>VXAD01008400.1:62070-126692 GCA_013399195.1 Dicrurus megarhynchus
CCCCCCGTCGCCGTGTGGGGGGGGGGGGGGGGGGGAGAAATCAACCATGGTGTGGCAATAACCCCTTTTTACTGAGTTTACTTTGATGTCTCCCAGCTCCTGCACTGGAAGGGAGCGCAAACAAACAGCCCAACAGCTACTCACACAAGCAATTTTCAGCAGATGCCAGATCTCCCTTTGCCTCTTTCCCTGCATCTGCATCACTGAGTTGTCAGCTTCCTTGATGTTGTTTAGAGCCACTTCAATCTCGGGGAGTAAGTCAATGATCTTCTGCTTGCAGCCCAAGAGCTTGCTAGGATAAAAACCAAACACAAAGTCACTTCCCAGCTTGTGTGGCAACACATTCTGGCAAAACCAAAAGCCCCACCTCAGGATTCAAGGTACTTGAAAAATTAATGTACAAATCACTGGGGTATCTTCTCAGCTCTTACACTACTACTTTTCTTCCTGAAGATTTGAATCCCAACCTCCAACTGGCAAAATTTGCCTCATTTTAAAGTGAACTCTTGGATGCTAACAGTCACATTTTAAAAAAATAAGTGGAAATTCGACACAGAGGAGTAGAATTAATGCTATGAGAAATGTGGATGGAGCTTTTTGGGCTCTGACCTCCTTGGTTTTCCCTCTCCTTTCCTACTACAAAGCTACAAATTGGATTTGTCTGGGTTTTTTGTCTGCATAAAGTACCTGAGGTGGCCGAAGAGCTCCTTGAGGACTCTGTCCTGGCTCTGTACTGTCTGCACAATGATCTTCACCATGTCTGTGCTGTCACTGTAGGCGTGATCTGGAAGGGCCAGCAACCACCATGTTAGTAAATCCTAACAGTAATTTCTGGGTTTCAGTTCAGAAAAATTAATCATGGGGTACAAGCATGAAACAGTCTTTAAATCATCTCCTTCCATACCTGGAGGTCTTGTTTTTAATTGCTTGTACAAGTCTATGGCTCTCTGTTCCCTTTAAAAAGAAAAATATGATTCAGAAGGGTGTGAGCAGGCAGGTGACTCAGGAAAAGAAGCACTGCAATGAAGGGATGCCTTTCTGAACCCACAGACACTGGACCTTCTCCTACAGCTGGTGCACAAGCACAACCTTTTGAACACAGGGATGCTCTTTCTGTGATGGAATCCAGCACTTCCCTAAAAGCTGTCTCTCTTTTCTCCAATTATGCATTTTCTTCTTAGAAAACCACAAGTGGAGCTTATTTTCAGTTTCAAATCTTCAAATGGCTCAGCTGTGTTTTCTTTCCCCTGTATCCTTAATTATCCAATTTTATTTCTGAAACTGCGACTGCACAACTGCCTGAGAAGTTCTTGTTCCTGTTCTGCATTTTTTGCCTGTATTTTAGTGATGTTCTGTAAATGGAAAGAGACAGCTGCATCCCAAGCAAGATGACTGTGCTTCTCTTCTTCCCATTAAATAAATGTTACTTCTTTCAAATATTTCAAAAGCAGCCAAACTGAAAACTTCCAGCCTTGAACAAAACCCTTCCTGTTCTAAATCCCACTCTGTCAGAAACAACCAGCAGCTTCCCAGCTCTGACCCTGGTCTGCAGTGGTGGAATTGCTTAAAAATAACGTTTAAGGAGGCAGGTTCGTGATTAGTTTGAGCTGCTGCTGCAGGAGGTGGCTTCTCCTTTTCACCACTTCCTCCCCTGTGCACCAGTTCTGCTGCAACCACACAGGATGAAAAGCAACTTAGCAAAGAGCAAGGAGGGAGAACAAGCCAGGAACAGGCACGTTTCCTCCCTGAACAGGCAGAGGTGTTCTGAAGAGCTCTTATTAACAGATTTAATGGCTGTTCAACCCCTCTGTTAGAATCGCTGCTTGTGCTCTCAGCAGCAGCCCAGTAACTGCTTCTTATGTCTCCTCGAGATCAGAAATACCATTTAGCTCTTTCATATTTTAATACTTCCCCCAAAAAATCAACTTTCCAAATATTCAAGTACCCAAGAGTTATTTACCCTTGATTTGAAAATACTGAAGGTATTTAACAGGGTTTTACAATGATCACGTAGTTTTCTCACTCAACACTAAGAAAGTCACTCCTCTCCAACACAAAAGGAAAACCCCAGTTGAGACCAAGATACATCTTAGTCCTGGGCTCTTGTAAGATGAGGTTTCATAGTTCAGTGACAGAGAAGTGTCCCACTAGTGGTGGGATATTCCCTTTCATGAGCAAAATGATCTCAAATCAACTGTCCACTACTCTGTACTCGTGGTTTGCATTTCAAAATCGCCAAGAGAACCAGCAACAGAGGGGAAAAAAGCCCCTCAGACACTGAAATACACCGAATCCAATTACATGCAGTAAAAAGGAGAAGCACAGGACTTACAAGCTCTCCATGACCTCTCCCTGGCGCCTTGCATACGGACTCTTCTGCAGCTCCACGATTTCGGTGTGCAGAGCCATGATCTGCTCATCTAGGTAGCCAATATCTTCAGCCTGAGGTGAAATGTGGGCACAGATCAGACTGAAGGAGAGCAATCAAGGACATAAAGACCCCCAGAACACTTGTTTGGATAATGGGCTGACTGCATGGAGAGTGTAGGAGACAAAAAAGCTCTTTCACATGACGGCTGCTACAGTAATTGAGGTTTTTGTTCTCAGTGCATGGTATCACCTACACCCAAACCTCTGGCCACCATGCTGGCTGAGGAAAATCAGTTTCTTCATAAATCATCTCTCTGTGTGTCTGGATTGCCTGCTAGACAGACTGACATATCCCTGTGTATAGACTGAAACATTTTCCATTCCTGATAAAGGGACAGGGCAGGTGGAATAACAGAACATAATTCTGCTGGTCTGCCAAGTAAATATTGGTTGAGGTTCCTGGATGTCTGGAAACAGCCTGGGACAGCCTTGAATTATTCTGCTAGAAGCAGCCACCTTTTTATTCTTTAGATAGTAAAAAAGAGATGACTCTTACTTAAAACTAATTTGCATATCTGCTTGCAGAATGCCAGTGATTTATGTCTGTACTCCGCAATCAAGTCCTGCAATTTTGAAATCACTGCATAGCAAGAGATTGGTTTTCAGCTTCAGCAATGGGAATTTCTGTGTGCAGCAAATCCAGCCAGGAAGACTCCTTCTCCATAGCAACACCATTTCTTTTGGGCAACAAGTAACATGTCTATTAATTCTGCTTTTCTTTTTAGAGAACTGAGTCCGGTGACTTCTGTGTTGTTTTTGCCCAAATCCATTCACAACACTTGGTGACAGGAGACTGTTTGTTTTTTAATGCACCTGCAGTGATATTCCTGTTCCCACAGCAGGCAGGATTTGAAACACTGAAGGGACACAGCAGTGGCACAGATGATACATTAAGGTCCTGTCACAATCTCCTTCACGCAGAGATAATGAAGCTTCTTTAACATCCCCTACCTGTGCACACTGAGAGGCTTTCTCTTCCATTTCCTTCCAGGCTTTGAGCATCTTTTCTGAAGCTTAAGAGAAAAGAGTTGTTAATTTAGAAAAAGACATTAAGACACAAAAATAAAGCAAGACCTGGACTTTACCTATATTGGTGTAATTTGAACACAAAAAACATGATACTGAATCTCCCAGCAGGAGTCATGACCCAGAGATCACACAGAAAGTAAAGCTGCAACTATGCTCAACCTTAACTCACACACAAACCCTTTAGTAGGATTTCACTGCTTGCAATCACCAGCCTAAAATGAGTCTTCAAACTCCACCACTAAGCTCAACAACTGCCACTTTTGATTGAACACAGACTGTCCAAAGCCAGTTCAGTGTCTTTCCATTTTCCATCATCATCCTTCAGCCCAGTCATCATTTTTGACTCAAGTTGCATTTTTCAGCCATATAAATTCAAACTATGTGTAAATCTTGCTATTCTTTCCCAAACACTATTTGTTTCTAGGACATGAAGCTGTAGCCGGTGCTTTTTCAGCCCATCTCTCATCCTGACAAATGGTACCTCCTGATAACAAGCACGGCAGCTTGTTAGCACTGTCAGCAAATGCAGCAGCTCTGCCCTCCACTTGGTGTCCACTCACAACTCCAAATAAATCAGACTCTGAATGAATAAATAGCAAATACTTACATCACCAGTACTATTAATGCTCCTGTTTTGTGTTCTCAGTGAAGAATAGCTGACCACCGGCCTCACTGTCACTGAAGGTCTCCAAAAATATCCTATTTTTTATCCTACTGCCTTTGCTCCTGACAAACTCTTCTCCTGCATCTCCCCTAGCTAAAATACACCCGTAAAGATGCTGAGCTCCTTTACAGGATCACAGGAGACACCCAGACAAGTGCTCCCCAATACCTACATATGCCATAAGCCATCTGGTCACTATATCTCTCCAGGTCGAGGCGAATGCTCTGGTGGAAGAATTCCAGCTTTGCTTTCAGCTGCTGAGATGCCGACACCATGTTGTTCTTCATTTTGATGAGGTTGGCGTTATACCGAAGGAGGCTGAGCCTAACAGATGGAACAGAGACAGCACACATTAGCTGGAAAGCCTACCTGGCCTTCAAAAAGAGGAAATTCTGTTACTCTAAGGGTGACTGAGCACTGGCACAAGCTGCCCAGAGACGTTGTGGAGTCTCCACCCTTGGAGATGTTTGAAAGCTGTCTGGATGTGGTCCTTTTTGAGCATGGATTGGGCTGGAGGACCTCCACAGGTCCCCATCAACCTCAGCCATGCTGTGAGACTGAGTATGTTCCAAGTTTTTTCAGTTATTATCCATGTCCAGCACTACCCAGCACAATTTTTGGAATGGAATAAGCTCCCAGCCCAAATATGTTTTATAACGTAAAGGCACAGAACAGCAGAGGGCTGTGAAACTTTGGGGAACCAAAACTCCCTGAGATGCACAGTTCCAGGCAAACAGACCCTGTGCTGGCACAGCACTGATCCCTCTGAAGGAGTGCCAACTCACATGGCAGCTCTCTGTCCCTGGAAAAGCCTGCTGTAGTCCTCCTTCAGCCCAATGATGTAGTGAACCGCTTCTGCCCACACCTTGCGCAGCTGAGGGATCGGCAGCTGGATTTTGCTGTCCTGGACTGGACACAAGAGAAACAGAGTGAAATGACAGCTCTGGAAAAGGCCAACATTCCTAATTCCTGCTTCAGGTGCCTAGGAAGCCAGGCAAGTTCTGCTCATTTTCTAGGTGATGTTGCTGAAGCCTGTGTGAGCTTTTCATGTCACATCTCCCCAGGTATGTGACAACCTGTGACTGAGCAGCTAAAATCCCATGGCAGTTTTTGGCCCAAAAACTCTAAAGCCCAAGCAGCAAAGTAAATTTAATTGTTCCGTTTAATCCATTGATACTGGTCACTGTCCTGATGTGTTTCATCTGAACATGTCTTCAAACCTTTTGTAGGTTTCCTCTCAGATTTCCTGATGTAGATGTCTAAGGGGAAAAGATGCAGGACTCCTGTGTGTTCCCCTACAGAGATGGGAACTGTCAGTACACTGGGGTATCAATAAACATATTGTAAAAAGCTTTTGCTCCAAGAGATCCAGCACAATGGTGCCATGCAATGAGATTCACCAGAATAAAACAGCCCAGAACAGAGAAAAACCTGAGTGACACTAAAAGATGAGGAAAACCAGTGGAGACAGGCCAAAGAAAATTAAGTTACTGAACAGTAACTGCACATCGCAAGGCATTTTCTTTACATGCAGTATCCCAGCAGACGTCTCCTGTCCCCTGACACTAGTTTTCCTTCATAGAGGTGCACAAGGTCATTCACACAGATACAGATTTATGATAAATAAACCTTCAGAGAGGTCTGCCAGGTCCTGCAATGACTCGTCATCTCAGGAGACAAGCAGGAGTCACAGCAAGCAGAGAAGCAGCTTCCATACAGAGCCTAAAAGCACAAATTAGTGATGCCAGGGCTCTGTCACCAGGACAAGGTGTTAGGCTGCTTCAGGTTCTTAAATGGTTCTCTTTGAATCAGACAGTGCTCTTCAGCACAACACACAGGGTTTTATAAAACAGATTTCATTTCATTTTGCAGGAGGAACAGCACTTCTCCAGCACACTCACCAATGTAGTTGACACAGTCAGACAGACTCCGAGAAGCAAAGGGGCCATCGTAGACAGTTTTGCTTTTATCAAACAAATAGACCATGTAGCTGTCCCAGCCTCTCTGGGGAGAAAGGAGAAGAGAATATAAACAAGAGAAACCCCAAACAGCTCCTACTAACCCAGCACATGAGGAATTAATTATTGTAGGCACTGTCTCTTACCAAGTGCCTTAAAAAACTTATTGTGATAGATCCCACAGAAAGACAAGACCCTTTGCTAGAAATTATTTAAATATTTAGGTAGAGTACAACTATAGAAAACTGCTTATATATTACCCAATAAAAGGCCTCAAGAGTTACAGGGCAAACTGCCTCTGTGGGACAAGATTTCAGCAATTTATCTTCCCTAAGATTTTAAATTCTCTGAGAAGGTGAAAGACACGAACAGAATCATTCTTACCACACCATCAATAACACACTGGGAAGCAGGTTTCCGAGGGTCCAGGCAAATCCCTGTTTCCAACAGCAGCTCCTGATTTCCAGTGCTTATTCCAGTCTCAAACTCAATGCGATTCTGAAGGGAATGAAGGCTTTCCTCAGGATGCAAAAGGAAGGACACGATCTTGGCAGAGGTCATGTTTAGGATGTGTACTATCTGTAAAAAGAGGACAAGTAGATTACAAATCCTCGGATACCAAAGACAAAGGCACACGAGCCTGGGAGGGAGCACAGAGCAGAATGAGAGCATCGTTTAGTTTTAATAACCACATTAACCAATTTAGGAGTAAAGCCCCACATAAAAAAACCTCATACCTGGGCCTGTAACTTTTAATGTCACAGAAAATGACAATCCAACACACTAAGAGCCTTCACAAGCCCTGCTGCAGCTTAATTACATCAAAAGAATGGAGACAAAATTGTCCTCCTGTTTCTACACAGGCTTGCCTTGGCTAGTCTGACTCCAGCAAAGCTCCAGTAATTATCTGAAGAGGAAAAATCAGGTGAATGTCACCTCTGTTCTACTACAGGCACTACTACTGTAGTACATGAATACACCTGGAGATCAGAGCATCAACAGTGAAGTTCAGCAAAACTGTTATTAGCAAATATTAAACCCTTCTTTGATCCTGGCGAGCCCTTTCCAAGATAACAAACAGTAATACAGGGTCATCCTTCTACTCCAAATGTAAAGCTAGAGATTAATGTTGCAGGAGATGTTTTGTCTTCCAGTATGGACAGGCTGTATATGAACTCACTTCCTGATACCAAGAGAAAAAATTGCTCCTGATCCTGGAAGCTGGATGATGTCAGGATTACAGCTTTGCATCACAGAACACACTCTCTGTCCTCTGGGATGCTTTCAGGAGGCCTTTAAACCCAGAAACAGCCCCACTCACCTTCAGATTCAGTATGTGATCCATTATTAGGAAACACCTTGGACGACTGGTCTCAGGATCTGAACCTCCACCCCTCTGCTGTGGATCCCAGTTCAGCATCAGCTGCAGCCAGTTTTCCATGGGTTCTACAATCAAACTAAAGCAGAAGGGTTGTAAGAAAGGGAAGATATTCCCTTCACCAGACTGAAGCAGCCTCTCCTTGTGCGCTCTATTCAACAGGCTCTGACCGTCTTTGTGGTCAACGGGCACCAGAGAGCCCAAAGTACCAAAAAAAGAGCCAGTGGCTGCAGGCTATCCCTGAACAGCAAACAGCAGCATGCCAGGAGCTTGAAACACTGCTAAGGAGAAAGAAAGAGGAGCTCTCAATGCTTGGCATAAAGGAGGAAGAGCCCTCAGTTTAGAAGGCCAAAATTGTCCCCTGTGATGAGGGGACACGTACCCACAGAGGCTGTGAGGCTGTGGCAGGTGGGTGCTGAAGCAAACCTCCCCGTTCATCTCTTCAGAGGCAAAGATGTGCTTTGGGTCCTTCTTCTTGATTTTTTCATGCCTGGAAAATAAAACCTTTGTGTATATACTGAGGAGTGTTACTTTTGTAAGGGAGCAACTGAAGACAGCAAAAAAGTGCCAGTGTCCAGCAGCTTTAGAAAACAAACTCATCTTTCAGGACAAAGATGCCATTTTCAATCTGCCCAGAACATCTCCACGTGGAAGAGGGGAGCCCTTCCAATTAACTCTGCCTCTGGAAAGATTTACCTCTTCTCCTGTTCTAACAGAAACCCAAGTTTCCTATTTTTTCTGTTCCAGAACCACCCTTTTAAAAACCAAGCAGAAACCTCCATATGCAGGTTAAAGTCTTTCAGCATAATTTTTAAGTACTTCCAAGCACCTCCTGCAGCATAAGTGTCTTACCAGGCAAATGGCTGTAGATTATGTAAGAAAGGTCGAAATCCTGCAATGCATTCAAACACCATCGTTCCAAAGCTCCAGTAATCAACAGTAACCGAGTAGGATTTATTCTCAAAGAGTTCTGGAGCCTAAAAAGGATCATAAAAAGACACTTTGACAGTGGTATTCCTTTGCATTTCTGCAGAGACAAAGCCGCATCCAGGTGTGGCTCTCTGAGAGGGGACACCCTTGGGACAGGTCCCCAGGATCTCCATTTTTGGAGGTTTCAGCCCTTGGCCGTGCCAAGCCACAGCTGCCCTGCCCCAGTGCTGGTGACACTAAAAAAAGTCTTACCAAATATTGCAATGTTCCAACAAACGAAGTGCATAAACTTCCTTGATCCAGATCCTTTGCATATCCCAGGTCTATTATTTTGTGAACAATCTGCAGACAGTTTAAACAGTTCATCAGAAGAGCAAATACTGAGGAAAAAACCACCAAACAACCCAAAATCTGCTCAGTGACAGCCACAGAATATTCTCAAGAGGAAACCCAGAATACAAATTCTGAACAAAGTCCATGGCAAAGCTTCACCAACAGTGTTAGGCTTTTAGTAAAATCTCAGTTGAGTTTTCAGTCCAGTTCAATGTGACAGCTTCCAGAAATGACAGTAGAAACACACTGACCACCTGACTTACCTTCCCACCTTCATCCTGAAGAACAATATTTTCAGGCTTTAAATCTCTGTGTATAATTCTGTTCTCATGCAAATACTGGATACCAGACCCTGAAAGACACATGTTTGATTTGACAGAAAATAAAATTCACATCGATTAAAGATACATCTGATAAAAACCTAATACTGGGGAGCAAGTTCCCAGCCTTCCATGATTTACCACCACTCACTTCTACATTTAACAGCTTTCAAACTTGTGTTTTTTCTCCACTGCACTTTCACATCTTTGCAAAGACATGCCAAAGACATTCAACTTACTATGAGAAAAAACAAAAACCATTCTGGAAGGGAAACAAGGATAAAGCAAGCAGAGTTGCTCTTTATTTCAGGAATTCAGCTGGAAGCCCTCTGAGCACTGAAAGGACAGAAGTCCACACCAGTACTCTAAAATACTTTCCCATACCAAAACTAGCTCTTCCTACAAGCAATGATGGGTTATCTGTAAGAGAATTAAGAAAACAAGGAGCTCTCCTGGAAAATCTACTTCCTAGAGAAACCTAGGCATTGCCCTGTATCAGACAGCTCTTCCCTCCCATGGTGTCCAAAAAAACGGGTACTTCCCAATGGGCCTGATTTTTTTAACACCCTGTTCGTTTCAGTTCCCTTTCCATGGTCAGCTGAAAAAGGAAAATGCCACTACACATTAAAAAAACCCCAACCCCCCCCCCAAAAAACCAAACAGAAAGAAAGCATTAACTACGTACCAATGTCACTAAGCAGAGAAAGGATTTGACTTTCCTTCAGCCCACAGCAGTTTTCTGGTTTGTTTAGCAGCTACAAAGAAGCAAAAGATGTTCAGACCCACACTGCAAGCGGTAACAGCAAACCCCAACGTTTTCCATGCCCTGCTGACACAATCCAGCAAACAGCACAGCTCAAGGATCACTCCAGCTGAATGGGGCAGTTGACTTTGTGAAATAAAATCATGGCCAAGAAGAAAACAACTAAATGAAAATTCAGAAATTAAAGGGGTAGGAGACACAGGCAGGGCCACAGGGCTGCAGGCAAGGGAGGCTCCCCCTCATCACTGTCTTAATGAGCTGGCAATGAAAGCAGCTTCAGCAATCTCTGACTTTTGCTGCACTCAAGGCTTTTAGAGATGACTGAGGTGCCTCAGCCCTCATGGTGGATCCACGAGGAGAAATTAATAATGAAGCAAAACACAAATGATGCCAAATGAGAGAAAGATTTAAAGAATACAATCAGAAATAAAAAAGAATGTGCTTTTATTTCCCTTAAGGAACAAAGCAGTACAGGGCATTAAGTGGAATGAAGCATGTTACTTCCTAAATAGTTTCAGCATCTATGCAACACCTAAGGGTTCATCAGAAATGATCAAACACTGCATTGCAGGTAGAGCTAATTTCTCAGCCAGGGTCTCCAATTTACCTTCAGGGAGTCTCCAAACTTTTACTGCAATAATACAACAGCCAGATGTCTCTGATGCCTGTGTCTGCAACCCACAAGTGCTTTTTCATATATGCCTTCTTTTATTGCCACTTAAGCCTTAAAACTGTCTCTTGAACTGTTTTAAACAACTCGAAACCATACAATGAGACGGGGTTACTACATTCACCAACTGCTCACGCTCCCCAGGGCTGTTTAACACTAGTAACAAAAACCACAGAAAAATGAGTTTCCTGATCACTGAGGTGATTTCTAAGCAAATCCTGACAGGGATGTGCTGCTTCGCCCTTACACAAGTTGCCGCTTCCTGAATCCAGCCGTAATGAAAAGGGAGCATAAACTCTATCAGGTCACCAAGCCGCTGCCTGGGGAACTACTGAAAGGCTCCTTTATTTTTGGGTGTTGCCAGTGTGCAGAATGGCAGCTCCCAGTTCAGCAGGCATAGGGAAGGTTCAGAATCCCTGGAATCCCCAGCCCAGCACTGGTAGGCTCATTCCCTGTGCTGAGAGCAATGTAACACTGGATACATGTGAATCCAAGCCAGTCAGACTCTGAACAGATGGAGACACAGCAGCAGAGCCAAACGTGCTGGGTGTCAGCAGCTGCACTAATGCTAAGGCAGCTCCATGAAAGGACACACTCTGCCGGGATAAAAGAGTATCCACATTTGGATTGCACTCCAGTTTCACAAACGCAAGCCTCATTTCCCACACGTGTTTTTTTCCCCACTCTACATTTACTTGCTCATGCCTGTACCCAGAAAGAGAAGCTCCACAGAGCAGACCTGGTTACAGGAGCAGCACTAACATGTCTTGTTCGGGTTACTGTTATTTGGTTTTCATTGAAAGCAAAGCAGGCGTTACCTTCCGGAGGTCACCCCCCGAGCAGTACTCCATGGCCAGCAGGGGAACGTCATTAACCAGGAAGTTCATCTCCTCGGGAACTTCGCAGGCTCTGACGACATTGGGATGGTTCAGCCTAAGCACACGGAGAGCTGGATGAAAACTCTGACTCCTCTCTTGGGAGAATGAGACAACAGATTGCAATGCAATCATGGTTTATGTTCCAGGCACAGCTTGGTCCCCAACTGTATCCTTGCTCACTCTTCAACTGCATACCTACCAGTATCCACATGCATAAAATCCATACCTTGGTAACACATAAGCCAGTGATGAGATGAAACAATGTCTCAAAGCCAAGGTACAGGACTTTGATGATGGGGACACAGGCTCAAGTTCTGAATTCTTGCACAGTCCTGGCAAAGTCATTACATGAGTGTATGTGTGTGTGGGTGCTGTTGTGTGTGGGAACAGATTCCCCCTGGCCCAAGGGTTTCACAGGAATCCCTCAACACCTGTGTAACTGCACCAGGCAGCTGAAAACCACATACAGAAGGAAAAATTAACTTCTGCAGCTGAATTCAAACAGCTGCTTCCTGACTGTCTCTAATATATGGTACTCGTGGGAATAAACGACACATCCAGAACGAAATGAAGGCAAATTATTTCTGTCTACACCTTCCAAAGCCTCTGGAAGCCAATGCAAGAGCAGCTTGTGACTCAGCGCTTGTTTTCACAACCAAATCAGAGATCACCAAGCCTTGACTTACAAATTCAGGTTCCCTACAAGTGGTTCCCCCCATGTCATGGCACACTGTGAGCAGGTGAGGGTAACAAAGTGACAGCAGGAGCTCAGAAAAGCCCTGAACAGCAGGGTCACTGCAGGCCTTGTGGAGGACAACTCAGAGCATCCCTGTTCCCACCAGTGGGACAGAGGATTTCCTGCTCCAGGATGTCTCTCTCTCAGGAGCAGTTCTGTGAGACCCCAACACCCAGAGGCACCCCCCACAACCACGAGACCAAAGCTGTCCAGTCCGGGTTCACCTGATGGAGAGGGAGGGTGGGCAGCACAGAGTATGGACTTTCTCACGAGGAAGCGTAAGGAGAATTTATTCTTTACATTCGGCAGTGTGACAGAAAAAAAGCAATTCCAGGATCCCCTGGTTGCTAAATCAGAAACAAACACACCGCAGGGTATGGGAACACGTGGGTGTTCCCAAGTCACAACACCAAAACTCAGCCCACGGGGTGGTGCGAGTTTGGAGGAGGTTTCAGATGTGAACAGCCCATGCAGCGCAGGAGGGCAGGGGGCTGGGGGGTCACCAGCTCCCAAGCCAAGGCATGGGACGTCTTGAGATGAGACATAAACCAGCACAGGCTTGCCAGGTGACAAGAGATCCAGGGTGTCCCCACTCCCAAGCTGGTTCAGCAGCCGAGGCACCAGCTGTCCCTACGCCATGGTCCCATCTCCCCAGCCGGTCCAGGGGCTGACCCCCCGCACTCCCCTCTCCCGGCCAGTCCATGGACTGACCCCCGGCTGCCCCCTCTCCTTAGCCAGTCCAGGGGCTGACCGCCGGCTGCCCCCTCTCCCTGTCTGTCCGGTGCCGCCGTGCCGTGCCGTGCCGTGCNGGCACTCCGCCTTTATTGCCGCGTCATCGCCCGCGCCCGCCCGGGGCCGCCGCCCGCAGCGCCGCCTCAGTCCCGGAGGGAGAAGTCGAAGGGCTCGAACTCGTGGCGGAAGGCGCGGGCCTGCACCGCCTCCTCCGGCCGCTGGGCGGCGCACTGCCGCCAGTCCGCGCGCTGCGGCTGCGCCAGCAGCGCCTCGCTCGCCAGCACCTCCCTGCAACACAACGCCGTGGCGTCACCGCGGCGCCGCGCACACGTCACCGCGGCGCCATGGCGGGGCGGGGCGCGGCGCGGCACGCACCTGCCGAACTGCAGCGGGAAGCGGCCGCGAATGCGGTGGAACAGCTTCTCCCCCGTGTCCAGCTCCACGTAGAAGTACGGCGTCCCCGGCTGAGCCACCTGCGGGTCGGGAATCATGGAACCACAGAATCAGTTCGGTTGGAAAACGCCTCCGAGACCACCCAGTCCAACACGTGACCAATCACCACCGCGCTAACTAGACCATGGCACTGAGTGCCACGTCCAGTCTTTCCCCTAAACAGCTCCAGGGCTCGTGACTCTACCACCTCCCTGGGCAGCCCCTTCCAATGTCTATAACCACCCTTCCTGTGAAGAAAGGTAGGAAGAGACATATGTCTGGGAAGAGCTACCAGGTGACAGGCAGACCCTCTTCCCATCCAGTTCAGGGGCTGGGGACCCAGCTGTCCCCATTCCATGGTCCTCTCTCCTGGGAGGAAACTTAGAAATATAACCCCACAAACTGCCGGAGGTCAGTGCCCGACCCCAAACAACAATACCTTCTCNAGCCGGCCCGCCCGCACTCACTTCTTCATGATGTCGATTTCATGACACCAGCGGTCCTTGTTCTTGACGCTGAGCTCCAGCCGGCACGACTTGATGGCCACGCGGTCGCCCGAGTCCTGCGGGACACAGTGCCGTCAGCCGCCCCGGCCCGGCCNAGCAGCGCCTCGCTCGCCAGCACCTCCCTGCAACACAACGCCGTGGCGTCACCGCGGCGCCGCGCACACGTCACCGCGGCGCCATGGCGGGGCGGGGCGCGGCGCGGCACGCACCTGCCGAACTGCAGCGGGAAGCGGCCGCGAATGCGGTGGAACAGCTTCTCCCCCGTGTCCAGCTCCACGTAGAAGTACGGCGTCCCCGGCTGAGCCACCTGCGGGTCGGGAATCATGGAACCACAGAATCAGTTCGGTTGGAAAACGCCTCCGAGACCACCCAGTCCAACACGTGACCAATCACCACCGCGCTAACTAGACCATGGCACTGAGTGCCACGTCCAGTCTTTCCCCTAAACAGCTCCAGGGCTCGTGACTCTACCACCTCCCTGGGCAGCCCCTTCCAATGTCTATAACCACCCTTCCTGTGAAGAAAGGTAGGAAGAGACATATGTCTGGGAAGAGCTACCAGGTGACAGGCAGACCCTCTTCCCATCCAGTTCAGGGGCTGGGGACCCAGCTGTCCCCATTCCATGGTCCTCTCTCCTGGGAGGAAACTTAGAAATATAACCCCACAAACTGCCGGAGGTCAGTGCCCGACCCCAAACAACAATACCTTCTCTGGGAGGAAGGAGCAGTGGGTCACTTCCTGCTGGGATCACCAGTGGTGATGCAGCCTGGGCACTACTGTATTTTGTGGTTTAATTCTGCAGTGAGTGACTAAACAAGAGAACCAGGCAGGTCTGGTCATTCTTAACCTCAGCTAGGTCACCACAGCCTAGTACAGAACAATTTCTGGAGGAAGAGGCCACGCTCACATTTCTCAGCTGAGAAATCATCTGTTGCTCAGGTGAACTTCTCCCAGAGCAGAACACCTCTGGCACATCCCCAGATCAAGTCCATGAGGCTCTGCCTCCACCAGCTTAACCCTGCCCCACAGTGTGACCTCAGGGGGAAACAGCAGCTTAGGCAGGACAGAGGGGAAGTAACAGGTGAAATCTGGCCCCATACTTGCACGATATCCGAGTGCTCTGGGATCTCTAACAATTCAATCTGCTGTTCCTGTGCCTGTGTAATGAAGGCCTCTTTAATGTCTTCAGAAGTACAGAGGTCCAGTGGGACAGGAACCACCTGGAGAGGGAGGACATTTCCATAAAAAGAAGACAATCCATTTGCAGAAAGCCATCAGTCCATCACTGGAGCTGGTGTGCTCCTCAGTACAGCTCAGCCTCATCACACAAGACAGGCAAGCACCCATCTCTACAGGCTTAAACTTATGAGACCTTTTTTCCCTGTAGGAGCTGGACAGAGAGCTGAAAACTCAAAGCTTGAAGTTCTCAGCACAGCCCTCTCCTTTCTGATCTCTGTGGTAGTCCTGATACAGCTCTGATGCACTTACAGATCTGCCACACACAGCAACCACCACAATAACCCCAAAATGACTCTTTCAATTCATTAGAGTTTATATTCAGTGCAAGTTTATGTTTTCCCAGGGTGACCCCCAAACCATACCTGTAGCTGCAGATGCTGACTCCTATAGTTTCTTTCAAATAGGACATATCTCTTTCCCTTGCTTCTGAAAAATTCCTTTAGGGCAGCCTTGTACTTGGTCACTTCTTCCAGCACCTCTGAAGACAAGTCCACCACTGACTGATAGTGCCCAATTGGCAAAATCAGGACGTGGTCAGGTGACAACCCCCCTTTGGCCAGGGCAAGGTAGCACTAGGGTAAAACAACACATACCAGTTACTCACTGTGCTCTGGGAATTTACTCTCTGACTACTCACTCTGAGTAGCCCCCACCCTCAGGAACAGGAGAGTCTTCTATGCTGCTTATTAGGGATTGTGTATTAGCAATTTTATTTGAATTTATTTTTATACTGAATTTATTAATCACTAGAGGAATGAGAAAGAGACAGAGGGACTGCTAAAGGACAAAAAAAAATAGTATCTTTTGAATGCCAGAGAATGCCTTGTCTGAGGGGAAGCAGCTGAGTGAACTTCACCACTGTGGCATGAATTTCTTATTCTGATACAAAAATCCACTTAAAAATCTCAACTAGGCCTGAGGACAAACCTGTCCCTGTAAGTGGACTATGCTATATAGGAGCAGTAACTTCAAGTAAAGTGCATAAAACAATGAGGGACTAAGCTTCAAAGTCAGCATCCTGAAGTACATCTTGGAGATATCTTCTCTTTCATCTCTACAGAACAAGACTGGAACCAGCCATCCCAGGGAGATCTGGCACTGGTGCATCCTGCTGCCAAAGCAGGTCCCAGCTGAATTCCAGCTGGAAAAGTTTTGCCAGATGGTAACAGAGCAAAAAGTGTTCTGGCACTGGAATCCAGCTCTCCTGCTGGAACAAAACTGGGCCACGCTTCACTTTTTAAGAGTTAATGTGTTTGCAGACGAATGTGTTTATAAAGGAGATGCAAAGAAACTGAAAGCAAACGCGAGAGATGCCAATAAAGTTTGTTTTACATTTAAAATTGGAAATTGGTATTTTGTTTTGCCATGGCTTAGCATGATTCTGACCTAGCAAAGCCCAAAGCTACAGGTACTTACATGTGTGCCAATACTGACCACCAAGTGCTTCTCCACCTCTGGGCTGGCCAGGCAGAACCAGCAGGGCCCCGTGGGCTGAGCTTTGTTGGGAAAGGAAACCAGGATTAGCACAAGGGATAATTTGTCAGAACACAGAAAACCTGCCATTTGCCAGCCACCCTTCCCAGTCTATAAAGTACTGAAAGTGTCAGAAGGACACAGCTCTGGCCAGGGAAATTCCAGCATAAAGTTGTTGGTGGCAGAGACACCCTGCTGACTGCCATTCTCCTGGAATGCTATAACCTAATGAAGGAGGAGTTGAGTAGTTACAGCAGTTAGTAGTTGCAGCTCACTAACAAGAAAACACCAGCAAATTTAAGCAAACAAATAAAAATGAGGTAAAATTACTGCACAGGTACAGACAAGGGCAGACACTGTCAAACACACTTGTCAGTTCCGGGCTATTCATGGCACTCAAAACACCTGGATTCACACCCAAATTGTGATACCTGAGCTGAGCTTCGTGAAAGTGCCCTGCTCAGAGGCTACTCTGGTTCAGAGGGTAAATGCCATCAGCCCAACCACAACCACCACAGACCCAAAGAGCTTTTGGCCCTTCTTTCACCTGTTGAAGCCTCTCTTCCCTTGGAAACAAGGGACCCTTCCTCCTGCATTCCCCCAGCAGCTGGCACAGTGACAGAGCTCACTGGCCAGCTGACACACGAAGCTCAACAGCTTGAGGAGCAACATGGAATGGCATGGTCCATCCAGTGCCTCGAGGGAAGAGCTCAGGAAAAAAGCATCCTCACACTTACGGGGTTTCTTGGCTTGCTTGGGTTGGGACTCCCCTCTCTCTTTCCCATCTGAGGGACGTTTCGTTCCCTGATGCTTGTTCAAGTCAAAGAAAAACTGACAAGCTGGTTCTTCCTGTTTAGGAAATGAAAAGTGAAGCCTGTTAGAACTGCATCACAGAAAGTGACAGGATATACAAGAATTTGATTTTTCCAAAGAGCTGTGGACCACTTTTGAAAAGCATCAATATCACAGAATCACTGAGCCTGGAAAAGCCCTCCCAGCCCATGGAGGCCAAGCTGTGCCCGATGCCCACCTTGTCCCCAGCCCAGAGCACTGAGTGCCACCTCCAGCCCGTCCCTGGACACCTCCAGGGATGGGGACTCCAAACCTCCCTGGGCAGCCCCTGCCAAGGCCTGAGCACCCTTTGCAGGAAGAAATGCCTTCTGAATATCCTGGAACAAAAAGAACTGTTCTCCTAGTAATGCAGCAGACTTTGCCTGCTTCAGTCAGGGAAAAACTTATGGGAGAGCTGCCCCAAATCATTATGCTCTCCTATTCAGCCCTATGCTGAACATTCAGAATTGCCTGATGTTATGGATTATTCAAACCTTTTCATTTGCCAGCCAGTGCCAAAAGAATGGCTTTATTTCTTAGAGATGTTAACCTGTCACAGACTCACCAGAGGTTGAAAACGTTTGACTGAGTTATCCCATAAAGCAAAATGCCACTAGAAGGCTTTAATGCTGCAGAGGAAAAAACTCTGTCCCCATCTTTCTTACAGTCCTCCTTTAAGAAGTGAAAGGCCACAGTAAGGTCTCCCTGGAGCCTTCTCTTCTCCAGGCTGAACACCCCCAGCTCTCCCAGCCTGTCTCCATGGCAGAGTTTTGGACAGAGATATCCCAAAGGGAAAGGCAAGCAGTGTTGTGAGCACACACAGTGAACCCAGAGTGCACAGGTGGAGGAGCACAGGGCGGTACCTCTGCACAGAGCGGGGCTTTGCTCTTGGGAGCCTCCTTCCTCAGTTTCCGGTAGGGATTTTCAGTGACATCCTGAGGCTGCTTTACCAGCTCTGCGGGGTCCATGGAGCTCATGGGCACGATGCTGAAGGCGTAGAGGTACTACAACAAACACAGGGGCTCAGGGGCAAGCAGCCCCTGCCACAGCTTCCCCTCTGAGGAGATCACCTAAGACCCTGAGTCCCACACCACTCAGCACATAGGTGTTTGTGCCAAGGCAGGGCATGGTAAAACACCCGCCCTGTGCCAGTGTCCCACCCAGGAGTTGATGGAGTGCATCCTTGATCCCAGCCCGTTTCCAGGCCTTCTTTCTGGCTTTTTCTGTTACCAGGCCTGAATCCTGTGCATTCTTAACTACCAATGAATATTCTGTAAATTTCTTAAGGGAAGAAGAGGAACAGGTTAAAAACCTCATCCCAGAACTTTGTTATTTTCAGTGGTTTGTGCCTCAGAACAGCCCTTGCCATTCTGACATAACAGGCAGGTGGTACCTATTACTCAAGTGAGCCAGACACCTCCACTTCAGCCAAGCTTTTAAGTGCCTGATGCTTTCCTCTAACTGGCCTCACTGCCCTATTGTTGTACTTGAGAAAAGAAGAAAGGTTCAAGGGTGTCAGTACCTTTTTCTTGCTTGTATTGCCAACATCAGCAAGTGCAATAAACCTGGTCACGTGCTGTGGGGTCTCCTGTAGCACCATGTGATTCCTGTAAGGAAGCAAAACTTGGCTGCACCAGCCCATAAAGTATTTAAAGGACAGTGGGAGAACCCCTGTCTGCCACGAAGATACTCAGGCAGCACATCGATCCTCCTGTGTTCCTCAGAAACTGAACGCTTACTAGAAAATAAATGAGATTTCATGTGACTTCACAAACCTGTAAGGAAGTCTTTCGTAATAGGCCTTCTCCAGGGCAGCGAAATGGTACCTTGGTTTGAGACTTGCAGCTAGATCTGATACTAACTTGGAGCCACACTTCTTGGTATCTATTTCTCCCTACAAAACACAAACCAAGCTTTATTTAAACCCGTCAAAGAGCAGGGGAAAGAAAGGCTTAATATACTTCTCTGTACACCTGAGTACATACAGTCCCAGAAAATCCATGCCAAGGGAAGGCAAACGTGGAATGACATATTGAACAACTACAGAGAATCCCCATGGGCACTTCTGAGGTCTGAGTTTTCTTTTTAAGTCAGAACATCCCTACAAATTGTTTCTCTCTAACCTCCAAGGGCTGCAGGGTTGGTTATTAGGCTGTGAGGGAAGGTTCTTCACACATTTAAACAGAGGACTGTATGTCTTTTTGGATGTTGGAAGAAACTGAGAGGAAGTAAAAAATGTTCTTTTGCCACACGTGTGGCCTTGCTGTCCAGGCAGGTTTCAAATCATCTGAAAATCACTTCCACTGAGGAACATTAACAACACAAAATTGGACACAAATGAAACAACAAAATCCAGACTGAAGAAGAACCAGACCACCTGACTGATACTTAAGGAAATAAACACCAACACACTTAAAAAGTGGCGGGGACAGATAAATCACCCTGATGTCTCACAAATCCCCCTCCCCTTCAGTTCTTCTGCTCTGAAGAACCAGAACATCTGCTCTCCCTGGTTTTACTGCCAGCTTTCTCAAGCTCTCGGAGAGGGCCCAACAACCCGAACTGCCAGAGCAAGCAGAAAGACAGCCCTTTGTGAAATTCCCCGGGAACAGAACACTCACCGCGCTGTTGGCGAAAGTCCCCACGTCTCGGGGCCAGGGGGACGTCAGCAATATATCCACACCCCTGAAGTTTGGGGTTGACAACAGGGACATTTTCAGCTCAGCCACGTCCTTGGCGCTGAAGCTGTGGGCGGGCACCGGCTGCTCCTGCGCCTCGGTGCCGCTCAGGTACGCGATCTGCAGCCCCGAGCAGCCGCTGTACACCCCCCTGCGGCCTGCAGCAACACACACGCACACCCCCCTGAGCTGCAGGCAGGGCAGGGAATCCCCTGGGACAGGGGCAGCAGCAGTCCTGACTCGCTGCCACTGCAGCTGTCCTCACAGAAAGCTCATTTTCTGTGCCCAGAGCAATGACATCGTTTGGCGCAACAGCTCAAACCCAACCCTGCCCACAACGAAGCTCTTTAGACAAGCCCCAGTCTTCCCCCTCCTCCCTGCCACCTTGCTTCCCAAAAATTCATCCATAGCAATATGGAGTCTCAGTGAAAAAAGTCAAGTGCCTCTACTTTGTTATATTCTTGGCCAGGTGACAATTCTGGAAAGAAACTGATTTTCCCTTTTAGCTTTGCTACGCTTTGCTCATTACCTCTGCTACTCCAGTACAGCCACACAACAAAACCATATTCAAACCTTCTCCTACAGATACAGGCACACTCTGGGAATAAGATTCCCTCAAAGAACCAGCTCTTGCAACCACTATTCCTTCTGGTTAGCAAGTTCAGTATCAGAGAAATGAAAAAAAAACAAATCAAGAAAGCAGGGTTTTCTTTCACATTTTACACAGATTGTACCGACACTGAGTTCAACTCCAGTTTGAACCAAAGGATAAAAAATGTCACTTAAAATTCCCAAAAAAAGGAAGGTGTTAATGTGGGAAGATGAGAGAATGTTCATGAAAGCCCCAGCAGGCAGAGGCAGCTCCCTGACTCCAAATCCCCTGCAGCCTTACCCAAATAAGTGATGTTCTCAGCTAATTCACAGCCGCTGACATCCGGGAAATAGCTCAGGGTGTCCTGGTTGTTAGCACCGAGCACGTAGGTTGGGATTGGAGCTGAGGGAGAAAACCTCATGCACTCAGTGAGCTTTAGTTCCAGTGCACCAGCAGCAGCCCACGTTCCCCAGGAATCACAGCAAGAAACCCAACCCAGTCAGACCCTCCACCACACCTTGGGAGCAACAAGCACAGGACAAGAAACCTTCCTGCAGAGTAAGTCCCCAGCCTGGTGCTCCCACAGCTGCAGGTGGTGAACAACCTCTGCTCCACCCACAACTCCCTCCCCTGCTTGTGCAAGATTAGCTCCAAAATGATACCCAGCCCTAAACCCAGGAGCATTCCACACGAAGCCATCTTTCCCTCCTTTGTGGGGTTTCCCTGCTGGAGTATAATAGCTTTAAAACCACAGTGCCCAGCTGTGGCTCCTGAATTCCAAGGTGGGCTGCGAAGCAGTGCCAGCCCCCCGGGTGACACCACCCTCCTTCCTTACCTTTCTTGGCCCCCGTGCGGTACTCGGCCCATTCTACCTCGGAAGTAGAGCCAAAGAAATTCCCGACACACAAAAGCATCTAAAAACACCGGAGAAAGCAGGAGTTGCCATTTCACCACAGACAGAACACACACAAAGGCTTTGCCTGCACCACTTCAGCACCATTTGGTTTGCTGCAGTGAAGAGATTCCTCTGTGTTTATCTGTGTTAAACGCAACATCAACGGGTTTAAAAGGACAGCCAGCTGCTCTCTCGCCTTCTCTGCACAGATCCTTTAGTGCAGGACAGGGAGGGCTGAGGGGCTGCAAACCCCTTCTCACACCGAGCAGAAAGAGGAGGGTCGCTGCCGCGGAGGGACGGGACAGCAACACCCACCCGAGCGCCGCCGGCACATGTCCCGCACGCGAACCCCACCCCGGGCGGGCTCCCGGCCTCAGCCGTCTCGGGACGGGAATGGGAACCCCGCGTGAACGGCACCGCGTCCACCTTCGCCCCACAAGCCTTACGTCGAAGCGGCCGCTCTTGGCCTGGATGGCGCGAACCCGCCCGAAGATCGCCTCCAGCCGCCCCTCCACGTCGCCACACGCCAGCCTGCGGGACACCGCACGTTAAGAGCGGCCGACACGGCACGGCCCAGTCCGGCCCCAGCCCCACCGCAACCACAGCAGGCCCTGTCCCCGTCCCGTGTTCCGCCCCGTTCCCTTCCCGTCCCGTCCCACTCACACGCGCAGCGGTGCCGCCGCCATCACGAGGATGCTCGACCCGAACCTCCCGCCACTTCCGGGTGAGCCGCTCAAAGCGCTCCGCCACTTCCGGGTGAGCCTCCCAAAGCGCTCCGCCGGTTCCGCGGTGGGCGGTGCCCGAAGCCTGACAAAAGGAGCTGGAATCACCGGGAAGCTTTAAATCCCCGTGTCCGCAGGGAACCGCGGACGTTCCCTATGGGTGTTGTCTTTATCCTGGTGTGTTAGTGCTCCAGCCAGTGTTGGCACTAAATTTGGAAAACCCGTGAAAAAGTAGAAGAGGTGATTGGGTAAGAGAGGGGTTGTTGTCTCAGAAGTGACTGAAATAATCACTGCAGGTGACTTTTTATACCGATAAATTATTATATTTATTATATATGCTAATACATGTAAACACGATATTTCAATATATACTTATTATTATTACCCTGGGCTGTACCAAAACAAACACTTAATCAGGCTGTAAACACCAGCCAAGCTCTCCAGTATTTAGCAGCTTTTATAATATATTATTATAATGCCTTATAAATAAATAATACCTAATCTAAGTTGGTGCTGTTAGGGTTTGTTCCCTCTGTGGTGTTGGGACTGAAACGTTACACATTTCAGTAACAGGCACGAGAAATGTAAAGTAATAATTTTTATTTTCTGCATCTCACCTGGCCTGAATGAACCACAAAACAATCATGGAATGGTTTGCGTTGGAAGGGACCTCAAAGCCCATCCAGTGCCACCCCTGCCATGGGCAGGGACACCTTCCACTGTCCCAGGCTGCTCCAAGCCCCAATGTCCAGCCTGGCCATGGACACTGCCAGGGATCCAGGGGCAGCCACAGCTTCTCCGGGCACCGTGTGCCAGGCCCTCCCCTCTCCCAAATGCCAGGAAAGCTGGTTGTTTACCGGCGGGAAGCGGGAAGCTGAGGAGGAGTCCCTTTCATTTATTTTACTGACGGTAACTGTACCAAAGCGCACGCGGCGGCCGCGGGCAGGAGGCCGTGCTCACCGCCGGCTCCAGCGCGTCACAGAGGCAGCGAGGACACCCCAAGGCGCCCTGACGGGCCGGGCTGCGCCCCGCTCCTGCCTCGCTCCCGGCCCGATCCCATCAACTCCAGCAGGTCATGAACGCTACTCCACGAAGAGCTCCCCGGCATCCCAAGCTCTTCAAGGGGCGGAGAGGCGGNGTCAGCGCCTCCCCTCACCATGGCGGCTCCTCCGCCTCCCCTCAGCGGCACCGCCCCCCCGCCTCCCCTCAGCAGCGGCACCGCCCCTCAGCTTTCCCCGCGGGTTCTTCCCGCCCGGCGCAGCCGCGGAGCCGCACTCCTGGCGCGGAGCGGGCGGGAAGGGTGGTGTGGCGTCGGTCGCGGCGGAGGGGGATGGCGCTGCCGCAGCAGTGCGAGGCCGCGTTCGGCACCGCGGACCTGTACGGCGTGCTGGGCGTGCGGCGCGGCGCGTCCCCGCAGGAGATCCGCCGCGGCTACCACCGCGCCTCGCTGCGCCTGCACCCCGACCGCGTCCCGCCCGAGCAAAAGGAGGAGGCCACGCGCCGCTTCCAGGTGAGGAGAGACGGAGGGAGAAAGGGAAGGAGGGAAGAAGAGACAGAGGGAGGGGAGGGGAGCGGTGATGGCGACGAGTGAGACTGACCCGCTGCCCCCCCGGGTGACCAACCCGCCGAGTGAGCGACCCACCAGTTCCCCGAGTGACCGGCCCACCATCCCATAAGTGACTGGCCCTCTGCCCCCTGAGGGACTCATCCGCTGTCCCCCAGGTGCAACCGACCCTGAGTGACTGACCCATCACCCCGTGAATGACCACCCCATTGACCATCCCCCGGGCGACCAACCCCGACCCTGAGCGACTAACCCAGTGCCCCCTGAGTGACTGACTGTGGGTGACTGACTCCCAAGTGACCGCTCCCCGAGTGACCTCCCGGCCACCCCTGCGTCCCGCAGATCCTGGGCAAGGTGTACGCCGTGCTGAGCGACGAGAAGCAGCGCGCGGTGTACGATGAGACGGGCATGGTGGATGAGGACTCCGAGGTGCTGCAGGACGGGCGGGACTGGCTGCAGTATTGGCAGCTGCTCTTCAAGGTGAGAGCGGGATGGGGCTGGGAGACAGAAGAACCCGGCATTGTTTGGTTTTATGAGTTTTCTCTTAAATCCTCCTGGTGAGTAAGTCCTGTAACTCATAGAGCATCACCTCTTTGCTCCAGGTCACCGTGAAAGACATCGAAGACTTCCAGAAGAGCTACAAAAACTCGGCAGAAGAGCTGGCTGATGTCAAGGCAGCGTACATGAATTTCAAGGGTGACATGGATCGGATCATGGAGTCCGTGATGTGTGCGGACTACACGGATGAGCCCAGGATACGGGAAATGATAGAGCAAGCCATCGACTCCGGGGAGCTCCCGTCCTTCAAGGCTTTTGTAAGGGAGTCGAAGCGGAAGATGATGTCCAGAAGAAGGCGGGTAAGTTGCATCAGTTGTTTACCTTTGAATCTCCCTTGGCAGAAATAAGTGACACTGTTCCCAAGATGTTTGTCTCAGGATTGCTGGGTTACACACCTTGCTGTTCACATCTGGTCACCTGTGGTCATCACCCCCCGACCCCAAAATCATTGTGGAAGGCTTTTCTACTTCTTTATTTCATTATTATACACAACGTCTTACTACAGTTTAGCATGTCCCTGCATTTATCAACAAAGCTGTGAGTTGCTGGAATTAGCAAAAACAAGTAAGTGGTGAAAATACATTTTGGTTGACTTCTGGCAGGTGTGAAACTGCTCTGGCCTAAATGGATTCTTGTGTACTTTTCGACATTTGTAGAATGTTATATGCCCATCACAGTAACCTTTTAGTTAACGTAGTATCTACCAGGACAAAAAAAAGTGGGTGTGGGAACAGGGATGGGGACAAACATCACATTCGACACTGTGAAAGAGCAGAAAAACCTCCTGCTCTCTGCTAAATGGTGGAACCAGAATGGATTTCCTTCGCCTGATTCCTCATCTGTGGCCAAACCTGGAAAGCCTTTGTGTTTCCCTGCAGCTATTTGTACGCAGATGCCCAAAAAAGCATTTGGTAACTCCTGGGAGACTTGGTCAGATAACAAGCAAAATACTTTTTTAAAAAACCTGTTTGCTCTTTTAGGCAGAAAAAGAAGCTAAAGAGGCAAAAAAGACTAAAGATGAACTGGGCCTTGGTGAAGAAAATGACTTGCAAGCCCTGATTAAAGTAAGGCTTTCTCTGTTTGTTACAGATAACTGTGTTAGTGGCTTATAATTGTGTTTTCCCTGAGCATCTTTGATATTGGATCCTTGCAACTCTTTTGAGTTCCTGAGGTTAAAACCTGGCCTTAATGTTATATATGTACTTTAATTTAATTAGAATCAGAGTACAATATGGATTTTATTACCTGTGTCTTTTTAAAAATTTACAGAGTTATTGCATATGCACTCAAAATACTTAACTTCTAGTTTTAGGCAGTTACACAGGGAGTTTTAATGATGGTACTAAACTTTCTGTAGCTTGTATTCCCTGTTTAATATATTCCAAGATTTTGTGTAGCTATTAAACTTCGGTAGGATAATCTGTATTGGGAAGTTACAAAAGGTTTGAGTTTGGTCGGTGTTCTTTTTCCCCTTCCCCAGAGCCGAAGCAGAGATCGAGAAAAGGAAATGGATAACTTCTTGGCCCAACTGGAAGCAAAATACGGGAGCAGTGCTAAGAAAGGAGGAAAGAAGACCTCAGCCAAGAAAAGAAAGGCAGAAGGAACGGCGTAGACTGAAAAACCAGGTTTCATTTTGTATGGAAACATGAATTTGGGGTGTTTTCTGGGCTCCTGTTTTGGACTGTGTGCGTTGACTGGCTGTAATTGGGAGGCGTGACACGGAATGCATCCTGAACAAGGAAGACAAGGCACTGCTGTGCTAATGTTTCCAACCCTTGGGGTGCTCTACAGTTTAGATCCATGTGTGCTATTCACACATTTCTTCTGTAACAAACCTCCTGCTATTTTTAAAGGTCTTTGCACATCAGCTCAACAGGTGTTTTTCACATATTCCAGTAGTTTTATAAAGATAGTTTGGAAAATTGCAGATTTAATAAATGAGAAGTTTTGGTTTTTTCCCAGAGTTTTGCTTCCCCAGTTCTCTATATGTTTTCTAAAAAAGCTGTTCAAAACAAGCCAATTGTGTTGATTCTTCTGATTTCAGTCAAGTAAATGCTGCACACTTCCACGGAGGATCATTTTTCAAAGGCATAGGAGCCACGAGGTGAACACTTTGGGAGTTGAAGGCCCTTACAGCTTCAACAACAGCTCCTGGGGGGAAGCCAGAGGTAGATGGTCTCTCTGTTCCCTTTTACTTGTCTGCTCTCAAAAATTACCCTGATTCTGAAAAAGTAGAGTATATCATTGTGTTTTACAACACAGGGCTTGAAGGTTACTTTTATTAACAAAATAAGTAACAGTCCAGGAGCAGTCCCTGATGTCAACCATCTGTACAGGAAACAAAAATGGCCTTAGGAGGGGACTGCAGTTTTTAAACCCACTGATTCCTCTAGGCTGTAAAACACTACATTATGTTAACAAAAGTCTATTCAAGTTTGTCTGTTTTTGTGACTCTCGTGCTACAGAAAACTCACTTGGTCCCTGAGGAATGGTATGGATACAAATGGGATGCTTATCTGCACTTTGCCTGACATAACTGACACACTGCACAGTGTTCCAGAAGAGAAATTGTATTTTGAAATGGTTTACTGAGTAGAGGCCTCTGGTGAGCATCAATTTCTCTGCAAACTTAAGAGGTTTAGATTGAGCTCAGAGCTGCTTTTTTTTTTTTAACTGCTTGAAATGCAAAGGCAGGTTAACCCAGTTAGGTTTGCACAGTTCCCTGTTTCTGATTAAAGCATGCTTGGATCAATTGGACTGTGAGCTTCAGTATTGATGAAAAATCATTAGCTGTAGTTTGAAGAATAATAAAATATAGGAAAACTGCTCTTTAATTGGACTAGAAAGGAACAACTGTTTTTGTGGAGCGTCCTAACTTTGTTTAAACACAGCCAGTGGTTACCTCAGCTTGTTTTTACACTTCAGTCTGGCACTTATTGTTTGGGAGTAAGACCTTCAACTAATCACTTATTTTGAGAAGCCTGTACTTCATGGTTTTTTTGTCTTATCTGGAGCCACAAGGCCAATTCCAGCAAATGCCTCTGTTAGGTCTGTCACACAGGGCAGACACAGCTCCTAAAAGCTCCATTGCATATGTGGCTTCTGGAGCTCTACATTAGATTGCATAAATCTTGTGTAATTACAGGTATTTTTAGAAAGGGACACTGAGCTGTTCTGTGAAATTACCATAAAATGTCTCACCAGGAAGACTTTTTTTGAGTACTATCTGAAACTACTCATAGTAAGAAGTTTCTTTTTGTCTGTTCAGCCTTCTTCAGTCACTGAGGAAGAGGTAAAAGGTTTTATTACAACTCAGGAAGAGGCAGTGGTGTGCTACCCTTGGAGCTGCCAGGTCACCTGCACTGCTACCTTGGTTCTACACACCTGTGTTCATACCTGCTGCAGCTACCACAGCATTCATCACTTGCCTAAGCTAAGTGCTTGCTTTTGCTAGTACAATATTGCTTTAAACATATAAATACAGTTTTAAAAAAATGAAAATCACTACCGCTGCGGAAGGCCGGGTTAACCTTCCTAAGGGAAGAATGAGCAGGTCCTGCAGTGCCTGCCTGTAAGGACATGGACCTGTTACCAGCCTCATGGAGAACAGCACAGACAGAGAGTGTTTGCTAGGTTTTCTAGGAGTTGGGCTTCATTGGAGTGTATTCACCCTTCCACTGGAGCATCACTTTCTCTGCTGGTAGAAAATGGAATGTTTAATGCACCCCTTCTAATCTTTGGCAGCTGCTGCTTAGATTTATATAAAAATAACTATCTGTAAGGAAGGGTGCTTGAAAACTCTGTGTAAACAACGTTGACCTTGCTGGGAAGGAGGGGTGGTTCTTGACTCTCTGGAGAGGGATGGATGGGTGGATGCTTCTCCATGGCACGTTAGAGCCCCTGTTTGCTTTTTGTGCCTGATCCACTTCGGCCGTGGGCTTTCACAGAACCACGTGGTGGAAGACCTGACAAACAAGAGATGATGGACAGCCTCAAGACTTCGGGAAGGTATTGCAGCTAAGTACATCTCCTCTAGCTTAAAACTAAAATGTCTTTTTACTCCAACATGTGCCTATCAACTGCATTATTTATAACATCCAAAAGGGGCAAAGTTTGTGCTTGCTGAGTCGCTGCATTGCAGGGAGTGACTGCATTCCCTGATATTTCACCAAGTATTCATGTCTACCAAGTTTTTCTGCTAATTTAAATTTTTTTTTGTCAATACAGCAGTCAGAAAACTCATCTTGCATTTTTTTTGATGGGGGGAGCAGATATTTAATTACAGTAGGAATCACTCATTGCTTGTTTAAAAACAAGTTACTTCAGTTTTAGTGCCTTTGTTAACCTCAAGTTACTATTTCTGTTTAAGCTGACAACTCCTACTTTGAAAACTTGGACATTGAGAGGCACTGGGCCTGATTACATTAAGCTTCCTTACTTGATTTAAATATTTGGTGGTAATAAAAACACAAAAACCCCAACAAAATGCACTCAACTATACTCTGGAGTAGAGTAGGATATAGCAAGGATAACACACCTATAATGGCAAATTAAAAACATGGATGGAACTTTGAAAATCCTCCCCAGTGGAAATTACCTGTAGGAATGTACCCCTGTAGGAAATGCATCCCTGTCCCAAAAGCCTCTTGTTTGATCTTAGTGAGCCCTGTGGCTGATGAGCATACCTGAAGGTGTCGATCCTCTTCTTGTCCAGGATTGATTACTATAATCAATAACAGTGCAAGAACGGCGGCGCTGGGAATCTGGCTGAAAAGACAGTTCAAGTTATTTCTGTTTGCATGAAAAAAATCATGAAGGTTATAATGCAACTACAAACTACTTAAACACATGTATTTGGTGAAAGGTTAGATGTTGTAAAGGTCTAAGGGAAGCTTTAAAGGGTCAAATCAACTTCAGAAGTGGAAAATACACTTTTCTAACACTTATTTAGAATGATCACTGGGCCACTTAGAGGCAAGTCTTGCCATTTCTGGAAATTGTGCTGTTCCAAAGCAGATTTTGTAACTGCTGAGTCCAGGATGTTGAAATTATACACAGAAACTAATCAAGCAGCTATTTAAAAGCTGTTGCTGAAATCACAGCTTTCAAAGCTTATATAAAAATACTTTGTTAGATACAAGAAGGTATCAGTAGAGTAGGCGTTGCAGTAAATTAAACCAAGAGTATTTGATACTGAAACAGACTGGACATTGATTAATGTTAATTCTCAAAGCACTCTAATCAGTGATTAAGGATGATCTGGTGTAATTAGCCATGCTTTACCAAGGATGTGTTGGTTGTGTTAGGCCTGGAGAAGGGATCAGGTAAGAACAGCTGCTCCTGGAGCTGCTGGTGAGTGTCTTCCTGTGTCGTGACAGTGTGAGCACGGCTCGAGTTCCCTCGAGGTTTCTGCAAGGAGAAATAACAGTTACAGCTTTTTCTTAGTGCAGCAGTACATTGAAAATAATTAACCCAGGAATTAAAGCTAATTTTCCAAGTGAATCGTTTTATACCAAATTATGAGGAGGGAAACATTCAGTTGGCATTAATGAGAATTAAGCATGCAACTCTGGGTGATGCTGTTACTCAGACAAGATACAACATTTTTCGTGCATCTATTTGACTTGCTGTTATAAAACAACAAATAATTGGAACTCTTGGGCTGGGTAATTTGACCAGCTGTGATAACAACTTTAGATTATTGAGTAATAAAATGAGATTCTTGTGCCTGTTACCATTTGCCTGTGGGGTCCTGTGGCGCTCCCACGCTCTGCCACGGTGGTGGTGGCAATGGGTGGCAGGGGGTGATTTCTGTTTAGCAGCAGTGGGGAGGGTGAGGTCAGCTGCTCCTGTGCAGTCAGGCTGAAACGCACCAGTAAGAACAGAAAAAACAGTTTGTATGTTTGGTAGGTGGAAAGGTGTTAATATTGTCAATTTCTTTGGCCTTCTGGAGTTGACTGTTCTGTAAGAATACCTTGGAAAAGCTTCAAGCCATAATCTACACTTTAAAAAAGACTTCCCTAGTGCTCTCTACTTACATTTAAAAATGCATTTTAATAAAGCAGAGATGTCAGTACTTCTCAGATTGATTGAAGCCTGAGGAAAGGGAACAGAAGCATAAAATAGTGGAAGGAGAAATACCAGTTATGAAGGAACAAGGAATAAGTCTCTCAACAGTATGTGACAAGAAAGCAACAGACTGTATAAGTTTATAGGTAAACTGCAAAACTAAAATCAATTTACAACATGTGGAATAGACAGGTCTATCAAAGCCTGCATTGTTTCCTGAGACCCTGTGGTCCCTGTAAATGGTCCCACTCAGTCAGGTAATTGTGCAAAATGAAAGTAAGGTATTCTAGATGTGATTGAGGGCTCACGAAGAGCCCTTTGGTCAGTCAGATAACCTATATTAACATCTTCATAGTCCAGTCTGGGATAGGATAGCAACATGCAGTATGACCTCCAAAAACCGCAGACTTTTAAATTTATCTTGAAAATAGGCTGCAGAAAAAGACAGTCATGTCAAGAAAGAGATGGTGGTGTTCGCTTCGCTTATAGAGGACAGACTGAGGTCTATTGCTCGTGTGCAAAACTACCTGAATCTGGGAATGTATGTGATTCACTGACTCGCAGCTGGCAGCACAGTGACCATCAGCTTTAACAACTCGGCTTTCTCAGGGGAGCTGTGCTTTAAGGGGCAGTTCCTCTCCTTACTCCAATACTCCAATAATCCATGTCCTCCCTACCCAGGGATGCTTTCCATGTTCTCTGCCCCCGGTACCCTGCAGGGAGAGGCTGCTTTGGGACGTACAGGCGCCTGCAGACGTCGTCCCCGGAGCGCGGGGTCCCGATGGGATGCAGGGTCCGTGGCGGGGGGTTCCTCCTCCTCGTGCAGTGGGACAGGGATGAGGTGCTGAGCTCCAGGGGACGATTTGGCAACGTCCTGGTGGAGAGCACGGAACTCGAACCTGGCCATTTGTCATCTAGGTCCCTAACAAAACAAAAAATGACAAGACCAAAAGAGAGATGGTCAGCATGACAACTACTCTGTTACCCAAGTGCTCACCTACAGGTGACTTTAGTCGTAAAATACATGGGCAGAAATTATTGGAGTCCATTTTTAACATATCAAGTAATACTCTTTCACAGAAGACAAATAAACAAGCAAGCAGGAAAATAACTGAGAATTGCTTTCTCTGGTGGAGGAATTTATCTCACAAGGTTTTGGGTTGAATCCCTCTCACTTGTGGGAGTGCTCTACTTTATTTACAACAGGTGATCTGTAGTTCTTACAGTGTTTTCTCCACTACAGGCAGGTTCCTGTGGTGTAACTGGATCCCATGGATCACCATCAAGCCATTTAGGTTACGCTGAGAACCACTACTTGACCCTTGAGAGAGACCTACCTGAAATTTAAAAAGATAAGTAAGTAAATAACTGTTTGGCAGAGAAACACACACGCACATTTACAGACTTCTCTTTTTGGAGAAAAGTCATTAATTTCTCCCATGACATCCAGATGTATACTCAGTTATATTATTTACCCATCTAAGACAGGGATCTTAGCATTTCATTTTTTTGGAATGGTAGGGCTTAGAAAATGTCCTAATACTTAATTTTTTCCAGCTGAGCAGCTCATTTGCTGATCTTCCAACAATGACTATAATCAGAAGCTTTATGAAAATCATTTTCAGGGTATATTGACATTTTATGTCAAGAATAGATCTGAAAACTCCTTTGCTGAGATACAGACCAATCTGGAAAAAACATCAGATTCCACCCACCACAACAAGAGCAAATAGAAAACAGCAGAGCTTTAATCCCATACATACTTGAGGTGTTTTTCTCCTCTTTTTGCTTTTGCGGCCACATCTGGGTTTTGGGCACTATACACACAGTAAGGGGACACAAGGGACAGGCAGGGGGAAGAAATAAAGGAGAAAGAAATAAAAAAGAAATAAGGAGGAAAGAGTTGAATTAAAATGGAATAAACAGGTAACACTTAGGTGCTCACCACTCTAGGAGCAGATAATCTAAAGCAGATTATACAGTTAAATTCAGTATGTGGGAAAAAAACTGGTTTAGAACCACACTGAGATTTCTCCCTTCTTGCTGGATGAATTAACCATAAATGTGAGAATGGGATCCCACACACACAATCCTCAATCTCACCATTTAATCGAAACATTAAATTGTGGAAAGAACTACATCCTTAATCAACAGCCACCACATGGTTGTCATACACAGATATAAAATGCTATGTTTCAAGGAGAAAAGTAGGAATTAAAACTTCCAACTGAGTAATAACAGAACTTAAGAGTCAGAAAGGACAGCCAGCATTCACACCAAGTCCAAACTAGTTATTTACCTAAATACAACCAGTCTGTGTGCTGAGGCAACACTGCATTGGTTCATCCCCACACAAAACAACAGCTGGCTAAAAATCCTTACCAGATTTGATGTCACCAAGGGCATCTTTGTGTGTGGCACACGAGGTAACAACGCTGGCAGAGGATCCAACTGCAAAGGGCTTCTGGGATCTGCTTGGAGGGTTTCTACTGTTGTGATATTTTTCTCATCATCTGTGCAAAGCAACAGAGAATTCCTGTCAATATTGGCAGTGCTAGTCATGGGAATCCAAATTTTTTAGTCTCCTCTTGGATGATGAATTCTGCTAAGTTTTTTGAAGACATGTTTCACACTGTTAGCAAAATAACCTTGTTATTCCCACTGAAGAGATCATTCCCAAACACATCTCTCTCCTATGGCATCTTTGCAAAATTAGCTGAAATCCCCTTTTGAGCCCTCGCTCTAACTGTGATCCTTACCAGAAGCTGACCCTTCCCAGTGCCTGCAGATCAGTTCTTCCATGCAGACCAGGACTTCACTCCACACATCATCAAACACAAATGTGAGCACGGAATCCTTCATGCAGGAATAGGGAGAGATGGGAGGAAATCCCAGTTTCCGTCTCCCAGAGGACAGTCCCATTTTCCTCTCGTGCAACTCCTCCTCCCTGTAAAAATGTAAGCATTACCTGCACCAGAAACACATTTTCTTTGTCTCCTGCATTTACTTTCAGTTTTCCCACTGACCTCAGTGAGAAATGACTGACACACCCTGGTCTCCCTATACAGAATGACTATAAATGATACTTCATGAACAATAAATAATTTACCCATGAGATCAAATTCACATTAAAAAAATCAATAGTTACAGTGCTATTTCTTCATCACATTGTTAGGCTCTGTATCTAATGAGAGTACAGAATCCTGAAGACAAGAGAGTGGTATTATTTGTTGCAGCAATGTCTCGCTGGCCTCGTGCTAGTCAAAGCAAGAAACATAACAAGTTTAATTTAATGGTCCATGCAGCTAAGTGGCTTTAATTATTAAAACCAATTAAGAAGTCAGGAACTGACAGCACCCTCCAGAGTCCTTACCCAGGCCATATGTTCATATTGTTGGTCTGAATAAAGTAAAGGGGCAAAAAGATAAAACTAGTGGTAATTGTTTCTTGACAAGCATAAAATCCACTCTAGTTCTTAAAACTACCACTGGAAAAAATCCAGGAAGGTGCAATTCCACCCAAAATGCCAGTACAAAACAGAAGCAACACACTGCTATTGCATAACTAACAGCAGTGAATTTGACATAGTATAAAAAATAAATGTTTAAACACATTTTATTAAATACACAGGCTCTTGGTTATGATGGAATGAATTATTCAAACCAAGCACAGAAATGGACTGCATGAAAAATTACCAAAAAATTCTTTAAAATAATTCAGCAAAATAAATTGTCCTAGGAAATGGGCTGGGAGAATTCCCAGTGCCTGGGCAACCTCAGGCCTTTGGAAGTTCTGTAAAGAAAAGAAAAATAAATTCATCAAGTATGTGTATCTTAACTGCAGGAACCCCAGGACACTGGTACTATTTTAATATTCAATACCTACACATCTCTGTGGTCAAATGCCAAGTATTCCTCCACTATGCCTTCGGAGAGAATGACTTCCTCTTCCCCTTCATCACTCTCTGAGGAACACAAGGTTGGAGGCTTGGAAGGGTCGGCCTTTTTGTGAGCAGGAGCAACAAAAAGAGGCACCTTCTTGCCAAAAACACTAAATCTAAACAGGTGACAGTTTTCAGAAAGCAGAAAGAAAGATTAAGTTGTTATTCCACCTCAAATAACTGAGAGACAGCAAAGTAGTTAAGGGCAAGCAGTAGCGAGGCCAACAAATTACTCATTACAGTAACAACTTTTGGTTTGGATACCTTTTAATTCTTGCTAAGGAACCTGAAACTTGAGGGAAAAAACATCCAAAGCTAATTAGAAAGCATTCTGAGATGTTAAAAATAAAAGCAGTATTAACATAGTGCTTTGTATTTTTTAAATCCTAGGCAAGTTTAACAGATGATTAATAATAAAACCAGCTACAATACATACATATTCTTAGGAAGTCAGCAAGCAGCAAAGATATTTCTATTTACTGGCCAGTTCACTGTAGTCAGCAAAAGCAAAGCTACGTATTCTTGCCATTCTGAGTGTACTAAATTCAGTTAAAAAGGAAAAAAAAGAGTGTGCTGTGTTCAAAACTCAGCCTAACAGGAAGGCTGCACACTTGAAGAAGCAGAGAACAAACCTGCCTTCGCACCTTGGTATGATCCCAGGCTCACTGCTGGTACTTACTCATCAGAATCCTTTTCCTGTGGTGAACTTACATCTGAGGGAGCCAAACTGCCCGAGGGGGAACTCGAGTACCATCCGTACCCTTCGTCTGTGGGGATCACCACCTGCTTCCCCACCACCCTGCCACAGCAAAAGCAAAGCATAAATACAGCAGAAAACCTTGGCAGTATGATTGTTGAAAGGTGTAAGAACAGCAGCAAATCCTAAAAGCTCTGCTGGGAAGCTGTGCATTCTCCTGGTGGCAGTTTCAGTTTTCTGAGAGAATTCTGCTCTGTTAAGGCCAAGTCAGTCGCAAATAGCAACAAACCTCTGTCAAGGAACCACACGTGAGGTATCAGGATGCTTATTAATGACAGGCAGGCACATCACCAAAGTCATCTTTTTATCTGTATCTACCACATACTTGCATAAACCCACCCTGCCACTTGTTTTAAGAGCAACTGTGTGCATCCCTACCCTTGTTGTGAAGGTACTAGCGTCAGTCTATTAATAAAATACCTGAGATGAGGAAAGCTGGAGGACCACTGGTGGCATTCTTCCCGCAGTCCCTCAACATGAACATTTTCTTTCTGCTCATACAGAAGCTCATCAATTTTTCTGAACATCTGCTGAACTTGTTGTGTGGCAGCTTTATCAAATTCCTAGAGAGGAAAGAAAATACCTCATGAATAGCATTTGCAGGGTGTTTCTAACTGATTTTTTTAATAGAATTGAAAAAGACAACTATTTCTTTAAAGCTTAGCAGGATTGCATTAGGAAGATTTTGACTTTAAATTATTTTCTCCCAGAGATGATGCAGCCTGCCATTAAGACTGATGGCGGCCACATGAAAAGCTTACACTGACACAACAGAAAAACTATTAAAACATTTTGAAATATCTGTATTATTACATTAAGTTACAAGACTTAAATCAGAACAGGAAGGATAAAATTCAGTGATATTTTAATGCAATGGAGGATTTGTTGCTTCCAGTGTCCACAAACAACAGCAACACAAAAAGCAATGCAGACTGCTGGAAAACCCTGAACCTGAGGGATGGTCGGGCCCTCTGTTACAGGCAGATACAATACGGTCAGTTCTGGGGTCATTTAAATCCAAACAGCTCTATCTCACCTCCCAGAAGGCAACAGCACTCTTGGCTTTGGTGGATGGAGAATAAAACAAACATTTCTAAAGGAAAATAATGTTTTAGGAACTTCCTATATTTTGAGAAACATGCGAGTATGCAGAAGTTTGATAAACTCACGCCAAGTGTCTGAAAGCCATCCAGCCATGGCTGGGGTTCCACAATAAAAGCATTTAGAGATACACTCGTGCACTAAATGATTTCCAAAATTTTCAGTGGAAATGCAGAATATTAACGGATTAGTATGGGCCTAATGTGTTTTGAACTGAAAGATGGAAAGAGGTAAAAAAGATTTTCTTTCTGTAATCACTACCATGATTTTTTTGACAGATCCAAGTATTTTTATTCTAACGTGTCTTTGCAGTGGTATTTCAAGTGTCTTTCTGTGCTAGATTTAGCTTGGATGATTATGTTCTACTCACATCATAGCCCCAGGAGAAGACTGAGCTGTCTTCTGTGGAGGTGTCAGCACAACTCTGGCTAGCAGTCTGTGGATCCCCATGATCATCCAATTCCTTATTGATTCCTGACTCCCTGAAACGCACGCGTTGAGCCAGAAAAAAAAGCAAGCAAAACAGCCCACAATAAACAAAGACAAATTGAGTGTTCCAGTAAACAAAACCTAGCTGTATCAGAACAGGTGTATCAGATATGTCGTGACAAGTACCTGGAGGTCTGGCCGAGGTTTTCAGCCGTGGGTGTGGCTGAGCACACCTGAGCCCCTGGCTCTGGCAGTGGGTGATGCCTCAAGGCATGTTTTGGGAGTCCTTGTCTAAAAAAGCAGAAGTGGAACTTGGCATTACTTACAAGAAAAAACATTCTCAGAGTTCCCAATAAGTGTTATAGGTTTTTCTTTTCTGCTTCTCAAGGACTGTGCACACTTTTATTCCTATTAGAAGGCTAATTCTTGTTGCCAAAGCTCTAGGTTTAAGGTGTTAAACTAACTTTAGGGTAAACATGGAGTTAGCGGTCTTGGCTTCAAAATCAGTTAAACTTGAACTTAAGATGTTGTGAATTGGCCTACAGCTCCCTAAAAGCAGAGACAATGCCATTATCCCTGTAGATTAATTAAATTAAATTAAATAGAACAAGAGTAAACGAGCCGAGTAAATCAGAACTGGCCCAACTCCTAGGTCAGGGGGAAAAAGCCAATTACAGGGACGTAATCGCGTTCTGCCACACCGGTGTTTGACCGGGACCGGTGCTCAGGAATCCCGGGAATCCTGGGAACCATCTCCCGTCTGGGACGTGGGCTGACCGGGCCGTCACGGGGCCCTGTTTGGTGCAGCGGGGAGCGCGGGCGGCAGGCCCGGGATGGGGCCAGGGGGATCGCGACCGAGATCGGGACCGGGATTGGGACCGGGACTGGGATGGGCATCGGGACCGCGCCGGNCAGCGGCAGCCCTTCCGCCTGCGCTACGTGCCGCGCCGGGGTGAGCCGGGAGCGGGCCGGGCCGGGAGGCACGGCGGGAGGACGGCCCGGAGGGGGCGTGTAAGGGGGACCTGGGGGCTGGGAGCCGGGGGCGTGTGAGGGGGACCCGGCGGCCGGGACCGCCGGTGTGCGAGGGGGGATCCGGCGGAACCGTGTGGGGGAGGCCGGGGGCGTGTGGGGAGGACCCAGGGGCTTCACAGACTCACAGTGTCACAGCATGGGTCAGGTTAGAAGGGCCCACAATGGGCATCTGGTGTCACCCCCCTGCTCCAGCAGGGTCATCCCAGAGCACACGACTCAAGATTTTGTCAGCTGGGTCTGGAATATCCCCAGCGAGGGAGGCTCCGCACCCTGTCTGGGCAATCTGTTCCTGCTGTTTCTGTGCACGGGGTTGCTGAGCCGCCTCTCCTCTCTCTGCCCCGTCCAGGCGAGACCCCGGCGCACATCGGCGGTACCACGCTGTTCGGGGATAACGTGGAGGATGAGTGGTTCATTGTGTACCTGGTCCGGGAGATCACCAGGGAGTTCCCGGGGCTGGCAGCCAGGTATGGCAGGTCCTGCTGAGGTGCTTTTTTGGGAGGGGTGCGAAGGGGCAGTGCCTATGCTCTGAAGGTCCTGTCTAAATATTCCCCATCCCTGGAGGTGTTTCCCCATCCCATACGCATTTGAAGTGTCCAAGGCCAGGTTGGACGGGGCTTGGAGCAGCCTGAGCTAGTGGAGGGTGTGCCTGCCTGTGGCAGGGGCGTTGGAACCAGCTGATACTTAAGGTCCCTTCTAATCTAAGCGTTTCTGTGGTTTTATGAATATTAAAAAAAACCCAGCAGACATGGATTTAGAAGTGTGGTGTTGTGCTCTGCAAGGCTTTTCCTGCTAAGAAACCAATTTCTCCTTGGCCAGGATTGATGACAATGATGGAGAGTTTCTCTTGATAGAAGCAGCTGATTTTCTTCCAAAGTGGCTGAATCCTGAGAACAGTGAAAACAGGGTGAGTAAAACTTCTGTACAGAGGGCAAGGGGGCCACAATGACCTTTTATGTACCAGCTGGAGTTTTCTCTTGCACCTCTAGCTAAGTGGTGTGACTGCCTTTGAAAATCCAGAGTGCTGTCTGTCCCTTACTGTTGCTTTCTTCAGGAGCACTCCTGTATCCACCTGAACTTCCTAGCTCTGCTAGAGCCACTTGGATTTTTTTTTTTTTTTACCATAATCTGAAGTGTTTGAGCAAGAGGATTTGCTGCCCTCAGAGTAGGAAATGCTCAAGGCTGGAATGTTGGTGTCTCTACAAGGATTCAGACTGAGTCTGGTATAGGTGAAACAATGAACAGACATCCTCACCTAGATATGGATGGCTGCTAGTAGTCATGTCACTGGCAATGGATTAAAATGGAAATAACTAACTTGCTCATTAGTAGAAAATAGTTTAATTGTTTTTCCCCTACTCCAAGATTCTTAAAAGGGATGGAAAACAGCACAAAAATTGATTGCAAATGTGTTCCTGAACTATCAGGCTCATATTTTCCTTCTGTTGGAGGGAACAGACAGAGTGAGGGAGTTGAGAATGTTGCATTCAGGGCTTTTCTTAAGATCAAGAACCAGCAGAGGTCACATGTAGCACCTGAAATAATGCTTTTTAGTCCCTGTGATGTTCTTAAGCAGTTAGGTTATGCTGATTCTCCTGAAGCAATTCTCTAGTTGAAGAGAAACTTGGTATTATTGTTATTAAGGAAACAAAATATATTTGACCAGACTTGTTGCAGTTAAAATAGGGTTATTACTGGTTGGATCATGGTCTCTGGTATCTCAAATAGCTTTTTAAAAAAACTGTGCTGCTTCCTGTGTTGGTTCTCTGTTTGTACTTTATATTATCTGTGTCTAAACACACGCATTTGTATATGAAATGAAATTTCCCATTGCTTGGTGTGTGACTGCTCTTATCCCGTCTGATGAGAACATTCCTGCCTGCCAGGTGTTCTTTTACAAAGGAGAGCTGCACATCATCCCGCTGTCGGAGACTCCAGAGCAGGACTGTGACCTCTCTGCTCCCTGCCCCACAATCCCACAGTCACTGGCACTGTTGTCCACCCACTCCGAGGAGTTCCTGGCTGCAGAGCCCATCAGAGCTGCAGTGAATAAACGCATCAATGGGTATGTGGCTGCTTTATTTCGGCCCTCTGCACCAGTGAGGTTTGATTCTGTGCTGTCTGGGGTTTAAACATTTCCCCAGTGGATGTGATAAGGTTGGTTCCTTTTCAGAAACCAGCAGCTAGAGGTTTTTCTGTGGCCCTCTTGGAAGGAGGGGGATCAGTGTCCTGTAGGCTGTGATCTGAGGAACTGAAACTGCTTCACTGCTATAATTCCACACCTGGCAATGACAAGAGTTACTCTTCCTTCACATCCTTCTTATACTGAAAAACCTGAAAGTTCCCTGATCTTTTAGGAGCCCTGTGCAGGAGGAAAAAGAGGATTTGACCTAAAATGCAGAACCAGCAGGATTTTCAGAGCTTCAGCTTGAAAGAGCTCAGAGCTCACAGCTGTGTTCAGCCCTGTACTTTATTTTTTGCAAGGATTTGACAGCATATCTTTTACAAAGTATGGTGAAGAATAGTGCATAGCTGGATATGTTGGTTAAGTTCACATTGACTCATCTTACCCCTGTGAGGATTCAATTTTATTAGCCATGTACATTTATATAAATGTATTACAGAAACAGACATTCTAGGCATTAGATTGGCCAAGTTTTAACTTCAGAATAATCTTCTGACCCATAATACAGGTAAGTATGAAAGTGAAAATGGGCCTCATTAAATAAAAAAGGAGTGGTTTAACTTGCAGTACACTTCCTGCACTCTGTTGCTGTTCAGGTATCCCGAGAAGATCCAGGCCTCGCTGCACCGAGCCCGCTGCTTCCTCCCGGCCGGCATCGTGGCCGTGCTGAGGCAGCGCCCGTCCCTGGTGGCTGCTGCAGTCCAGGCCTTCTACCTGCGGGATCCGGGGGATCTACGGGCCTGTCGGCGCCCCTTCAGAACCTTCCCTGCAGAGCAGCGTGTGATGGCCCTGGTAAGTGCTCTTCTAAAGCCTGTGATGGCCCTGGTAAGTGCTCTTCGAAAGCAGCTTGTCAGTTAATTCCCTTCTGTACCTGACAAGGGTTCTGTGGCCAGTGGTATAAACACATAGATTTAACTTAAAACTGCGTGTTTTCTGGTTTGTTTTTTTTTTCTTTCTGGCTCTAGGGATGAATTTCCAGTTCATTACATTAATAGCTTCTCTGCCTTTGGATTGACATAGCTGGGCTTTCAAAGGGCTGATCATGAGGGAATTGTTTCTGAAACCAGAGGTTGTGATAATAGTTCCTCTGCTGAAATGCCTGCTGAGTAAATTGATCTCCCTGTGTGATCAGAGCAGTTTGACATCACGGCCAGCCAACATGAGGAGTTGCTCCTAACCAGTGGTTCACTCCAAGGCTTTTCACCTTCTCAGCTGTGCTCACACAGCTCTGTGAAAGCTTTTATGAAGTGTTTTATGAGCACTTTCCAAGCACTCTTTTATCTGATGCATTTTGTTAGAGTTGTACCTCTAGACTTCTGAAAAGAAGCTTTAGAGTCAAATTTTGGACTTCCAGACTGTTTCCAAAATCCCAGCTTTTAATCAAATTTTATTTTAATGGAAAATACACCTTGATGTGAATACAGAATACTGAGGATTTTTCCTAAAGTATTTAGACTGACAAAAGTTCATATTTGCTCGGGGATTTCAATTTGGAGCATACTTCGTAAGGCCTGAAAAGCAATGTACAGAAAAATCGATCTAAGGTGTATTTTGAATGCAGTCTCAGGTATTGCCTGTGATATGGGTGCCTTAAAACACAATTCAGTGAGCCTGGTGGGACCAGGATGCCTGTCCACAACACAGTCACGCTGCAGGGAGTGTTTTTTTCTGCTCTGGCTATTTCAGGTGACTTTCACTCGGTGTTTATATGCACAGCTGGTGCAGCAGAAGTTTGCTCCGGACAGACGCAGTGGATACACCCTGCCTGCCCCATCTCATCCTCAGTACAGAGCCTATGAACTGGGCATGAAACTGGTAATGATTTTTTTATGCATTTTGCGCTTAGTTTGCCTGTTTATGTATGTCCAGGAAATGGGTCTTTGTCTGGAAGTTGCCTGCTTGTCCAGAAGAATGTGAGCAAAGTCCGTCACACCTTGACAACCTCTTCTTGTTGCATCTTTTATATGCAGGCTCATGGCTTTGAAATTTTGTGCTCCAAGAGCAGTAAAGTAGCTCCTGATGCCAAGAGAAATGTGCTAAGTGGTCCTCTGTGGGAGAGATTCCTCAGGAGCTTGAAGGAAAAAGATTATTTCAAGGTGAGGCAGTGTGTTGTGGCTTTTAAACATTCCAGGAAAAATGCATTTTAGCTCTTGAACTTGTGTAAGTAGTAGCAGCAGGGCAAGAACTTGAATTCTTATCTCTGTGTAAAATGAATTAATGTCTTTAAAGGAGACATGTGCAGTTTGTTCCCCTTTGAAAGTAATTTATTTTGGAAATTAAAAAGGAAAAAGCAAGATTTGGGGATTCATTCATCTAAAGAAAGGGGAGAAATACACTTGAATGAAGAAAACCACCACAGGGTTGTGTGAGGTGTAACTGATTTCACTGGTTTACATTTCATTTGCATGCCTCTAGAATTAAATATTCTCCAAGATTTGTACAAAACACCACAGACCTATTTGAGCCCATGCAGGTGTAATTTTTATGTGTGTTTGGTTTTTGTGAGTTCTGGGGGTTTTGGTGTGGTTTTGTGGGGGTTTTTTTAAAGATGCCTTTGACTACTTATTTTAAGTTTAAAAATTGGACATAAATTGAGTATTTATTTGAAGGTTATAAAGTTGGATGGCTCTACTGAAATTCTTAGGTTAATATACTTTAATATAGTTTAAATATAGGAATGCCCCTTTCCTGTGTTCAGTTCCAAGTGTACATGGCAAAGAGGTTTTACTTGTTTTGGTTTTCTCAGCATTTCTGTGTGACAGTCAGTCATCCTTACGAAGCCTGACTGTGGAGAGGGAGGGAGAATTGTTTGGATTCATGCCTGTGACTTGCATTAAATAGGGAGAAATGGAAGGATCTGCAAAGTACCTGGAACTGTTGCATATGGCAGAAGATCACTTCCAGCAATCTGTTGCCATGCCCGAAAGGTAAGAGCTACTTGAAATTCATGAGTGTCATGCACCATGCCTACAAATCCTTTAACTTACCTTTAAAATCCTTGTTACAAAAAGCCTGAACCCTTTTCTCCATTGTACATTTAACATGGGTGCTGTGGCCAGGACATACAAGTACTCATTGCTCTAGAATACTCCACTAGTAGAAGTTCTTGCTTGAGTAACTATTTATCTTGGTTTTGTGAAATGCTAAAGCTCTTCCAAATGGGTTAAGAGGTGACTGAAAAGCATTGTTTGCTTGGTTGAGTGTAGAAAGTGTATAAAAGTTTCATTGAAAAGCAGTCCCAGTGAATAATAAATACAGAGTAATCTGTCTCCTTTACTCAAGACAGGCAGCTGGCTGTAGATTTCTCCAAAAGATCAAATCCAAAAAGTAAATCACTACAAAAATATCTGAGGCTTTGCCAGCTCGTAATATCTGGACTGTTAGTTTTTTGAGTTTCCAGTCTGTGCTGTTTGGGATCTGGCAATCTTAATATTTACCAAGGCAAAATAAACATAAAGAAAAAGAGCCATGAGGAATGGGCTTTGGAGCCATCAGCTAGGAATTGCAGGGACTGACTGTGTCCTGTTTTGGCTAATACTCTGTGTAGTACTCTGGGACTTCTCCCAGATTCATTTCCCTTTTTGATGTGTTTGCACAGAAGGAAGAATGAAGAATTTGAGTGAAAACCTGAATGTAGAGCATGTGATCCCATTGAATCCATTTCAGTAAATTGCAGGTTTTTTCTTCTAGCTCTGTTGAAGTGAGCCCAGGTGATGAAATCTTGACACTGCTACAGACAACATCCATTGATTTGAAGGAATTAGAGAAAGAAGCAGCTTGTCTTCCTCCTGAGGATGGTGAGCTGGATGTGGGGGAATTATTCCTATTACATATGATTATTTGTGGGGGAGAAGGGGAATGTTGACAGCTGTGAAGGGAGAGCCAGTCCAACCTTCATTAAGACCAAATACTGGATTGGCTCTCCCTTTTTAGAGTAAGCCTTTCTTCCTCCATTTAGTGGCCAAAGGATTCTCAGTGACTAGAATGATACCTCCTAGTTTGAAGTGCATGCAAAGCAGTAGTGAAACGAAATCTCCACTCTTCTCAGCCTCTTGCTGCCTTATGCTGTCTGTGACCCAGGACCAGCACAAAAACTTAACAGTGCAAAAATGAGCTGCAGAATGGTTGCAGTCCTCTCAGTCACTTGCTTTGGGCCCTGCAGGCCAGCAGGCATGTGCAGAATAACAGATCTGTCCTGTGTTCTTTCAGATGACAGCTGGCTGGATATTACACCAGATGCTCTGGATCAGATGCTGAAGGAAGCAAGAAATGAGTCCCTCCCTTCCACAAACGAGGAAGAGCAAAAATACGACTTGGAAACCGTTGCTGAGAGCATGAAGGCTTTTGTGTCCAAAGTCTCCTCACACGAAGGAGCAGAAATGCCATGGTAGTAGCACTTTGAGTTTGGGGTCTGGTGTGGAGTGCTGCACTCTGCTGCAGCCCTTGGGTTGATTCTGTGATGCAGAGAATCAGGGTTTGAAGGTGTTGTGCTGAGCAGAGGCCTGAAACAACCCATAGCAGTGAATACGTACTGGCTTTTAAATCAGCTTGGTGACCGCTCTGGCACTGGTGCAGGTTAAAGTGCTGGAAGCTGAGCTGCTCTCTGTCACTCAGTTTGATTTTGTGGTCTTCAAAATTTTTCTCTGTCATTCCAGGAATTCCTGCACTCACTGTTTCATGTCTAATCTGTACAGGCTTCAAGCTTCTGGGTGCTTCTAAGTTCAAATGTCCCAACTTCAGTCCTGGCTTGAGAGAAATCCATGTGGCTTGTGCCCGTGTCAGGCTTATGCAAGCATAAAAGCTTTATTTATTTATTCAAAAATATTTCTATATTTCAGGTCATCTGATGAATCCCATGTTACCTTTGATGTGGATTCTTTTACGAAAGCACTGGACAGAATTTTAGGTGAGATTGCTTCTTTATTTGAAACAAATCCCTGCAGTAATTTCTTTGCTGTTGTACTGACACAAAATAATACCTAGGGGCAGACTCGGAGGAGCTGGATTCTGATGATCTGGATGAAGAGGAGGAGTTTGATTTCTCAGATGGGGATGATGAAGACTTGGATGCTGGAAATCAAAGGCAGGACCAGAAGGTGTCTCCTGAGGACCTTGTAGGCAGTCTCAAGTCGTACATGAATGAGATGGACCGTGAACTGGCACAGACCAATGTTGGCAAAAGTTTCACCACCAAGAAGAGAGGGGTGAGTATGCCTTGAGCTCTGATTTGTAGGATAGTAATTTTGAAACAGGAAATATGCTGAAAGTGGCCATTCTGGGTAATGTGATCAGAACCTTCCCATATACAAAGCAGTGTGCTGTAGTTGCACCATAATACATTTTTTTCAAACAAAAGCTTACTAAGCTTTGAATTTTCACATCTTTTCCAAGACTTTCATTTCCCTGTTTTCAGTAGTAGGGCAAGCAGCTGCAGTTTGACTTGTGAGTTCCCGTAGTAGGTTGCTCCCATAGGAAGCGGAGCCAGGACTCAGGAACACTTTCTGTCCTTCTCTTGGAACTTAATCTGTGTGATGGGCAGTGATGATTTTTAGCTGGCGTGAGCATTTCTTGGCTGAATTCCTGTCTGTCAGGACTCTGGAATGTACTGGACTTTGTTGGCTGCAGAATTCTTTTTTTGTTTCTTTTCTCTTGTGGTTTGCCTTTATTTTTTTTTTCCCCTTAAATCTGCTCATGCAATTTGATAAAACTTTCTCTTTGTACTCGCTGCAGGCAAGTTCTGTTGAAGCAGCCACATCTGAGAGTGCTGGCCCTGATTCTGGAGCTGAGGATGCTGAGCTGGCACCGGTGGATGTGGACATGAACCTGGTAGCAAACCTGCTTGAGTCCTACAGTGCCCAGGCTGGCCTGGCAGGACCCACCTCAAACATTTTACAGAGCATGGGGGTGTATTTACCCGAAAACACAGATCACACTGGCTCGAGCAGTAGAGCAACGCAGTGAGACTTTTGACAAGACGTGGTTGATGGGGAAATGAAGCACAGACAGATGGAGCAGGATGTGGAAGAAGAGGCCAAAGGTTGTCATTTCAAGCATTCTGTTCATTATGTGTCACTTTAGAAATTCAAGGTGAATTTACCTGCAAAAGCCTTTTGTTCGGACACTGTCTTGAATGGAAATGAGATTCTCCCAGTGCTAACACATTTTCAGAAAACTGAAAAACAATGTCATGACTCGAATGAAACTTTTATTACAAAACCTCTCTTCAGTTTTTCCAATCAGTGATCCAATTTGCCACATTGCTGAAATGTCCTTTCACCCGTTGCTAAGTGGTTTCAATATCTGGAAAGCCGTTCTTGTTCTGAAAATGCTGCTGCCTTCAGGGGGAGGTAGGGAATGAGGAATAGTCTCATGGATTTGGGAACACTGGTTAAATGTTCGGGAGACATTTAATGCTTCCCAAAAGTACGATGCTGCATTGTAAGAACTTCTGATAATTCCTGTAAGAGCCTATTCCTTATTAAGCAGAAGGATTTGAGGAGTAACTGGATCAAATATGTAAATATTGGCCAGAAGTATTTTTTAAATTTATTTTGATAAAAACAGAAATACAGCTTGATTATTGAATTTTTTTTAAAGGTGTACATAGCTTCCTCAATGCAGTATCAGAAGTTCTTGGAGTGAAAGCATTTTCATAATTGGTCATTTTCTGAATTCCATTATTGCTGAATGTTGGTATCATGCCAGTAGTAGCTGTATATGAGCCCAGGTTGAACAGTTTTGGGGTTTTTTTCAGTGAAAATGTGGCTAGAAGGCATGCAGCATGTTGCTTTCATATAGAATGAAAAATCTGTTCTAAATATGACAATTTTAGTTTCAACAAGATAAATTTGAAATGAAGTAGGTAGAAATTCTTGATTTACAGACAGCAAGAACAGTCCTGCTGGGTCCAAATCAGCTTCTTTATTTTTTCTTTATTTTTTTTCATTCAACAATTAATTAAGTGTCCTCCATTGTTGTATAATTTAGTTTGTCAACAGTTCAAGGAGAGTACTGGCAGGTTGGACAGGGAGTAGAGATGGACAGAAAGAGTTGGGAAGTGCAAAGGTTCTGCTAAAGTTCAAGGAATTTGGACTGCTGAGAGTTGAGGTGGACTGCAGACTCAGACAAATCTGTGCTGGGAATTAACAAGCTTAACACTGAAACTACATAAAATTCTCCACTTTTATATAAAAGAATTGCATTTCAAGAACATGATCACATTGAACTGTTGTGTGGCCTGTGCTATAAAAAAGGTCAAAATAGATTGAAGGACTCTTGTAGTATGTGAGGAAAACTCCTAAGCTAAGGTTCAGAACAAAGCTGCTCTTCTGGAAACACTTGAGCTGATCTTGATGCTTGGTTAATCTTTCTCTGGGGCTGTGCTCATTCCAGCTATTTACGTTTGTTCAGCAGCTTCACAGTGGAGACCTTCAGGACACTGGAACTGCTCACAGGAGAGTTTGCCATTGAAGAATAAGCGTTTCCATGCTGCCTCTTCCCCTGCTTTGAAGTAACACACAAGGCAACCCTGCTTTTAATTTTGAGAGTATTTTTAGTGAAGGAAGCCTGATGGAATGAATTAGGGAAGACAAGCACAGCGTGGTTCCCTTTCAACGGACTGCTATCGGAGTATATTCCGAAGTTGTTTGACTGGCACTGCATTCCAACACAATTTATTCACTTCGCTCACTGGAGCGTCTGCCTTTTGTATAGCCTCATTCATCCTAGAGCTCCTGGTCCTTCCCAAACACGTGGTTTTCTTATTTGTGGCTTGACCCCTGCAGCCCCAATTGTGAACAGTGTAGTTGTTGACTGGTACGTTTCAAGCAGGAAAACAAATAATGGTTCTTTCATCCTCCATGTATGAGGTCAAAATTAACCCCAGGGGGCACAGAGACCCTTTAGCCTCTTAAAAAACACCTGGGCAGTTTGGCTGTTGCCACTCTTCCCACTGGTAAGTTTTATGGAATAGCCTCAGGAGTCAGCAGCCCTCAAATCCTTCTCTTGCAAAGCAACTGGTTTTGGGATCCTTGTGGAGTAAGTGGATGTCAGCCTCCCCACTGCCATGGAAGATCACCTCTGTGAAGGACACTTGCCCCTGCCCCTCCTTTCCAATGCTCCAGCACAGGAATAACAATCTCCAGGAAGGTGGTAGTTGCAGTGGTGGAAAAGCATTTTTAAGGAATGTTTACACAGCTCCTGCTGCAGCTGCTTCTCTGACTCTCATATGAGAAACGGGATTTTGTTTTCCATAGCAGTGGGAGTCAGGGCAGGCCCCTTGTACCACCTCAGGATCCCCTGGGATGCTGCAAAGGCTGCAGCAGCAGCTGCCCTCCCTGTGGCCATATGTGTCTTTGGACTGGAACACAAGAGCATCTGTTCTGGCAGAGCTGAGGTGGGAATTTCTTTTGCCAGCTTTCTTTATTCCCCTAGGAGAATTCCTTGCCAGGGAGGGATGTGAGGTCTTTGGGGCCTGTCAGGGCTATATGAGCTCTTAGCGCTATGGGGGCTGTGGGAGCTAGGGGAGTTATGGGGGCTGTCAGAGATCTGAGGCTTTTGTGGGTTATGGGAGCTGTGAGGGCACTGACAGGCAGGACTAAGTGATTGACAGCTGGGATCAGCCTATCAGATTGATTGACAGGTGGGACTAAGAGTGATTGAGAGGCAGAGTCAGCACCTCAGGGGCATTGACTGCTTTGACAAGAGTGATGATGAGGGGTGGGACAGCCCCAGGTGTGGGCAGTGGGGGTGACAGGAGCGGGGCAGCCCAGGTGTGGGCAGTGAGGGTGATGGAGGGGCAGGACAGCCCCAGGTGTGGGCAGTGGGGGTGACAGGGGCGGGACAGCCCCAGGTGTGGGCAGTGAGGGTGATGGAGGAGCAGGACAGCCCCAGGTGTGGGCAGTGAGGGTGACAGGGGCGGGACAGCCCCAGGTGTGGGCAGTTAGGGTGATGGAGGAGCAGGACAGCCCCAGGTGTGGGCAGTGAGGGTGATGGAGGGGCAGGACAGCCCCAGGTGTGGGCAGTGAGGGTGACAAGGGGCTGCTTTTAAGGCTACCTGGGCACACCCACTGCAGGTGATCTCAGGGGTGTCTCCAGGACTAATGGTGGGAGCATCTCATAAGGGTTGAGGAAGCACCTGAGTATGGCTTAAGGAAGGTGCTGAGGGACAAGCCCTGGGCCAAGGAACAACGCAGGCAAGGGAAGCAGCACCTGAGCAGGTGGGGCAGCACCTGGGGTGCAGGGAGATCTTTTCCCTTCTTCCTTTCATCTTCCTTGTTCATTCCTCAGTGCCTTCAATCCCTCCTCAGTCACCCCAGAAAAGAAACTTTTTTCTCTCAAGGGAAAAGGGTTTTAAATTGAGGGAAAACTCTCCTTTTCCCTTATTGTCTATATTTAAGCTGGGGGAGTCCCCATTCACCTGCAATATTAAGGGTATCAGTTGCAAGAAACCCTGCCTATTCCATTATTTTGTTATCAATTATCAATTGGTGGGAAATCTCCATTTTCTTGTTTAAATAGAAGGGAAAACCTTTATGATTTAATTTTATCAGTTTGAATTGAGAGCAAGCCCTCCATTTTCATCATCTTTAGATTTAAATTGACAGGGAATCTCTGTTGTCCCTCATTTTTTAGGGTTTAAATTGAATGGAAAACCCCATTGATTCCATCATTTGAAGGATTTATATTGCAGGCAAAAAAATGGCAGGGCAGAAAAAAAGGTGGCAAAAAAAGGGTGGGGAAGGGTGAAAAAAATAGAGCTTCTCCTTCAGTGGGTTAGTGCTCCCAGATGGATATTCACAAGGGTACAAGGCTGGGAAGAGAAGAGCAAAGATACTGTGAAGGTAAAGCTCAGTTCATTCAGAGAAATTATGTAGGTCACTTGACCACTCTTACAGGTAGGAAACAAAAAATGAGAGATTTCCAGTAAAGTCTTTGTCATTTGGTGGGAAAAAGGAGTAATGATACCCAGTGGCTGCAGGGATGGTAATCTAAATTAGTTCAGACCAGATTTCCTTTTTTTTAATTGGTGAGGGTTATTAATCTTACCTGCAGGTGTAAGGCCAAATAGTTACAGTTTTGGAATATATTCTGGTTTAATCTCGCTGTCCTCCATGCTGCATACTCCCATATTTAACTATCATATGGTGTGTGAATTTGCTTCTGCCCCTATCCCAAACCTCATCTTTCCTGGTTTTCTGCTTCTTTTTAATATGCTAGTAGAACTTCTGTATCCCTTTGCAGTATTTCCATGGATGGCAGCAGTAGGACTCTACATAAAAGATGCTACCTATGGCTGAGCACAGGGGCCAGTGGATGCTGTATCAGCTTTCCATCTGTTGCTAGGTTGAAAAGTGAGCAAGATTTAGATGGGAGCTGAAGGCTGGGGTAGCTCAATTTGTTTGAGCAGTGCCTCAGACTGAACATAATTCAGACAGAACAGGTACTGAATTGTACCTGTGTGATTACTGCTTGTTCTGACAACCTGTCTGCTGCAGCTGCCAGAGGTGAGCTGCTTCTTGAAGGATGTTTGCTGACAAATGACTTGTACAAGGTCAGGTTGTCAGGGCGTTCCATTGACTGCTTGTGTCCTCTCAGGGCAAGCATCAGGCTCTGTGTGTGTCCACAGTGTCTTGGAGCATGTTTTAAGGTGAAATAATTTCTTGATGTAAGAGCTATTTAATACTGAAGTCAGGCATTCTGCCACCCACAATGAATACCCCTCTGAATAGGGAAGCGTGGCCTTTCCACACAGCAGCAGAGCAGCCCTGGTGATGGGAGAGCATGTGGTGAGTGAATTCTCTACCCACACAGTTTCCAGATGAGATTTTTCTGAGCAGTCAGAGGTCAAACAAGCTGTGTCATGAGGTTTGGTTACTTTAATCCTCTGCTGGCACCAGTTAGAGATCAACATGACTTTTATGCCCTGCTGCTTTTGGGAGGTGGGTGTAATGCTGCTCTGAGCCTGCCTGCATTGCTAACCAAAAAGTTTTTTCTGATTAATCAGATGAATGCTATCATTCTGTATCCTGCTGGCTGGTAATACCTATAAGCAACTGAACTGTGATGCCCCAGGCTGGCAGCTTTTCAGTGCTGGGTCTTGCTGTACATCCCTAAAAGCAGTGGGGTCTCAGTGATTTATACAAGCCAAGTGTTCCCAAAGAGGACTCAGTTCAGGGATGCATTCTTGAGAGAAATATGTTCTCTGTCCCTTTTACGTGCCTGGTACCTCTTCCATGGGAAAGCCCTGCTGTGTTTTGGTGAGGAAGCATCTGTCAGGAATTGCCCGTTCCTTTTTCTAGGTCACTTGCCTGTATGGAGCATGTCCTGTCTTGACTGCAGTGAGTGTTCTTCAGGCAGATTTCCGAGGCAAATGCAAGTGAGGACAGTGTCTCTCACCTTGTTTTTTGGTACTGCCTGTCATCATTCCTGCTTGCTTAACATCAGGAATGGAGGCCACCAATGTTGTTTCATAACTAAGTCAAAAGGGTCTAGATTAAGGATTTTATAAAGATGTTTAAAATGTAATGCTTTTCCAAAGATGTGATGTGATTATTATTTTGTAGTTGTTCTAGCTCTTCCAAAAAAAAAAAACCAACCTATTTGAGTAGATTGAAAAGACTTTTTCTCTTATTGGTAACTAAAAGGAACATGCAGATGTTTAAAACTTATTAAGAGGTGAGTCACAGAAGTAAGCAAATGAGAAAATAGCTTTGTTTTTCCTTTGTTTCATGTGTGGGTGTTTAAAAGTACTAAATACAGTGAGCTGGATGCAGGCTTGGGCGCATTAGTGAACTACCTAAGGGTGAGCTGGCAGGGTTTAGGGCCAAGTGGGAAGGAGGATGAGAAGTGGAGATATTTTTCTGGCAGATACCTAACTCTTCACTATCTTGTACTGCAGAGAAGGGGAAGAAAGGCTGAAAATAAAAATGGCAGATTCCAGAGACAAGAGGGCAAAAGAGACATCCTGGGGGCCTAAAATGGTGTGATGGGAGAGAAACACAGAAGGAACTGTTATGAAGAGAGGCAGTGAGCCATGTTTCAAAGGAAACTGGATGCAGGGATGCTGCAGTTGAGGGGTGTGGGGGCTCCTGTGGTGTATCTGGTGGGGCTGGAAGGCAGGAAGCAATGCTTGGCTGTGCCAGAGCACATTCCTACCAGGATGACTGACAGAACTCAAAACTGTGAGAGACATGCTCTGACACGTGGGGTTTATTGACTGAGGGTTAGGATAGGAAAGGTGTTCATACATGCCACCATGGCCTGAAAGAATCCCCTCCCGACCTCCTGAAGTAAAAGTAACCTGAGCAAGCACAGTGTGTCTTAACGGTGTGAAAGACTTCTTTTCTTACTAACTGCTCAGGTGTCAGGACTGCAGATTTTTACCACTGCTCAGCTGCAGTGAATGCCAGTGGTGGCAGCCAGTGATACATCCCTGTTCCCCCTTCAAGCACCCAGCTTTGCAATCGTGGCATCTGAGCTCTGACCAAGCAGGCAGAAAGGACTGTCAGTCTGAATCAGCAGCAGATCAAACATCCTTTCATCTGTCTCTTTCACTAAGTTTTCCTTGCCCAGATGGTCTCCTTGTTGTTCTTCCTCCAAAGATGTGGTACCATTTCATCAGTAAAATCAGACCAGCTCTCCAGGCAAGCCACAGACTTTGGCCTCAGGGTAAGAGGCACTGTTCCTTTCAAGATTTTTCTCTGTTGTAAGTGAAGTTCCTGTTACCTTTGCATTATCTGTGCTCTTCTAAAATGCTTTTGTGTAGGTTTTGCTCTTCCCCTCTCTACCACCAGATAGCTCTGTTCTCTCTTTCTTGGGACAGAAGTAACTGTCTTACTAGTGGGGAAAATGCAGAAGCACATTTAGCATTTGCAAAAGAGAAAAAAAAAATTGCAGGTTTTATATGAAAATGGAAGATTGAATGGGAAGAGACAGAAGAAGGGGAGAGAAAACAGGCAGTGTCTTTTATTCTGGTTTTTGATAGCTCTCCCAGATCCATATAACCACAGACACTGGAAAGTGCCACTGTCCCTTAATTTCTGTTCTGGGAAAAGGGTGCATTTGATATCCATCCAAGACAGAAAAAACGGAGGAAAACGGGACATTGGTGCCATGGGGTCAGTGACAGCTGGTCACAAGTTTGATGCCTTGGAACTAAGAATTTTATTGTATGTTTACTGCAAGTCATGGGATCTCAGAGGTGATCTACTGTACAGGGGACTGTCAGATCAGTTCAGAGATGGCTTTGTAGGTCAGTGTGCCTGAGTGCAGGAGTGTGCTGCTGTCCTCACTGTAACACAGCCCTTGCTTCCAGGGACTTTGGAAGCTTTTCTGTTGAGCTTTCACAGTTCTGGTGGAATCACAGACTCGATGAAGCCCTGCCTAAGCTGTCTGGGCACTCTGCTGCTGAACCCACTCACAGATCAGCTGGTGAGCAATGGCCTGTTTGGGAGGGAACCAAGGTAAAAAGCTACCGTCATCTTGCTTTGAAGAACTGGGTTCTCTCTTGAGACCCTCCACAATTTCCTCCAGGCCAAACCAACGGGCTTCCTCCAGTTCCAGGCTGTCCACACTGATCTGGAAGGAATTCAGAAAGCACCAGTTCCTTAAATCAGCTGTAAATGTGGGCAGTGGTACCTTGTCCGTTCTTGCTTCCACAGAGCCCTTATGCTGGAATGCCCAGAGCGCTACATCCATGCCTGAATTAAGCACTGATGCCAATCCAGCAAAGGATATTACTGTGCACCAGCACTTGTTGTGCTGGTTTCCTCAGGGAAGCCACAAATCAACCCTGCTCCATCCTGGCAAAGCACCAGTGGCTGAGCACAGTAATTAACACGGCAGAATCTGCATGTTCTATGGCAAATGCGTGAGGGAACCTCCTCTGCTAAGTTCAGAGATAAAAATACAGGGGTGTTGGGCTCTGGGCTTGTATATGCAGTGACCTGAGTGAAATCTGGCACCTTTCAACAGAAGATGATAGGATCATTTCGAAGTTTGTTCTGCACTTGCAGAAAAAGCCAATGGAAAACGGCATTTAAGGAGGGTTTGATGCTCTCCTAACTAAATTCTGAGGGCTGAAAGAGATTTCGCTACCCGAAGCAGGCAGTGCAATACCTCAGGGAGAGCCTGAGCCGCTCACCTCAGCCCGCTGCGCTCCCACCAGGGCGTGGCAGGCGATCATCAAGGAGCTGCTGGGGAAGGGCCAGTGCTGGGAAGCCGAGTAGCGGAGCGACTCCACCTCCAGCCCCACCTCTTCGGCCACCTCTCGCCGCACTGTCTCCTCCACGTTCTCACCTAAAACCAAGCCGAGTCAGGCAAGGACAGGCACGCTCACTGCCGCTGCGGGAGCTCCAGCCGTGCTGACCTGGAAACACTTGTTGGCAGATGCTCCACTAAATTCATCATTAAGTCTCTGGATAAACGCAGGCACCAGAGACATTTTTGGCCCCATCTACATACACATCGTGGACAGAACAATTTTAAGCAGTTTTCCCTCCTGTAACAAGAGGCCTGTAGTTTTTTTTTCTAAGCTAGACTGCACGAGCCACAGAATGGATTTAAAAAGGATCAGGGGTTACACCCCGGCAAGTTTAAAGCTTATGTTTACTATCAGGGACTAGAACAACTGCTAGACACCTATAATAACCATTCCCTTCAGACACAAAACAGCTGTTTTGAATTCTGTGTGCACAGAAACACTGATGAATTTAGATCTAATGTTTTTCCTGGCTATCACAGCATCACAGACTGGTTTGGGTTCAAAGGGACCTTAAGGATCATTTAGTTCCAAACCCCTGCCATGAGCATGAGCACCTTCTGCTAGACCAGGTTAGTCCAAGGCTCACCCAGCTTGGCCTTGAACACTTCCAGGGATGGGGACACAGATCACCTGTGTGTCCATCCTTCTCTGTGAACATGGATTTGGCTGATGTCCCCACAGTCTGTCCCCACACCCTGCATGGCCAAGGCCACTGTGCTGGATCAGAACTCACTTACCCATGTCACAGAAGCCTGACAGAGCCGTGAACATCCCTTGGGGAAATGAGGGCTGTCGGGCAAGGAGGCACCGGCTCCCATCGGACACCAGGGTGATGACCACTGGAGACATCTGGCAGATGCACCCCAAAGCAAAAGAAGAATTTCAGGCAAAACAAGTTGAGTGCAAATTTTTGCTTTTCGTGGCTGGTTGAGGGTCACTGGCTGACCACTGAAGACCAAGTACCCAGCTGTACACAAATCCCCTTTTCCTGCTCCCCCTCGGGCTGACCCAGCAGCATTGCCACGGAGCCCTGTGTCCCTCACCTGTGCTGCCAGGTGCTCACCTGTGGGTAGTAAGTGACTCCACTGGCGTGGCAGACACGCTTGCTGCCAGCCGGGTTCTTCTGAGTGGGCTGCCCAGTTTTGCTGCAGTACTGGTGGGAATCGTGCCACCGGAGAAGGGACTGGGCCTGCCAACACAGAGGAACACAAGCCTTATTTATACCTAGAGGGAAGAAATAATTCAGAGCAGTCTCCTTGAATAATGCTTTGCATGCAATCGTGGGGATAAACTCTGATTATCTTTGGAAGCCTCAGAAAGGTAAATGAAGTATGGGCAGTGCTTTGAAAAGTAGCAGATTCTGCAATCCACGTTTCTGCTTCTAAATCAGAGTACGTTTGGGGGAGGTGGGCAAGAGCTGTTGTTTATTGGGACATAATGGGAGTTGTAATTGGAATTCTAAAGAGTCTCCAGCCCTGAATATCTTCTTGAAAAATATCACAAACGTTATAGGGCAGGAAAGGAAATGAGTTTTCTCCTTACGGGTCAGGACAGCTGATTTTCAAACACAGGCTTTTTCTTAGGCCTTCCAAACATAGGGCACCTGCAGAGTACCAGCTTGTAAGTGAGAGAAGATGTGTAAGTTTGTGACATCCAGTTTGCCTGATAGTTGTTGAGCTGAGGACAAGCTGGGATTGCTGCTAAGGTCAGCACATTTCACTCTGAACATACAGCAGGCTGATGCCAAATGGCATAAATTACTGCAGTCACTTTGAAGTTACTTGTCTGTTTCTCTTTCCCTTGCATCTTTCTTTTGGGACCACAACTTTAGGAAAACTGGTGTAATTTGTGCTGCGTCTGTACCTACGTTCCTGAAAGTGTACAGCAGGTAATTCTACAATATTAGATCATAGAACAATATGGGAGATGAGGAGAAGGGCTGATGTTAGAAATCACAGCTTCTTAAAAAGCCCTGTCCAATACCGAAGCCAGCAAAGGAGAATCCTTCCCATCCACTACAAAGAGAGCCTTTCGTAGGTCAGTGAATGATCCCTGGAGCTCTGACTCAATGGCTGATTTATCCAAGGCTCCTGCTAAAAAAAAAAAAAAGAAAAAGAAAAAAAAAGAAAATTTGATCTCATAAATTTCAGCTATTATTGCTGTTACTCCAATTTTATGCCCTTTGTTGTTCCAGCATACAATTTCTGGGAGTTCCCAAGGAAGTGAACCACTCCAGGGGTGGCATTCCCAGATGTCAGTGACCTGCCCCCAGCCCACCTTTACTGCCACACACAGTACAGGACCAGCAGTGCAGCCCATGGCTGGGACCTCCTGTGCTCATTGCAGCTCCGACAGAGACTCAACCCAGCCCTCCCTGGCAGGACAGGTACTCCCCAGGATCAGGGATGCTGCCCTGGCAGCATCTCCATCTCAGTGCATCAAACTGGTGCTGGCATGGATGGAAGAGGAGTCATCCCAACCTAAATCCAGCGCGAAGTGCGGTCTGTGCTCGTCCGAACAACCGATCAACACCGACTTCTCTAGCCACTGTTCAGCCTCTGGGAGCTTCTCCAGAATCCGTTTCATCTCTAAACAGCAGGGAAAGGGCAAGAGAAAGCTGTGATGGAAGCAAATCCATACAACTGTAATGTTCTTTGGATTGTCAAGGCACAGGCAATCTTGGCTCAAGGCAGAATGCCCATGTGTGAAAGGGGACCAGACAAGTGATCCCACCCAGAGAGAAACCTGAAATCTGGCTTTCCTCCTAAGCTGTAGGAAGTTTAGACCATGTCAGGCTAAAGGTCCAAATGTTGTAATGCTTGGGGAGCAGCTGTCCATTGGTTTTGTCCTGCACCAGCCAATACCATTCTCTCAAAGGAAACTTTTCCTACATTACACCAAAAAAACCTTTTCCAGTAAGACCTTGCTTGTTTTCCTGCCAGCCCTCTCTCTTCAAAAGGCACAGTCCCAAATATTTAAACCTGATCACCTCAGAACATATCGGGTTGACACCATATGTGTGTCTCTGTTTCATTTCGGCTGTGGGATCCACCAGGTGTTTCCTTCTGGATGCACTGACTTCTTTCTTACCTGCTGCACTGAGCTGTGGTACCAAATATTTCTTCCCAACTTTCTGCAGGAAGGGGGACAGATTGTGAAAGAGGTAGAAAGTTCCTGAGGCCTGGGCTTGTCTGCAAAGGCTGTCGTCTTCCTTTAGCTGATTTAAGTATCTGCAGTGAGAAAATGATTGGGAAGATGAATTGAAGATCATGTTGAGATTATTGCTTATTTGGGGGCATTTATTTTGCACAGAGCAGGGGGACTGAATGGGCAGATCAGATTTAAGGCATTCCACATGCTTTGAGAGTTTTGACAACTGAGTCCTTCTTTGGTGGGCTGCAGCCACTAGTGAAGTTTGTGTGGCAGAAAATATTGCAGTTCTTACCTACCACATGAGTACCCTCAAGCTTGGAGATGCAAGAAGGTCAGTAACCCAGTCTCTCAATCTAAAAGGTCTGCTGTAAAGGCTGCAGGAAACCTTGATCTTCCCTTTAATCCCCTCCCAACTCAGAATATTCTCTGAATTTGGATGGCTCCAAATGCTGTTTGGCCGAACTGCTGAGCACTTCTGATGTTGAATCTGGTTCGCATCAGGCTATGTGCATTGTGTTGTACCTGTCACACTGATGTGAGGGGTACAACCATGTCTTAGGGTACAGCTGGAGCTGAGTTAGGAAAAAAAAAATTATTGGAAAAGGGTGTCAGCATGTGCTCCTTTCAGACTGTCTGAAGCAGTATTTAAAGTGAGGAGAGCGGCATCACTTCAAGTCTGCCTGGTATTGTAGGAGCCCTCTAGCCAGGACAGGCAGTCATTAACACAGCTGCAGCCTGAGAGAACCAGTTACTACCAGCGGTGACGGAGCTGTTATCGTTTACAGAGCTCACAAAGCATTACTGTGTGATGGCTGAACTGTTAAAGGAGTAACCTCCGGGTTAGAGTTAGGTAGGGCTCGTACCAAGCTCTGGCCTCCCAGGACTCAGGAATCAGATGAGAACTTACCTCATTTTTCTCACATAGGTGGAGTGTAACCTGCAGGCGAGGGAGGAAAGTCTCCTGTGCAGTGCTTGATAAACCACAGCCATAAGCAACACCTACAGCTGGTGTCTCTGCCTAAAAAAAAAGGCATAAAATGTAATGCAGCAGCCCTGCAAGGTTAAGTTTGATTTAAAAGGTGCAATAACCAGGTAAATCTCCCTCTCAGAGTCTGCAGAATCTGCTTTCAAAAATTATCACTTCAGTCATACTTCAAACCCCATTTCAGGCCAGTTTTAAGACTGCTTAAAGGTACCTCAGTTTGTTTCCATCTCTGAGTGCGCACAGGTCTTACAGAACTTGCTTATAAGACTCAATTAAACCTTCCTGTCCCAAATCCCTGTGTCCCCGGGGGAAAGGGCAGAGAAGGTGGCTGCTCTCTTGTTGGTTTCCTGCACAGTTGTAATGGCCTCGATCCAACCACACATCCTATTGCAGCAGACAGTGGATCTGTGTGAAAGGCACTGATGCCAGGAGAGAGTGAAAGACAAAATATCAGCTGCGGAAGAGAATTCCCTGAGTTAGACAGGAGACAGCAGTCGCAGCTGAATAGGATCATCTCCAGCTATGAATGCTTTTTGTGCCAAAGAATCCCACCACGTTTTCAGCCCAGGCAGCCTCAGACTGCAGCTTGACGTCGGCTTCAGGATGTCAGGAAACAGCCAGAGACACTGCCATCTCTAGCATTCACCCGAGACAAAAATTAACTCTGGTCCACAGTCGTCGATGATCACTTAGAACATTCTGCTTTGCAGCCACAGACCTCGAAGCCCTTTACAGAGGAAGTCACGTTTGCTTGGTTACAGACACACAAGCAGTGCCAGGAAGGGTCTCAGAGTTATTCCCTCAGCAAAGGTCCTTGATGGGAGCCTGAGAGGTGCCTCAGCAGAGGCTCCTATTTGCACGTGGAGACTCTGCCTTGTGGCTTTGGACATTGTGTCCCAGATCCCCCTTTCCCAGTGTCTCAGCTGACTGGGACGGTCCCCTGGGGACACAGGGGAGCCAAGCCTGTTGGGGCCACTGGGAGCAGTGGGAGCTCGGCACGCTGGTGCGAGGACGGCGGCTGCCACACAGAGTGTGGCAGAGAGGGTTTCGTGGTGTGACAGCCGTGTGGCTGTCGCTCCTCCACAGCCTGGCGTGCCAAACTCCCCGGCGCTGAACCCGGGAGCGCCGCACTTTGCTCTGGAATGAGCAGCAGGATGTCACTGGCGTGGGACACAGGGAAGAGCTTCTGCCCAGAACTATGAGTGTGCGGGCGTTTAACCCCTTCCTCCCTAGGAACCACCGTGCCAGGCTTTGGTTGGCACCATTGAAAGCTCGCAGCTGGAGACAGCAAAGGCTCCACCTGGACCCGGGCTAGGCTGTGCAGCCCGCAGGAGGGGCTCCAGGCTGCCCTTCCCCGTGGATTTTCCCCACTTACTGCGCCGTGCGCTGTCTCCGGCGGCGGGGATCGGCTCTGGATCCCGGTGACCTCCGGCAGCAGCGCAGCGACTCCGCTGGCTCTGAGTCACCCTGCCCTCACTGGGAGCGCTGGGAGCTGTAGTTCTGCCCAGGCTGCTCGCATGCAGCTCCCGGCTTGGATTCGTTTCTGGGGATTGTTCCTGTTGGTTTCTTTCTCTCTCTCTTTTTTCCTTTTTTTCTTTTCTTTCTTTCTTCCAAGCTTCTCTGGGTTTTGTATCCATAGCATGGGAGCGCTGTTTAAAGGACCTCATTCGTCCTCAAACAGGAAAAGATGCCAGAAGCCGTATCTATCCAAAGGCTGGAGCCGCTCAGTATTCCAGCACTCAAATACCCACGGCTGGATTTGCCAGTGAATAGCTCTGATCAGAGCGCACCCTGTGCCAAGGCACGTCAGAATAATGACAAATCATTTTCATTCCTTTTTAAGCGAACAAACAGATTCCTCTTGAGTACTGAAATCACTGGGTTGGAGCCCACCTGACTATATTTAGCACAAAGAGAATTTTATAAACATACAAAAAGTAAATGTTTTCAGGGCAGCCTGTTGCTTTTTGGTCATGAATTGAGCCGTTCTAATCGAGAATTCACGTCATGTAATTTGAGAGCGTAGCTTGTAAAAACAATAAACAGAATATCCAGGGAAATAGTACTCTTGTTACCAGAGTTACTTACAAGTTTAGGTTTAATTGTGCTTGACTGCTATTTCTATGCTTCCTGAAACAGAGCAAGCCCAGTCTTTATTAATCCACCAGGCTAATTTGATTAATGGACAAAACACATCTTCCCTTAATAAGATAAAGGATTGAAATACAATCTCTAAGGGAAGTATCCACCCTGCTGTTAAAACAAACTAACAGATTTATTGACCCTACCTGCCCCCAGATATGGATCTTGTAAGAAGAGCTGGCTTTAGAGGGAAGCAGCTGGAGGAGATACTTGGGGCATCAAATCTCCGGACAGCCTCTCCAGCTCGTTCAGCCCAAAGCACCGAGGTGGTTGGTAGGAGAGGATTGAAAACCAGAGCACCACGCTGCAGTGCAGACTCCTCTAAAGGCAGGGCAGTGCTCTGGCCTCTCGTTACATGCAGCTGAAAACCTCCATGGATTGGATTAGCCCGATCATGTCCACCTGGCCTGTGTGCCACAGGAAGACAGAAAATGAGATTAGAGCCTGCACTTCTGCTACTGGTCTGAGCCATGGGAAGCCAGGCAGTCTGTGAGAGATTTCTTGTGCCTTCTCCAAGGGGTCACGCATTGACTGCCCTGTTAAATATTTCTGCAGCATGTAAGCAAGGGGGATGATTTTGAAACAGGGGCTTTCTTGTCACTTATTCACAAAATTATTTAATTCAAGGAGCACAAATACCAGCTGTTGGTTTGGCACTTGAGTTGTTTCTTTGTAAGTATTTTTGGGCTCTGAGTTGAGCGAGTTGCATCTGTAAACTGTTTATATTAGTCCCTTGCAGCCATTGTACCCCATGCCGGCAGCAATCCTGGGAGTGAACTGAGAGCCTGGACACACAAATGCATCTCTGACAGCTTTCTGTATCTTAATAATTTGAGCTTTGGCAGGGCCGCAGAGGAAACGAATCCCAGAAACCCTCCTGATGCAGTAAGAGCAAGCCAAAGGAGCAGGCAAAGAGGACACAAGCAGTAAGAACAAATACTTGTCATCTCTTACACGGACAAGATTGAGGTAAAGCTTTGGTCCTGTGTTGCTAAAATTATTATTACTTTTTTAATCTGGGTTTGTAAAATACTCATATTGAAATTAAGAGTCGGTAAAAGATTTTTCTAAGCCATATAAGCAGCTGGAAAATGTAATTCTAGGCTATTAATGATTATACTACTGATCTTGCTTTTTCTTTCTGTTTTGTGTCTCTTCAGTTGCCCCCAATAAGCAGAAATGAGCATTAGAATTGCTAACAGTTGGCCCCTGTAAGACAACTGTTAATGGCCTTAAATACATAAAACCAGGAAATTCACATAGACAACTTGTGGTCAAGCCACAAGAAACTTCTTGGAATGAAAAAAAAATTCCTTTTTTTAGGACAAGCCTAGGGAAAGACAAACCACTTCTTTAAAGAGAAAGCTAATGAGTAGCCTCCCCCCTATCATTAAATTTTGGATGCAAACTAACCAAATCTGGCTTTTCTCTGAAGTTAGAATCACAAATATTATGTATGTGATGGACTCCTACAGTTTCTCACACCGAGGGTGGGGACCTTGAAGGAAAGAAACTGCCTAATTTGATCTGCTGATTCCATCCTAGACAGGTGTAGGGGAGACACTTTGATATCTGAAAGGAAAAGGTTCTGAGAGGACAGTGAGCACGACCAAGGACTTGGCCACTGCAAGGAACTAGGCAGGCTCTGACTTCAGCCTGTGTGAGGGATGGGTATGGGGTGCCTCATCCCACGCACGAACCTCATTAACCAAATGTAATGAGCTGGAGCCTTCAGCCCCATGCTGATTGGCTTGTTGGTGTTCCCCACTGCCTGCCTGACTTCCTAAAGATATCTGGATAGTGCAAAAGAGGGTGAGAAAGCAGCAGATCTCGCTTGAAAAAATCTGAATGTGCCTCCTACAGCATGTGAGGTTTTGCCAAATCTTCAGAAGCTGCTGCTAAACCTCTGGCTAGATGTTATGGACTCTTTGGATAATGGGGCTTTAACTGGATGCCTCAGCTAGAAGCTTGGATATCGTTCCAGTGTTTCCTGCTAGTTGTAGGAGTTGTATTTCTGTTGGAAGGCGACCAAAACGAGAGGAAAGGAAGGCTTATTTTTTGACGGATAGTTCCACTAAAAGCTGGCCTTCTTCCTGCTCTGGCGCAGCAGCACTCGCAGTGCTGGCCGTGCCATCAGCTGTGTGGACACATCTGTGTCCACAGCTGGACAAGAAATGACTAAATTCACCTCACGTCATTGTTTATTTCTCCTGCGAGACACACTCCATCTCAGCACCCCCCAAAATGGGACAGAACACCCGAGGTTTGCTCTTCTCAAGACACTGCTGGGCGAGTGGGAGCTGAGGCAACAGTCTGAGTACAGGGAGAAATCTCAGTTGTGGGTCATGCTGCAGCCTGCAGTTCCTCCTTCTGAACGAGGTAGTTTTAAGGCAGTTCAGTCACCCTGCTGAAGAATGTGTGTTAGAGGGGGATTTTGCCCCCTGTTGTGCCTTTGCCAGCTCTCTGTTTTTGTTGTGAAAGGTTTCCAGCTGGGAGTGTCTGGTTATGCTAGTGAGGAGGTGATTCTTCACTTGAAACCCACATCTAGAGAGAAAGGAAAAAATGCTTAGGAATGTCCCTGATTCCAACTTAATTGCTGGAATGGACAAATAACCAGTTTATTTATGAAATCCTAGGAAACAATGAGCAGTCAGCAGCAATCTCTCAGAGCAAGACTCATCCAAGCAGCTCTTTAATGTCTTTCTGTAATAGTTGAGAACTCTGATGGGCCAGAGAGGGGTGAAAGTTGATAATGGTTGGTGATACAGCTTTTGCTACTGCCTTGGAAGCTGTTTTTGGGATTAGCCACGTTTAGATAGAAGCCCTGGAAGAGGAGGGGGAGGCTGCTTCGGCAGCTGCACTTGATGAAGGCACCATCAGTGTGGAAATGTCTTCACCTGGGCTTGCACGACCAGGCGAGTGGGGAGTGTCAGCTGGGGGAGTGATCCTGATCCCTCTCCATCCCCTTCTGGGTGTGGGACCTTGGCTGCCGTGCGGGGCCCCAGCCTGGGCTCTGCCAGGGCAAACAGGGACGCTGCCGGAGGCGGGAGTTAGAATCACAGAATATCCAGAGTTGGAAGGGACTCACCAGGATCACCGAGTCCAACCGCTGGCCCTGCCCAGGACACCCCAACAATCCCACCCTGTGACTGAGAGCGGTGTAGCACGGACCTTCCTAGGTTGGGCTCGAGAACCTCAGAGGTCTTGTCCAGCCTAACTGATCCTGTGATGCTGGGCCCAGCAAGGTGCCGGGCCGGGCCGGGCTGCAGGATGGCGCCCCGGCGTTTTAGGCCTTTTCTGGCAACTTTTACTCCAGAAACAGCACTTTGGCTGGATGCTTGTCCCAGTCGCTGCTGTGCCGGTGGCTGTACCCCCTCGCAGCCCTGTCTGGCGGCCGGTGTCGGTACGGGCGCGGCNGGCAGCGCTCCGCCGCCCCCCGTCTTCCCCGCGGCGAGGGGCCGGTGTCCCCGGCCCTTATGTAACGGGAGCCGGCAGCCTCCGGAGGGGGGCGGGAGGGCGCCGCCGCGCCGGCTTCCCCGCGGCTGGCAGACTAAACACAGCCTCCTCCTCCGCCTCCTCCCGTTCCCGGCGCTGTAGCTGGGAGTGTCCCCCCCGGCTGGGCTCGCTTCCCCTGCCCTCCGGTGGCGCAGGTGGGCTCCCGCCCTGCTCCGCGGCCCTGCTGCTGGTACCCCTTGCCCGTGCAGCCGCGGGAGCTGCGAACGCATGGCTTCGTGCTGGGAGGGATGGAAACTTACTTGGCGTAAGCGCTGGTGGTACGCGCTGAGTGTAGGGATTGCACCGCGAGGAATGGGGCTTGTCTTGGTTTCCCTCTCTGCTGCTTCGGGTTTGACTCAGCCGGCTGCTTTGTGTGGAATTTTGCGTCTACCTTTGTAGTAAGCTATGCCATTCGGTCGGTATTTTTATAGGATCCAGCCTGACTAGCAGGAGAAACTCCGACCTAGAGCCTTGAGCATGCTGGTGAATATAATAAAATGGTCGTGTGTACTTAGAATAAGTCTTCCAGTTTACCTGAAAAACTGGCTGCTCCCAGAGGAAAGAGCCTTCAGGACTGCAGACGGAAGGGATTGCCCAGCGCTCAGTTTCACTTTTTTTTTNGTGCCGGTGGCTGTACCCCCTCGCAGCCCTGTCTGGCGGCCGGTGTCGGTACGGGCGCGGCTCCCACGCGTGCGGTGTCCCGGCGGGGGCCTGGGGCACACACGTGGAAGCGCGGCGGTGGCGACGGCGCATGCGCGGAGCG
>VXAD01008400.1:127179-276297 GCA_013399195.1 Dicrurus megarhynchus
GAGGGATGGAAACTTACTTGGCGTAAGCGCTGGTGGTACGCGCTGAGTGTAGGGATTGCACCGCGAGGAATGGGGCTTGTCTTGGTTTCCCTCTCTGCTGCTTCGGGTTTGACTCAGCCGGCTGCTTTGTGTGGAATTTTGCGTCTACCTTTGTAGTAAGCTATGCCATTCGGTCGGTATTTTTATAGGATCCAGCCTGACTAGCAGGAGAAACTCCGACCTAGAGCCTTGAGCATGCTGGTGAATATAATAAAATGGTCGTGTGTACTTAGAATAAGTCTTCCAGTTTACCTGAAAAACTGGCTGCTCCCAGAGGAAAGAGCCTTCAGGACTGCAGACGGAAGGGATTGCCCAGCGCTCAGTTTCACTTTTTTTTTTCCTGCTGACTTCAGTAAGAGGAGAGTGCTGGGTGCTGAATTGTTCACCTACTTATAAGTAAAGGTCCAGCGCTCGAGGTTTTAGTGAACGAAGGGAGCCATTTATTTATTGGTTACAAGTAAATAAATGCAGCTTCCCACAGCGCCGGGGGCTGTTGGCTCAGGATGCAGACGGTGCTCTGCCAGGGGCGGAAAGTAAAGGTAATGAGTTCCCGGGTTGTCTGGGAGGTAGAGGCCTGCCTTTGGGGACAGGGATGTTTTCTGTCCTATTGCTCTACACCCACTGCTACTCTCGGTCCATTGCTGGATACATTTTAATGCCTTGGACCAAACTGCCAAGCATTTGATTTGACCCCGAGTACTCTGCACTGCTTCTGAGGTATGTGCTGACACAACCAGTACTGATTAACTTTCTTTCTCCTTGTTTTCCTCCTCAGCTCTCTGACCTGTAGAGATTTAAATGCTGTTCCGTAATGAATGGCTTTAAAATCTAGTGTTTAAAGCTGTGATTTTGGGGCTTGCATGCAAATTGCCCAGTGCAGTTTGACAGACTGAAATTACAGGTAGCAAGTTACACTTTGGAAGGAGTGAGGATAAACAGAGGTTTATAGCAGGAAAAGCATGCCTTCATGCTGAGGTTGATATAGATAAGGAAACCTTTTTTCTTTAAAAGAATATACTCCCTGAAAAAACCCAACTGATCATTGGCATTGTCCTGCTTTCTTCATAATCACTCTTAATATTTGAAAGCATTCTGTATATCTCTGTAGATGTTCAGCTAATCCTTGAGCAGAAGGATAGCCTCCTGCTTGTTGTGTCTAATAAGATAATTGCTCTATTCCATCCACAGTGTTCTTTGTCTTGGCCTGGGAAGTTAAAACAAATGGATGCTGAGGGCTGTGTCCATTCAGTCTTAGTCTGGAGGAAATCAAGGGAAGACTTGTTTCAGTTCCCTGAGTACAAATCTCTGTACAAACACCACTGCTCTGCATTCAGGCATGGATGTTGTCTTCAACTTGGCAGTAAATGATAGATAGAACACCCTACTTGACTTTGAAATCGAATCTCATGTCTTATGTTATTATATTTTTTATATATAAAAGATTATATTATATTAAAAATATATATATAAAAATAAAAAATATAAAAAATATTTTTAAAATATTAAAAAATAGAAAAGATGATATTATTATAACTTTGTCGTTAAAAGAAGCCTAAAGCACACCCTGTTCTTTTGGTAGCAGCATTTATAGAAAACCTTTATTCTCTCACTGCCTTTAAAACAGCCTTTGAACGTGCTAGAGGACTTGGGAGCTGGATTCTGGTGCTTCTGTCCTGTGAGACCTTTAAGCAATGATGACAGCTAAATGTTCTTAGTACTTATTTTGGGAAAGTTCTTTCCTTTTTGGTAGTATTTTCAGTCACATTGTGTCATGAGACTGTAACTTGGGTTGTCCTTGAGACAGGAGAGGTTTAGGGCAGTGAGCAGCTATCACTTCTGGTTTCATCTTCTCCATTTCCCCTAAGCTCAGCTTAACTGTTCAAAGGGTTTTATTATTATTATTTTACATACAGTGGGGTCCAGTAAGGATTGTGAGAATGGACCCATCTTTGAATCAAAAGTCGAGGGTCTTGCTGATACAATTTTGTCCCTTGGCCCTGCAGTGGACTTCATCTTGAGCAGGCCAGTTACTTCTTACCTAAATAAAGAAGCTGGTTTGGAATTAAGTTAGAGCTGTTCCATGTTGAAGTACCCCCTCAGTTTCCAGAATCCTGGTAAGCACCTGGGAGCTTGGAGTTGGCAGTGAGGAGACTTGTCTAATGAGCATCTTCAGTCTTTGGGCGCTGATTAGTGGGACCTTGGTTGTGATGAGGTTGTGTCATATGTCACTCTGCCACGTTTCTCTTCACTTGTCTGCTTGCATCTTTCTGCTTGTAAAGCAGAGCTGAACTCTTTGGAAGTCGTCAAAAAAACCCCTCTAAGTTGAAATGGTGTTTGTTGTGTGTTCAGAGAATCCTGTGTTGCACTTGGCAGTGCCATTCCTCTGCTTGCTGCTTTGTTTCCCTTCTATCTTCGTGTTTGTTTGCTCTTTGCTATCCCCCCCAGTCACATTTTTCTGCTCTGCCACGTTTTGCTGTTTCAGAGCTTAGTGAGTGTGCTTTCCCAGGGGAGGCAGGAAGCTCCTATGTTGGAGCTGTCAGCTGGACTCCCACTTCCCGGCGTGGGCAGTGATCCCCTCCTCCCCAAGAGGCTCAATTGCCATCTTTGTGGGACACGGCTGAGGAGGAGGGCGAGACTGATGGGAGTAACGGAGAGAGGATTTTCATCTTGTTTTACTTCATGTCACCAACAGGAAGAAATTAAAGCCTACTTGTTTGGCAGCCTGTGAGTCCGAGAGCTTTCCAGCGTCTGTATGAACCGAGCTGTGTTTTCTTTGCTCGGGAACCTGTGGCTGCTCCTGCCGCAGCAGTTGGAAAGCTCTGCTCCTTAGCAACTGCTGTCAGGGCAGCCAGCGTGGCCCGGCCGCTGCCTTGGGTCCTGTCCAGCTCTGGATTCCGCCCGGGAGGGAGGAATCTTGGGTGGCCGAAAGCTATTAGGGGAGTCTGGGACCTTGGAAATGACAGGAAATCTGGGAGAGGAAAGGAAAATCAAGCTGGAGGTGACCCCTGGACGTCATTGAGCTTAACCTAAGTTGGGTGAGCTTGGGGGTGCAGTTAGGGCTGCGCATGGGCTCGTCCTGTTTCCTTTTGAAATTCTTCTAAAAATGGGGGATCCAGTTTCTCTGGGCAGCCTCTTCTAGTGCCTAAGTGTGAGAAACTTTGTGTTTGTACCTCCTTAGAGTTGCCCGTGTTGCATTTTGTGGCTGTTGCTGGTCACTCCTGCTGTGTGCCTGTGGAGATAAGGAGGTGGGAATAGGGTTGCAACAGTGTTTGGAGAAGCCTGGTGTTGGAGCAGGCTGCAAAGGCAGCTGGAGAAGAGGAAAAACAAGATGGAATAGTCACTGAGTGCAGTTGGTGGAGAGGAAACATCATTTTCTCCACCTTTTTGAGGATTTTGTTTGTTGGTTTTTCTTCTTGTTTTTAAAAAGTTTAACAGTAGAAAGGAAACTTTCTGAAGCTTCTCTTGTGTTTCACTGAGTGCAGTAAACAAATAGCTTAGTGCATTCCCAGTACTGATAAAATTGGCAAATATTTATGGTGTAGTAAAGCTGTTTGTGCTTTGTCACTGATTCACAGATGTATTGGCTCGAGTGCTGAATGAGCAGGAGGCACTTGGCTTTCTGTGGGGTGAAATAGGAATAGAGTGGTGTTTTCTGTAAGAATGGAGGTGGACATCAGTGGATTTTCATTAGGTATGTTTGAAACAGTCTGGTGTAGCTTGTTGGCTGCCTGTGGGGAGGATGAGCCAGGAGGAAGAGGTGGGACAGCAGGGCCGCTTTAGAGCATTGGTGAGGCTGAAGAGGGGAAAAGGAGAACTCCAGGCCTCCCTCTCCAAATTCTCACTTTACAACTTGCTTTCTGCCTGTGAATGTGTTGGAATGCATCAGCCCTTCAGCTGTGGTCATGCAGATTTTGGGTGAGTTACAAGAGCTGGAGGTTGTGCTGCTTTTCTAGGCTCGTGCGAGTTTCCTGTTGTTCCTGTTGGTGCCAGTGGAACTGTGATTGTCCTGTCCAAGAGGAAGTCCCCAGAGTAAATTGAACTCCCTTCTGGGGTGCTGGAGGTGGAAAGGAGAGGAGGGAGCTGCCTCCTGACCCTCAGGTGCAATTTGAGGAGAGATCCTGCACTCTGGAGTCAGGGATATATAAGTTCCCTGTTAATACCCCCGACTTGTGGGTGGGATGGTTTTTATTTGGGTGTAACTTTTGAACTTTCCTGATTCTGTTTGCACCTTCCCTGTGTGAATACCACACCTGGGCCTATGTTGTTTGCTTGATAAAAGCTATGTTGCTTTCTTCCCTAAATAGGCCAAACCACTTTGTAGCTGAGCTTGTTGCCATTTTTCTTTCTTTTTTCCTCATTAGTTGTGCTGTTGGAAGAGTTGTAAACCAATTTCTGGTAGTCCATGCACCAGAGTTTATTTTTTTTGAGCAGATACAGTATGTGGGAGTTTAAGCTTTTGTTTGGGGAAAAAAGTAAACCTTGTGAATTCCACGACGGCATAATTACTCCTAAAGTATGCGGGAGCCAGGCAATCCTGGGCTGCTGAAGGGATCAGGATCCTGAAAGGCTGAGAGCTTGGCAGCTGGCCCTGCAGAAAGCACTGCCTGTGAGCCTGACCCAGGATCCAGGGACAGAGCAGCCTTTTGTGTCAGGTGTGGAGCTTGGCTCTGTGGTAGCAGGAGCATGCGCAGAACTCCCTCTCTGGACTGCTCGTGTTGGGTTTTCATTTAGACCTGTTCCACTGACATCTTTCTGACTGAAAAAAGGAAACTTTTTTTTTTCCCATTGAGTGGATAAACTTGATAATGGGTATTTTAACTTGGTGCTGTGGGCTTTTTTCAGTGTTTGATGGGGTTTTTCAGTGCTTTTTGCAAAGCATGTGATATCTTCTATCTGCAGCATGATTTAGATGCCAAAAAGAGGAGTGCTGGTGAACACCCTGTCCCTGAGCTGTTCTTGCCTCTCTTGCCACATGAGGCAGGTATAAAAGTCAGCAGAAGGGACTCAGTCTGTGAGAACTGCTCAAGCTGTCAGGGTTCTGCTGCCTCAAGCAGCCCCAAGAGACGGAGCTGCCTCTTCTGAAGATGGATTCAGCTCTGTGGTGAGCAGGGATTTTTCACCTGTTTTGTGTTTCTCTCACAGGTGTGTGGTGAGGTGAGAGCTGTTGAGCAATGGCGTTTAAGAAGGTTTGGTGTGCCCTAGCCCTGGGATTTCTGCTGCCTTTCTCTTGTGCCCACACGGACTTCTTCACTTCCATTGGTGAGGCCTGCTTTGGTGTAGCCAAAAGAGTTCTTTGACAGCCCTCAAAACTGATTTTGCAATGATGTGTTAATCATCCAAGGCCTTAATGGTGCAGAACTAAACCCACTTCCTAGCTCTTACCATGTTATGGACTTTTCTTTTGGGAGAAATGGGCTTTAACTCAGTCCAGGGGCAGTCTAATGACCCTGGCCAGGCTTTGTAGTCACTATTTATTCTTACAGGTACTGGAATTTAAACAGAATTTTGGCGTTGCACACGTGTAGAAGGAAGAGGTGCAGCTGCCAAGGGCACGTAATGGTGCAATATGTCTGTACTCACCCTTGGGTTCTGGTGGCCTCAGGGTGGGCTCTGTGCCCCTTTGTGCTGAACCAGTTCAGCTGCCTGCTTGCAGGAGATGAAGCAATTATTAATTAATACCAGGGAACCCTCGAAGTCATGGATATAATCTTAAAAACAAAAATAAAGCCCTGGATTAGCGTTGTGTATCAAACACGAAGGCTTTGTGTATTTCTGTAGCTTTCTCTTTATTTGCTCTGCATTATGTATGCTTGGATGAAAGATTACTCTGTGGCAAACTACTTCCTTTTCCAAATGAATCCTAAATTAGTTCTAATAATAAATATGCAGTATTACATTAACTTCCATGGCAACAAGCTTGGTCCAGCAGGAGATTTTTCTCCTTCAAAAAAATAGAAAATAAAAGGCCTTACTCAGATACTCCTTCAGGGTTATTTAAGTAACTGCAGAAGGACTTTTGGGGAGGGAAGAAAGTAGAAAAGAGGAAGAATGCCTTTAATTCTCAGGGTTTTGTGTTTCTCCTTCACTCACCAAACTTTTTTTTTCTAGGTCATATGACAGACTTAATTAATACAGAAAAAGATCTGGTCGTGTCTCTCAAAGATTACATCAAGGCAGAGGAAAGCAAGCTGGAGCAGATCAAAAAGTAAGCAGTTGGTTTCATAATGCTGATGGCTAATCATTGCATCCACCCTTATGCAAAAAGTGCTTCCTAAGGCTGATTAAATTCGTGGAATGTTTCCTCTGGGGCAAACCTTAAAGTAGCAGGTCTTGCCGGGTGTTTGTTGTAAGTTGTTCTCTTTGAGCACTGCTTGGTGGATAAATAAGACCAGAGCCCAGCATGTCAGATTTTATCACAGCTAGAAATAAACATATTTTATCACTGAACAGGATGGTTTCCTTGCTTTCAGAAACATGTATAAATCTGTCTTGAGGGTGTTGGAACAGTTGTAGATGGAGGGATGGTTTTTGTTTTAGCCTTTGTGTATTACTGTCTGGTGTTCCACCACCCAGGAAGATACTTCTTTATCACTGAAAATACAGGGTTGGAATTGCTGACAGGTTTGAAATGTTACAAGTGTATTCTTTACAGCTACAAATTAACACGGGAGGGTGCCAGTTGGGCATCCAGAAGTGTGGAAATACAGCTCATTGTACAAGTATTGCAGCTCTGTTTTTATTGTATCGGAGACACTCCCTGTAAGGTCAGAAGAGTTTAAATGACTGTCACAGAGCGATTAAAGAACCTGGAAAAACATGCCAGCATTGTTTGTTGGCACCTGAAGGATGTGGGGAGCTGGTGTTGACTGAAACCCAGTGACTTGGTGAATCACCCAAGTGCAGAGGCTGGCTCAGGCCTCCCGTGGGGCTTTTGTCAAACAGAAACCACCTGGAGGAAATCCCAGCCCTGTGTGTGTGTCCAGGTGCTTCAGCCCCTCCTTAGGGGCCTGTGCAATGCCAAGGCACAGTTTGAAGTTGGTTTCTTCCATCTTTGGCTTGTTCTGAGCTGGAGCTGGTCCCCAGCAGCACCTGGAGCCCTGTGTTTTGGTGGGAGCCCCCTCACTCGTGTGGCTGCTGGAAGAACCCACACAGGGGCTGTCAGAGTGTAGGAAAACAGTGAGGGACAGAGTGGGAAGTGCACGCAGAGGCACCTCCAGCAGCTGTAAACACCTGCGTGCCTAAGGGAAAGCCTGCAGGGCTAATTCAGGCAAACCAGATCCTGCAACAGGAGGAACTCAGCTCTGGGACAGAGCTCCCTCCAGGCTGCAGATCCTGTATGTGCTTTATTGTTGGAGTTGGGGATTCTCTGTGGGGTGTGGCTCTTTAACAACAATTTACCCTGATTGCAGGGTTGCTGCATGGCTTCATGTTGTAGATCTGCTTTTTTTTTTTGAAAGCTGTGCTTGTTTTGGGGCACGTTGGAGTTGTGAATGACTTGTGGCACTTAGAGAAGTCTGAGTTGGAGCTACAGCACCAGAATCTGGATCTGCGCTCCTCATTTGGGAGTGTGAGAACTACATGTTTCTTAATCCAAGATTTCAGCATGGAAAGGAGCTTTGTGGTTAGAGGCAAGGGGCATCTCACAGATGTGTGTGTGTGTCTAAACCTAAAATAGTTTGAGACAAGCATTGAACTGCCTTTTTTGTAAGCCTTAGGGGGGGAAAGGGGGCATTTGAAAGATTGAAAGTGTGAGTAAAGCTTTGTTTCTGATTAGTCCTGCATGACAGCCCACAATGGAAGTGCTGGCACTGTGCTTTTGGGGCTTGGAGGAAGGAGTCCCTTCCAACAGAGACTGCAAGAGCAGCACAAGATTTGGGCTGCAGCTGAGGAAGAATATTTAATTTAAAAAAGGAAGTAGCCCTTTTTGTTCCTTTTAGAAGAGTTCTAAGTATAGATAATGTAAAAGTTTGCAATTTCTGTTGTTCTTTTTATTAGTGAAGACATTTGAGTAGCTTGAAATCAGTTCTTTAGCACACCAGCAGACTTCTGTGAGACTTTAATGAGTATTTTCATTATAGATGGGCAGAGAAGTTGGATCAGCTGACAGACACTGCCACGAAAGACCCAGAGGGGTTTTTGGGCCATCCTGTGAACGCATTCAAGTTGATGAAGCGGCTCAACACAGAGTGGGGTGAGCTGGAGAGCCTGGTCCTCAAGGACATGTCAGATGGTGAGTGTGCCTGCAGTCAAAACCAGCATCACAGGCTCACTGCAAGTCCTTGGCTGTTGCCTTTCACATGTCAGGGTCTGAATTACATTTGCAAATCTGCTTTTGAGACTGAGCATTTGTGGAACTAATCTGAATTAGTGTAGCAAACACTTAATTGCTGCCTCTTTTCTTCAGCAAGAGTGGAAGCTCTTTAGCCAGGAACAGGACGTGAAATAGTTGGCTCTGGAAGACGCTTAGCAAAAGGAAGCCAGGATGGTTATATTTGACCTGTGAGACTGTCTCAACAGGTGGAGGTTTGTAGTAAGGAATTATAAGAAAGCAGAGCTTTCCAAAAGACCCAGGGTTAGTCTCTGATAAGGATTCAGCACGTTCAGCTTCCCCATTGCTGTGAGAGGGACTGAATATGGCAACTGGAAAGGCTCTGCACCTGCCAGCCAGAAGTCTGCACCCAGTGTGTTTTAAGCCCTGCTGAATGAGTGGGGCAAAAAAAAAAAGGTGTTTCTTTTTGATTTTTCCTTTGCTTTCTTCAAAAAAACCCAAACCAAATGCCAACTGTGCAGCCTGTGCCATGAGTTCAGTTCAGACTTGTGTGAAGGTGGATCTTGGCTGTTCCTGCAGCAGGGAGTTTATCCAGTGCCCAGGACAGAGGTGACCATGTGTTTCCCTGTCTTTCCCAGGCTTTATCTCCAACATGACAATACAGAGGCAGTTCTTCCCGAATGATGAGGATCAGACTGGTGCAGCCAAGGCCCTTCTGCGGCTCCAGGACACCTACAACCTGGACACAGACACCCTCTCAAGAGGGAACCTGCCAGGTGAGAGCCATCCCTGTTTGTTAGTTCCATTTCCTGAATGTCTTGATTACAAATCATTTGCTCTGTTGCACCTTAACTGCTCAGCCTGGAGGAGACATTAGGAAGAGGTTTGAGCTGGCTAAAAATAATGAAAAAAGTGGGTTTTTGGTTGAAATCTGCATCTTTCTTCAAGCTGTGGTAAGATAATGTAGTGTTAATAGTTTTTAATAAAAATCAATAGCAATAAAATCTTGCCTAGATGGGGGTTTTTCCTCGTGTTGCACTGGCAGATACCTGGACTTATTGCACAACTTAATGCATTTTAACAAGTTCCTTTGAGTTTAAACTTCAGGGACTGTACAAACTGAGGAGCAGAAGATGGTGCATACACAGACTTGAGCCTGTGTGGCATTGCCTGAGCTGATCTTCAATAGGTTGCTCTGTGCAGAAGACACCACTTCTTTTTTTGTCAGAAAACTTTCTCTGCTGAGTCTTCCTTGTTTCCTCTGCTCAAAAATAGTCCTATGCCAGCTGGCAAAAAATCAGCTCTGTACAATCCATCTGTGTTTTTGCAAGTGCTCATTGTGGTCAGATGCCTAATAAAATTAAGGGTAATTGGCTTTATGTGTTATGATGTATAACCTTGCTTTTGGGTTTGGTTCAAGACCTTCTCAAGGACCTACAGATTCCTCCTAATGCAGTGAGCAGCTCGTTGCTGTTTTCTTCAAGCAGCACAAAAATACAAGGGGGAGTTTTGCTGCTTTTGAGGCAATGAGCTGTCCAGACTGTGAGCAGTGAAGTGTAATGGCAGAACCTGGAAGGTCTGGAGTAGAAAAGAGAATAGGTTTGGCTCTGGAGAGCTCCAGAGGGGAACTTCCCACATGGTCACTCGTTTGTGCTCCTTTTCTTCATTTCTGGGGAATTTCTTTTGGTCCAGAATCTCAGCTGCTGCCAAATCTTTGTGTCCTTTGAGAGTTTGCAGATTCAGGCTCAGAAAACTGCAGTTGCTGCCCATCACAGGATGGACACAAGGTGTTTAGTGAGGGAGCAGGAATGGACAGCAGAACAGCTGCCCTGTTTGAGCACTGCAGAGCTGCTGTTAGAAACTCAGAATGGATTAAGTTGTAATCAGGGATGTAATTTTAGCTGTAACACTGGCAGGTCCTGTTTCCCTTTTACAAGATTAAATTTGGTTTTTCATAGGGCCTGTATTTCCAGAGGCAAAAACAGGAATCTGTAATTTGCCTACTAGTGCTTTAATCTTTCAGAGGTCGCTTAAAATGTTTCTAAAAATGACTGACTTGAAAAAAATCTCAAGCAGCTGGGAATTTACTCCCTGATGTTTTCCTTTTCCTCCCCCACCAAGTCGTCAGTAACAAGTCGTGGTTCAGTAACATTTTGAAAGTGATAATGTGATGTCCTTGAAAACAGAGTTCTGAAACTTCAAATTTGGCTTATTTTTGCTCTTGCTCTAAATGGTTGGGGTTTTGAGGAAGGAAGCTTTGATTTGATTTTTCACTAGTGGTAGAGACATTTAGCTATTTGCTGGTATTCTGGCAATGGAAAGCTGCATCTGAGTGCTTGTGTGCCAAGGATTTACAGGCTTTAGAGACTTCAACAAATAGCTACTGCAGAAGGGAGCTGTGGGAGAACAGAAATAAAACCCTGCTGTGAGGAATGAGAAATAACTTGAATGTTTCTTGGAGGACTGGTCTGGAACCCCGTGTAAACTCTGTTTGTTTTGTTTTAAATACCCAGGTGTGAAGCACAAATCCTTTCTAACAGCTGAAGATTGCTTTGAGCTGGGGAAGATTGCCTACACGGAGGCTGACTACTACCACACGGAGCTGTGGATGGAGCAAGCCCTGAAGCAGCTGGACGAGGGAGAAGTGTCCTCTGCAGACAAAGTCTACATCCTGGATTACCTGAGCTACGCTGTGTACCAGCAGGGGGACCTGGGCAAGGCCATGGCGCTCACCAGGCGCCTCCTGGAGCTGGGTATGGGGACAGGGACACAGCTCTGGGTGGGTTTGTCCTGGGGAGTGCAGGCTGGCCTGGACTCTGACTTGTATGTGCATTTGTAAAGTGCATTTTTACTTTTTTAGATGGGGATTTGCTCCTTTCTGCTGAAGGGTCTTTGCCTCCTGGCACTGTTGGCTTCTGTCCCCTTACCTGAGTCACTGCTGCCTGAGATCTGGTTCTCTCCCTACATTTTGCTTTCCTGGGTCGAGATTACTTCCTCTTAGGTAGAGGCAAAACCAAAATTAATGAAATTGAAAGTAAATTGGTGATACTGAAATCTCTGCAGATGATTTAAATACAAACTCAGCATGCTGAAGATGAAACACTTGTAAAAACGAGAAACACAGAATACAAGACAGTGAGATAAGAGTCTGTTTCATGAAAAATGGAAGTATTTATTCTTCTGTAAATACACCACGGATTGACTGTGTAATGGATGCCCTGGGAAACTCAGAACTAACCCAAACGCAGAAAAGCTACTGAGACCCATTTATTAAAGAACTGAAGCTAATTCTGTAAGTTAAAAAGCTTTGTCACCAGAAATCTTAAATCCCACCAGGGAATTTTCAGGTTTACAGCCAGTCACGCTGTCCCAGCTCTCTCCTTGTCCCATTCCCTTGTTTCTCCCTCTCTAGTGAGATGGGCTGGAATGGCCAAACCCTTTTCCTTCCTGCTGGGACCCCCGTGCGCAGTGAGGTTTTGCGGAGCAGTCGTGTCCATCTGTTTCCTTTTGCTTGCTGTAAATAACCACATCTGGAGGATTCCTCATGGGCTGGAAACCTGCCAGTGATCCCCGTCTGTTTCTGTGTCAACAGATCCTGAACATCAAAGAGCAAACGGGAACATGAAATACTTTGAATACATCATGGCTAAAGAAAAAGAGGCAAATAAGTCCAGCACGGATTCAGAAGACCAGCAGGAGAAGGAAACTGAGGTTAAGAAAAAGGATTACCTGCCCGAGAGAAGGAAGTACGAAATGCTGTGCCGTGGGGAGGGGCTCAAAATGGTAAAGTGGAGTAGACTGTTCTCAAATGTTTGAAACCAAACAATGTCAGGAATTTGCGTGTGGTGTGCAAGCAAGGAAGTTGTTAGAGCAGCTGGATGAGTGTGCAGAGCTGAGGATCATGTGTTGGATTTCTTCCCTGTTTCAGTCTGTCCAGTAGACAGAAAGTAATGCTGCCCCAGGCACTGCTGGCTGTCTTGGGTGTGCTCCATCAGTGTCATTAATTGAATGAGGATGCTGGAAGTCCGGAGTTACATGCAGAATTAAATAAGGGTGGGTTTTTCAGCAATAAAATTATTTTAGTAGTGTTGTGTAAAGTAATGCTTGTTGAAGTATTGCACAGCAACATTAATGTGCAGCCAGTACTGGCTTCTCAAACTGAAATCATCTCTTTAACCTGTCACAAAACAAGGTGGGGAGAAGGAATTGTTTGTGTGTTCAGGACATGTTCTGTTCCCTGGAGATATCAATGTCCCCTGGAGTTCTCTGACTCCCTCTTGCTCTGCCTCCCTTCCAGACTCCCCGGAGACAAAAGAGGCTCTTCTGCCGCTACTACGACGGGAACAGGAATCCCAGGTACATCCTGGGCCCTGTCAAGCAGGAGGACGAGTGGGACAAGCCTCGGATCGTTCGCTTCCTGGACATCATCTCCGACGAAGAGATCGAGACCGTGAAGGAGCTCGCAAAGCCCAGGGTAAATGCCTTATGCTTCCTTGCCTTTGGAATCCTAAACCCCATGTGTGCTCGGTGTGGGCGTGCCTGGCTGGCTCCTCTGGCACGCAGGGGTGAGTGCAGTGCGCTCGCACCTCGCTCGCCTCACCTTGCAGCTCTGGGTGCCTCCCTTTGAAGGAGGCTGGGGAAAGCTGGGAATTCTCTGTGATGACTGGAGCCAGGTCACAGCAGTGCAGGATTGTCAGGCTCTTCCGGCAGACACAATTTCAGCTGGATCAGATGAGGAGGAGAACATTCTCCAATGGAAAACAAACATAAAGCAGTGAGGGTGTACTGGAGTATTCCTGACTTTTATTTGGTTTCCTGGCTTTAGTTTTTTCCTTTTTAAGTCTGGAAGGGAAAGGTAGCCATTCCTCTGGTCCTGGAATGCCACCTTATTGTATAGACAAGAAAGAATTGGTGCATTCTCCATTTTGGTATAAGACTGGCTTCTGTCTTTTCAGACAGAAAGGCTTGGAAGCTGCCTGCAGACAAAAGAGCTTTAAGAGGGCAGGACTTAGTTGGTGGGTTTTGCCTTCTTATAGACGATGGTGGCTCATCGACCCTGTTTCAGACACTGGATGCAAAGGTTCCTGTCTCTCAGTGAGGAATAATTCAGGGCAGGTCCGCTGTCTGGGAAAACAGGAGTGTCCAAGGCAAACAACAAACTGATGGAGTTGCCTTCTGTATTCAGTTGGTGCAACCCTGCATCTACAATTGTACATTGAAGATATAGTTAGTTAAATTAATTTATTTTTCCATCAATTATCTGTGACTTCTAAAATAAGACTTAAACTCAGAGAAATGTAATTGTCCTGCTTTTTTCCTTTTCTTTTGGCCTAAATGGCTTTTTGTCCAGAATGAGCTGAGCAGATGGAGATTAGGGGAATAAGAGCATTCAGTGCAGGAGAAACTGTTGCCTTGGCCTGGTGCAAGGTAGAGCAGCCGTGGTGGTACCTGGGCAGCTGGGAGGCGAGGCTGTCCTTGGCCACTGCATTGCCTGCTAGGGAGCCTGAAGGTGATTTTAAAGCTCACTGAAGCCTGATGTGTTGGACATTGGGAAGAATTTCTTAATTGAAAGGTTTGTCAGGCCTTGGCAGGGGCTGCCCAGGGAGGTGGCAGGGTCATCATCCCTGGAGGTGTCCAGGGAATGACTGGACATGGCACTTGGTGCTCTGGGCTGGGATTGGTGGGGTGGGGATTGACCGGAGGTTGGACTTGATTATCTTGGAGGTCTTTTCCAACCTCAGTGATTCTGTGATTCTGTTCTATGGTTGCTGAGGCATGTTCTGAACTGTAGGCAGAAAGTATGAATTTTTTCCTTCATGTACCTGTGAGGCATCTCCTCCTGCTCCTCTGCCAGGCAGCTTTGCTGCAGGGCTGAAAATAAGAGCCCCCATTGCTGGTCTGTAGGTGTTGGAGCCCCTTTGCTCCTGCGTGATGTGTTCCACACCTGTGGAATGTGACCAGACCACTACTTTACAGAGCAGCAAACCTGTAAATGTGTGACTGTAAGCTCCAAACTTGCTGAGGTCATTGTTTTCCTGTCAAACATTTGGCTTGTGGCAAAGACTTGGAGACCTTTAATGCAGGAACATCTGTATGCAGTTACTGTTCCCTGTATTCCCTGTGGCTGAGGCCTTGCATGGCTCAGCAGCAAAAGGATTGTGTTCTTGGAGACTGAAAGGTCATCTCTTCCTTCCTGATGCTCGGCATGCTGCTGTCCTCTGGGAAGAGAGTGCTGGCTGATCTGTGCCCAGTCTTCTGCCGTGCTGGCAGCATGAAGTCTCATTATTCAGCTCTGGAGTCTCACTGGAATTGTAGTTTGTGCCTTGTTTTTTTTAATATGTCTGCATGGGAGGAGAGGAGAGGCAGCATACTGGGAGCTCCCAGTATCTTTTCTTGTCAGGAGGTATGGAGAGGCCTTGATTTGTTAAGTTCATTCTAACAGTAGAGAAATGCTTCTGATTGTTTGGGAGTTGGCATGACATTGTGCTTTTTCCAAAATTTGGGCTCTGCACCTCAGCCTTTCCAGTTATGAGTGATGGACAGTGTCTGGTAGGACAAGTTAAAGCCAAGTTAAAGGTTTATGTGAGGTTCTGAGCTGGAACATTAACACAGATGGGAAGGCATGAAGTAAATGGAGCACAGCAGAGGGAAAGGAAGGCCTTGAGCCAGGAGTTCCCACTCTGTGGTAATGTGACCATGGGTGAAGCAAAAGTCTGTGTGAGCCCAAAGGAGTTCAGTGCTGCTTTTGGTACAGGAAGACCCAAAAAGGAATGGTTTATTCACCTTTGGCTTATGGTGCTGCCTGGATTCAATTTACTTGTCAGACTCCTCATCCAGGGGCAGGACAGTGTAACAAGCACCTCTTGTCCACGTGCCACACCACTGTGCTGCTCCCAGAGCGTTTCATTGCACAAGAAATCAAAGCTGCTATAGAGTTTGCTTTATTCAGACAACTGTTCTCGCTACAGACATGGAAACAGGACTTGTGGAAAACCTTTAAAAAACCAAACAAGAAGCCTTTCTTTTAGTAAAACTGGAGCCTCCCCCTCATTCCCTGTGGCCCCCCACCCCTCCGTGGCAGACAGACCACGGCAGCGGTGCCAGGGCGGTGGTGGCTCGGTGGCGTTGTCCCCCCTCCCCAGGCTTCTGAATGGTCGGATTGCTGGGATGCAGATTGTGCTTGTAATGCAACTTCTGATGGTTCGCTTCACAGCTGAGGCGAGCCACCATTTCAAACCCCATAACGGGAGCCTTGGAGACGGCACATTACAGAATTAGCAAAAGGTAAGAGAGCTCTATGCCAGAGGTTTTGGGCCTGTAATGAGTGTGGATGTCCTGCTCATTATGGGGAAACGAGGTGGGCTGAAGAGACAGCTGTGTAGTCCACTGTGTGATTCCATGAGATCTGTAACAGGCTGTTACTGCTGAGTTCCTCAGTCTTTTCCTTCAGCTGGAAGTTCTGGGGGTGTATTTTGATTTGTTCTTTCCTTTTTGGTTGTCCTCTCAGTGTGTGTTTTTTCAAGCAAGTCTCTGCAGTCAGTGTGAGAAATACAAGATGCTACAAAACCTTCAGTAAAATCTGTTTTTGTTTTTAAGCTATATATTCCTTTCCCCTTGCTCTTCTCACAACCAAGAATTGTCCTCCCTTTCTTTGGAAAACGTAGCAGACCTTGAAGTGCCTTTATGGGTGTAAGAGATGCTTCAGGTCCTTGCTGTGCATACAAACACACATCTCCTTGTCCAGGATAATCCCACACTCCCAGCTGGGCTCCTTTACCTCCTGCCTGACGCAAATCTGGCAGAACACAGGCTCGTTTCCACCGGGCTCCTGGTTCTTTTCAGCTTGTCTGTTAAGTACTACAAGTGCTGAATTTAGCCAGTGCTTTCCAAAATTGGCTGGATCTGAAAGAAACCACCTGCCCCTGCCTGCCCTCCCCTGGTTTTAGCTGTGGTAATTAAAGATTGGCTGCACAGGCCATCAGCACTGAGCCAAAATTCTGGGAGGAGTTAAACTTCTGGGTGAGGAGGAATTGTCTGGGAAACTCAGCATCATAAATTACTTGCAGAAAGTCTTAATTTAAAAAAAAAAAAAAAGGAAAAATAATAAAGGGAGGAAAAAAGTGAAAGGACAATCTAACCAAATTATTCCAACCAATTTGTTGTGATTTGGACATGGCAGCTGCAGCTTGTGTTGCCCTTCCAACCATTGCTAATTTGTGAGCATCGCATCCGGACCAATCGGAACCCTTTCAAACACCTGGGGCTTGGCCAAAAAGCAGCCTGCAAGGTGGGTAAGCCTTGTCCTTTCTCTTTTTGTAGCTGAGCCGTGCTACTGTTCATGACCCTGAGACTGGGAAACTGACCACAGCACATTACAGAGTCTCTAAGAGGTAAGGGGAAGGGATTCCTTGTCCGAGGAAGTGTGTCCTGGGGCCGTGCTGCTTCAGTGCTAAACGCGGGCAGGGATTTTGCGTAACTTTTCTTATTCTTCAGCCTTTCTTCCAAAGAGAGTGGGCTAAAGCAAGCTGAGCTGTCATATAACAAAGCACGTGGCCTGCTGAAGTAGGGACTGGTTGTCAGGGGTGGCATTCCAAGGTGGAAGTGCCCTCTCTGGCTGAGCATGGCTTGTGTGCTGCGACTAACGTACTAAACGTGGGCGTGGGGCTCTGCTGGCACCCAGGGCAATGGGGCACCTGCCTGGCTCACCTCTGCTCCTAAACTTCACACCTGCTCAGAGCTAGGAGCTGCTGTGATTCCTGGGAGCACTGCACATTACAGCTAGGTGATGATTTTAAGGGGTTTCCTTGTTGAAATGATGGAACGTAGCTGCTGCTTGAATAGAAACCCAGAGTTCTTTCAGCTGCTTTGAACAAACCCCTGAACTTAGAATGGCCTGGAGCTGAAGAGCTTTAGTTTAGCCCTGAATTTCTTCAGAGAGGTAAAAGTGCTTCCAAATATGGGATCACAGGGAGGTAATTGATTCAGGAATGATGAGAAGTCTCAGGAAAAGGCCGAGGTCCTTAAGGCCACTCTAGTGGCAAGTTGAAAACATTTATTTTTATGCCTTGCAGCACGTGGGTCTGTGTGCTCATTGGCACACACAGGTGGTGGGAATCCTTTGGAAGTTGTCTGGGAAGCTCTTACATGTTCGCTCCTTAAAACTGCCCCCACAGAGGGACTTCAGAAATGTTCATCTTCCTGTTGGACATGCGTTGCATTTAACTTTTATTTCTTGTTTTTAATGTTCAGGTCTGTCCATGTCTTACCTATCTTGGTTATTTGTCACTGCATATTTCATTTATGCACTTGTGGGGTTTGTCCTCTGTGCCAGACAGCTCTGGGGTATTTTTGAGGAAACTCCTTCATCCATTTGGACATCCCCTCATGTCAAACTTGATGTGCTAATGATGGGAATTGCAGAAGGTGACCAGATTACTGATGGAAATTGGGATGCATAATTGGTTCCTATTTAAATAGATGAGGCTTAGTGAAAGAACTTTTTATTTAGAGTTGTGATTTTTCATTAGTAGGAAGTGTTATTCCCTGAGGTGTTGCAGATGCCACAGTCAGAAAAAATAGTAGAAGGCACCACCCAGCATTAAAGGCCAAATAAAAATCCAGGGTGGAGCCTGGGGAATGGGACCATTAAATTCTTATTAAGGCTTGGTGCTCAAAAATGTGGCATTGTGGGACTTCCTTTCAATGTACCCAAGGAACTCTCAGAAGTAAATCACATTTTACTGAACTAAGTTTTTAAATTCAGTATCTCACTGGAAACTGGAATTAAAATTGTAGAGAAACATCCAAGAAGTGGAGAAGACCATTTTTTGAGGGTAGGAACAGCCTTGAGGGTGGAGAGGGACTGCCCTTCTCCTGCTTCCCCTTGCCTTTGCTTTCATCCATGTACAGATTTGCAGGATGGGTATGGACTTTCCAAGAGAACTTGACACCTAAAGCTGGAGTAGGAGGCAGAAGCCACCCCCACCAGCCTGATTTAGAGGGCCTGTGCTGTTCCTGCTGCTCTCCTGCACTGCCAGAAACATCTTTCCCTTGGAGCTGCTTGAGCTAGTTCGGGTTCAGGATGAATCGTTGCTCCTGAAAACCAAAAAATGCTCACTTTATTTTTTTTAATAGATGACTGCTTTCCCCCTCCAAACATTCCTTCCCAGCACATGCCCTCCTAAATTACAGCATTCCTGTCTCTGAGAAAGCTACTGTTCCCTTGGTGGGACGTGGCAGCTCTGTGAGGGGGAGCACCTTGCCAGCACCACCGAGCTGTGTGTGCAGCACCAGGATAAACCCACCCACTCACACACTGCTTTTAAAGATAAAAACTGCCTTTCCCCCCTTCTCTCTCCTCCCAGCAGGCAGCCAGAGCTTGCAGCATGTAATGTTAAAAGTTTCCACTTCAGAAATACCAGGCTGGGCTTTTACTCACTCCCTGTTGTGTCTCTGCTGGTACTTTTCTGCACGCCAAGTGTGGCTTAGAAGGCTTTTAAACAATAAATGCCAGTATTTTGTGGCCAGTGACTTACAGAAGTAGTCTTGGGATGTAATGTCTGCTCCTCGATTGACCAGTGCAGCTGAGGAGATGAGATTTTGGGGGGGTATGCCCTTGTGTGTTCAGTAGCTCCAGAGAATCGTCTGTTTTTCCCTTAATGTACTGCTTGGTCTACAGTTATTTCCGTGTAGAAGCATTGTGCCATTAAAAGTCGCTAAGGTGCCTCATGCAGAATTATAAGAGGGAGGAATATGGGACATTTGGTGGCTGCCCCATCCCTGGAAGTGGCCAAGGCTTGGAGCAGCCTGGTTTAGTGGAAGGTGTCCCTGCCTATGGCAGGGGGTGGAATGGGATGAGCTTTAAGGTCCCTTCCAGCCGAGCCATTTCTCGATTCCATGTGATTATTCCTGTCCTTTTGTAATGCATATAAAGGTTGTTAAAAGCCCCCCCCCCCGGTGTGAATTCAGCATGCTAATGGAAGCATTATGGTTTTTATAACAGTTCAGGGATGGCTTTTTACAAAGCCAGGTGGGTTAGCAAAACACCAAACTTGTGTGGTCAGGGAACTGGGGGGTCGTGTGGTGGTTATCAAGGAAATACCAAATCCTTCTGTAACTCAATCAGAGGCATCTTGAGCTGCCCTGCCTGGGCTTCCCAGGAGTTGTCCCTTTTTGTTAGGGCCCATCATGGACTTGGAGGTGGCAGCTGGTCAAAGATATGACAGAATGCAGTGAACCTGTCAAATTCAGTGTCTCATCTGACAGATAGTCATGGAAGAGCAGAGCTGTGTGCAGTTACTGAACCTGGAATTCTGTAAATATGAAAAGCAAACAAGGTGCTGAGCATGGTTAAGGCTGTTAGTGCTGAACCTCCTGCACCACTGGTTGGGGGAGTCTCTCTCTCTTTTTTTGATAGACAAGGGCAGGAGAAAAGCCAACTTTGTGTGAAGAAACTGTTTTGAATGAGGTACTTTTATCAGCGAGGGACCAGCTGGGGCAGCACTAGAGGAGGGAATGTGGGACAGTTGGAATACTCTGTGAGCAGGCTAAGCCGTGGATGCAGGTTTCATGACACCTTCAGGGTTAAATCCCCCTGTAGCTCTGCAGCACTCCAGGCCTCCCTGTGGTTTTGCTCAGCACCCAGCAGACAGGCTGGCACTTGGAATATGGTTTCAATTCCCGGTTCCTCCACCTTTCATAGGCTTTCTTTGTATGCTGAGGCAGTTAATTTTATTTTTAAAATACATACAGTACTCCCCTTCCTGAAAGGCTGCAGTTTTCTCCTGGTGAAGCATTCATTGCCACTCTAAATAACCAACACAGCAAGAATGCTTGGGTTTTTCTTTCTTTGGGTTGTTTTCTTTGGTATTTTTTCCTTTAAGGCTTTATTAACAGACTGGACGGAGGCAGAGAGAGCCTACACTCCGAAGCTGGTGGGTGTGTCAGGGCTTTTCTTGTGCCTTAAATGTGAGGTTAGGGCTGCTTGTGAGCATTACCTGGTCACCATGGCTGTGTAGCATGGCTGCTTTTTGGGGTTTTTCTGTGGTAAATGCTTCATATCCATGTCTTTGCATTCTTTTGCCACCTGAAATCAAAGCAGGTTGTGTTGTAACACCTCATACTAACAGTGTTCAGCAGTGGATGCGTCTGGGGATGTGTTTGTGCATGTCTGTCTTGAGAAATGTGATTTCTTTTATCTTATAGTTCATTTGTCATTGAAAAAACGCTCGTAGAGATTCTGTAACCTGTGTCAGTGCCTTGTGTCATGCTACTGTTCCTCCCAGGCAAAGTCTTTGGGGACTTATGGGCTTTTTAAATACAAATTAAAGAAAAACTTAATTTAGTGTTGTTGTGCTACTGTTCCTCCCAGGCAAAGTCTTTGGGGACTTATGGGCTTTTTAAATACAAATTAAAGAAAAACTTAATTTAGTGTAGATGTGAAGGTTGATTTGAGTAAAAATACAGGGATGCTGCAACTGATAGTTTCCAGCTGGGTTCTGGGCACAGAGATCTCTGTCCAGCAGGAAGCACTGCTGAGCCCAAAAGCTGAGTCAGCTGCTAGAAAAAAAAAAGGTAGAAATAGCTGTCTCCATTTTCCTGCCAAAAAAAAAAGGGGGGGGAAATGAGCCCCAAATCAACAGTATTATCACCCATATTAGTGCAGTGGGCTGCCAGGGTAAAATGAAGGTGCAGTAAGTTGGCATGGGATGAGTAAAGCAGCAAGAGAAACAGGCATCAGGTGAGCAGGTGTTGAAAAAGAAAAACTCTAATACACATTAGGAGGCAAACATTTTGAAAGATGCCGTTGAAACTGAGGCTGACCTTCCACATTTATACTTAAAAACAAAAAAAGGGGTTAGTTTGGGGTTCTCCCCCCTTAAAAATCACTGTGTACCTGAAGCATGTGCTAAATACCAGATTTGTAATAGGCAGTTCTGGTAGACATTGTTCAATTTAATGCATTATTTAATTGTTTTCAGAATGAGTTTTAGTAGCATTGCGGGGTAAGTGATGAGAAAGGGCAGCTCACAGAGTGCTGGCCTGGAAGTGTGTGACATTTTGGGGAGCTGAGTTGCAGCTACACAGACAAATACAGTAACTCACCTGGTCCTCTCCCAAGTCTTGCTTCAAGACACATCACCCCCGGGGGCTGAATTAGCTGTTGGGAGTGTGGGGTAAGAGCAGAACTCTGCGTGCCTGGTTTAAAAAACAGCCTGAATCACTGTTTGGAACATTTCCTTCAGCCCAGTGTGGGAATTCAGGCCCTTGGTTAGAGAGCTCCCTTAAACCACTGCTGGGATTGGTCTTTCTAGAAAACACTGTCATTGAATTCAGGGCTTTGTAATGCCCTGGAAGCACTTCTGGTCATGCTACCAAATTCCTGACAAGTCTTAAGAACTAATCTCGCATTCCAAGTAACTGCAAGTGTTGCTGCTGTGCTGCCTGTTGCTGTCACGTGTCACTAACTGTCCCCCCCTCAGCGCGTGGCTGTCAGGGTACGAGAGCCCGGTGGTGTCCCGGATCAACACCAGGATCCAGGACCTGACAGGGCTGGATGTCTCCACAGCAGAGGAGCTGCAGGTGAGTGTCAGGATGGGTTTGATGCTGGATGGCAGTCAGCATTTCAGCATCTCACTGTGGATGGCTGGCTTGTGCTTTCTCAGGGCAGGTGGCCACAAAAACTCATTTACAGAGGGGAGGAAACAAAGTTGTCTTTGCAGAGCAGCTGTGCAGTGTGAAATGGCTTTTTGGGGCTGAAAGGAAACAATGATAACTGAAACTCTGGATGTGTAATTCCTTTTCATTTAGACAAACTGAGTTTCATGGCTGCAGGGTCAAGCTTTGCTGCTGTTGGAGACAGTTAAAAGTTTAGCTTGACTTGTACTCAGGGGAGGCCACCAGTGTGCCTGGTGTCCCTGGGGTGTGGGAAACACTAGCTGTATGTGTAAATTGAGTAAATTGTAACTTAGAAGTGCTTTTGGTCATTTGCTTGAGGCCTTTAAATGAGCAGCTCCTTCCCTGACTGTGAGCAGAGCATGAGTACCTAGAAAGCAGGCCACCCACAAAGTGGTTCTGAAACCTGCTGTGCTCCTTGCCCCTCTTGTCAAGGTTCCTGGTGATAAAATGGCCACAGAGCTGGTTAAAAATTGAGGTTATTTTTTTATAACCAATTGGCAAGAAGGACGGGGAACCCTCTTCATTGACACATTTAAATTTAGGTCAAAAAGTGGTTTAAATTTGATGATGTAAAAGCATTGTGACATGTTTTGAAGAGAACAGAGGCTGAAAAGTTTTCTGTAGAAGAAAAACACTTTTCTACCCTGGGAAGCACCAGGTTCCTTCCCTGGAGCACGCTGCATCCTGCAGTGCCAGTCTTGGATGTGCTCCTGTAGCTGACAGAGGCTTGACATTTCCTGTGACTTGGTGTTTAAACTTCACCTGTGCAAAGGTTGTAGCTGACAGTCAAACTCTTGCCTGGATAAATACTGATTTACTAGATCCTGTGCTTCTCCTTCCACTGTAGGTAGCCAACTACGGCGTAGGAGGCCAGTATGAGCCTCATTTTGATTTTGGAAGGGTAAGTCCTGTTTTGTCTTCACCTCTTTCTTCTTCACAAGCGCTGTGTTTCTCTTTTTCAGGTGGCAAATTATGGAGTGGGAGGACAGTATGAGCCCCACTTTGACTTTGCACGGGCAAGTAAAGAGCTGGAGGAGAGCTAGACCTGGTGAAGCCTGGGCCTCTGGGCTGGGGCACACTCTCTGTTCTTCAATGTGCATTAAATTTTGTAGCTCTTCCACTTTCCTAATCCATGTCTGTGGAGAAAGCCCTCTAAACCACCAGCTGAACCTGTGGAGGTTATTACCTGTAAGCTGAGTGCTAGCAGACTCCTGACAACTGGAAAAAGTCTTATCTCACTCTCCTTAAATCCAATTGAAAACTTAAGTTCCCCACCTGTTTTATTCCAGTTTAAATTGCAGACTGTTGAAATTCAGTTGGTTATTTACTGGGCATAATTCTGTGTGGTTTAACCCCTTCAGATTAACCTTAACTTTGCCAATCCCAGCCACCAACTCTGAATCAGGATCTCTGCTCTGTAAGCACATGCTCCAAGGCATTGCAACTGATTAACAGGTTTTGTTTGGAAACACTGGGGTTGTTTCCTGGAGTAACAATTGCTGGAATTTCAGTGCACACGAACTGTGGTCACAGGGGGTGGGTTTAAAAACAGAGGTGTGACAGAAGTTGGTGTCAAAACTCATCAAAATGGGGTTCATTCTTGTAAGTCAAGTGCTAAACAGCTCTTAGTTGCCTGGTTTGTCACTGAGGCTCTGTCCCTGCTTCCCAGCTGGAATCCAAAGTAGAGCATGGCAGGGAGGTGTCCCAGCTGCCCCTGGGACCGAGAGCTGCCCTGGCTGCTGCCAAGGACAAGGGGGATGAGTGTAATTAAATAATTCGGTTTGCTGTGAGGAGGATTTATAGACTCAGCCTCAGACAGCACAGTTGTTCTTACCCATTAGAAATCTGAGCTTAATGCCCTCCCTCCCTCTCCTACAGAATTTCAAAGTGCCTGGTTTATTTAAATTAATAGATTCACTCCTATTGCATTCCTCCTCTCCTTCCAAATCAGGGGGTTGGATTAATTCTTCTGCATGAGTCTGTTGTGTGCTGCTGGCTCAGCAGCTGTGTGTCATTGGCTGCTCTCAGCAACCAGAAAGGAATGCTGATGGAATCTGCCTGCTTTTGTTCACAGAAAGATGAGCCAGATGCTTTTAAGGAATTGGGAACAGGCAACAGAATTGCTACTTGGTTGTTTTATGTAAGTGATACATTTCTGCCATCTGTCGCTGCATATTCTGTACCACTGAATGATTTAATTCTGCTTTTTTTTCATTCTTTTTTACTGAAGGGACTTGCAAGTGAAGCAGCCACTAACTTTGGGGTAATACAGAGGGGGGGTCTTCTTACCCAGACTTTGTGGTTCTTCCATGTGTCTTAAGGCAGATTTTTCCCCCAAATTTGAGCATTAGCTGAAATTATTTGCCTGCCTGTTTATTTTTGTATCTGCATCAGTGTTTACAGCATGTTCACTGCCTTAACACTTGAGTGGGAGGGACAAGGCTGGGACTGCACTGGGAACAGAGCAGGTTTGGCCTTTTTAAGGGATTTACGTCGAAATTAAACTTCACTTTTACTAAAAAGTGAGATTTTATCAGCCTGAACTCACCTGTGCTTCCCCACCTGTTCAGATGAGTGATGTGTCAGCAGGGGGAGCCACGGTCTTCCCTGAAGTGGGAGCCAGCGTTTGGCCAAAAAAGGTGAGCAGGATTTATCCAGCAGATAACACCACTCCTCCCCACCTACTCAAACATAACAGGCACCAAACAGAGCTCTAAAGTGAACCTTTAAAATAACTGTAAGCACCTCTGTGCTGTCATAACAGTGGTATGATTTTCCTTAAGTGCAGCAACTGGAGCTGTGCTGGTGATTCCAAGGGCCCTGACATTCCATGTGTTGATACTGCACAACATTTAAATGCTTCAAAACACATCTTGAAAATACTCAAATCTGTAAGTTGATTAGTCTTGAGGCATCTGTAGGAAATTCTCCTGTCAGTTTTTTCCTTCAAGCAAGGTTTGTCTTTGCTGGCCTGCTGCTCATCTTTAGTAAATAATCTTGGCTTTCTTAAACTGGTCAGGAGTTGAATGAAACTGGCTTAGGATTTTAAAAAAAATTAAGAGCCAAGTATACAGACATACAGTAAGTCAAAGGAGACTTATTCCTAAGGAAGCAAATGCTAGAATATGGAAAAGAGCCTTCAGTTTCAAAGGAGAATCTGAAACACAAACGCAGCCACCTTTGCCTTACCCTTCAGTGAGTTGGTGTGAAAGTGTGTGTTGTACAGAGCAAAGGGCTCAGTGTTCCCTGCCCTCCCCAGGGAACAGCTGTGTTCTGGTACAACCTCTTCCCGAGCGGAGAAGGCGATTACAGCACACGGCACGCAGCCTGCCCGGTGCTAGTGGGAAATAAATGGGGTGAGTACCTGCCTCTGACCCGAGTCTGGGCTGTGCTGGGGGGTGCCTTGGCTTTCTTTTTCCGCTGGACTTCAGAAATTAAGTTCTTTGTAAAGAAATCTATTTAATTCACTTTATCTACCTCCTATGTCTCTCTACGTTGAATATATTCCATTCATTACATGTATAAAGTAAATGTAATACTGTATCTACTTTAAAAATCTTTTTGTAGCTTTGCAGCCATACTGGAAGGTTTTTTTGTTGGTTGGTTGGTTTTTTTATTAGACCAACTTCATACATTAGTGCACAGCAGTGGGGTTGCAGTGAGAGTCTTTTAAGGCCCCTTCCACAGTTCTGTGATTAAAACCCATTAGAAAATTAAGATAATCCTGTGCTTAAGCAAAAGCTGGCCCAGAGCATATTTAGGTTTAGTAAAGGAGGAGCTGACCCGGTGCAGTGACCCGATACCTTTGTGTCTTTGCAGTATCCAATAAATGGCTCCACGAGCGGGGACAGGAATTCCGACGGCCGTGCACATTATCGGAGCTGGAATGACGCAGCCTGGGCTCCAGAGTCCTCAGTGTGTGTGAAATGCACACAGCTGGCAGTTTACAACTGACTAACAAACACTCCACTACAGGTCCATCCCCGCCCGCGCCGCTGTGCCAGCTGTGGACAGGACAAACGTGCTTTTAGTTCCCTCCAAATCCCCCCCAGGTTTTATCGACAGAAAGTACTGAGGCTGACGAGTGTTACTGGAAAAAAAAAGGACAAAATACAGATGAGGGCCACAACTTACAGTGGTGTTGTGTGTGGTGTTCCTGTCACCATCATCCCTCTGAGCAGTGTGGGCAGCCAGGGGTTGTCCGGAGTCCTCCTCACCCCTGCCAGGCTTAAGGCAGGATGATTCCCTGGGAGGGCTCCCTTCTAAGGGATGCTGAATTAAACCCATTCCTATTCCTCAATTCCCAGACACTCGACTCTTTGCTCTCTCCTAGAGTGCCTGACCACTGCCGGCATGTTTTGTTTTTTCTCTGGAAAACAGGTTCTTACCACATTTTAGCCTGGTTTTCCACTTCCACAAAAGCCCCACTTCTTAAACTTGTCTTCCTTCTTGGCCTCTGTGGAGAATTTGGCTCTTAATCTTGACCACATGAGCCAGCAGCTCCACAGGCAGAGCCAGGATGCTTCCACAGCATCAGAGCAGTCTGGGAACACCCACAGCCCATCTTCCCTCCACTTCTGCAATGTTTGTCCACACAAACAAATGCTGCTTTTGTTCTGTCCTGGCAGCCAGCTCTTCCCTCTGCTCCTCGGGCAGCAGGGATGGGGATGTTCCCATCTTCATTAATCAAAATTGTTGTGCCTTAGGACACTGGAATTTCAAATTGGTTCTCAGACTTCAGGTGCTGAGGTAACACAGAGTCCTCACAGAATGCTCCCCACCCCTCGTCCTTCTCCCAGCTCTCGAGGTTTCAGCAGAAACTCTCAGCCTATTTATAGTCCTGAACCTTTCTTAGATGCAGGCTCACTTTCCTGAACCCTTTCCTTTCCACAGCAGGATTTTTAGCAGAATCTCCAAATATCTCAATAGCATGAGGACAAAAATCAAAGGGTGCTGCACCTGCCTCTACCTAAACAGTCCAGTTTTCTGGATGATGATGATTTTACTGATTTAGGGGTCAAGCCTGAAGTCTTTACCAAGGGAAAAATTCCAATTTTGGTTAATTGGATTTTCTGCCTCAATAAAATCTTGGCAATTGAGCCAAAACGTACAAAACCTATTGTTAAATGTGCTAGAAATACCTCTGGAATACTGGGAATGCAGTTTAAGGTACTATAGTTGGAGGAACTGCATACTTTTAGAAGACACTTTAAAAAGTCTTTGCTGGAAAATAGATTGTTAAATTTCTACCGAGCCTGGAAGCAGTGGGACCCACAGAACTGCCCATCCTTAGCCCTCACCTTCCTGAATTTTGCCTGGCCTTTGGCAGCTGGAAAACAAGGTCCATCTGTAACTTGAGAACACAAAGTCTGCACAGTCCCCCCCTCCCATCTGTACTGCTCCTTTGCCAAGAGCAGGAGCTGATCTAAATAAATTCACCCCAGAACTGGGTTAGCAGAGCTGATCTTTGAGCACTAAATTGTAATAATTAAAAAAAACCCAAGCCCATAACATTTGTGCCTACCTGAGTTTTCTCACTTTTTCATTGGTCTCCGTTCTCTCCATGGTTCTCTCTTTTCTCTTTCCCATCTCTTTTAGTTTGTAAAGCTCCAAAAAGGTAACCATGGCTGCAGGTAGTTCTCACCACGTCCCTGCAAGTACAAGGGTCCTGTGAACAGTGTGGGGCATCCACAAATGCTTGTAGGGAAGCCAGTCCCACCTTGTAAAGGAGCACAGAACAAAATCCCTGTACTGCCATCAGGAACAGGTGTGGAAAACACCTGCATTTGCTCTTGCTGTCCCAACTTTGTTCAACAATCACCAAAGGATGAAAAAAAGCCAGAGTTGGGGAATTTTGCTCAGCAGTTCCCTCCCTCACCTCAATGCCAGTATTTCCAGTGTTAAACAGCATCAGTCTCGGGCATTGCTTGGGGAGTACAAATGTTCTGGTGCACAACTTCTTAAAGAAGTGAACCACACACAGGTAATTCTTCAGGAAAGAATTTTCTACTTTTGACAGTAGAAAATTTCACTTGGTTAAAGGGAAAAAAAATCCCTCAAAATTAAACCTCAACTCTGCTGCGGCACATCAGGAATGTTCCAGATTATGACAGTAGGGTTGGCTTAGATTTTCAAACTGCAGACAATTCCTGTTTCCTCTCCCTCTACTGCAGTGGTGTCCATGCATCCAACGCTGACTGTGTAAGGGATTACACTGGTGCTGCTGCTTCTGCTTCTGCCTTACCCCATCATTTCTCAAAGGGCTTTTGGATCCCTGGCGTGGCTCCTGTGTGAATCTAGTTTTGTATTAAACATGATTGAAAACTGTCTGAGCTCACAGTGACTGACAACTGAGAAACTGCCTTACTGTTACATTTTTTGTAATAAAATTTTTAATGTAAAAAAAAAAAGTGAACAGGCTTAAAATAAAAGCCACTGCCCTTAGCAGTGAGAAATCCTCCACATCCAACTCTCCTCATATGTGGCTGCTATAAATCTGATCACACAGAGTTTTATCACCATTTGTGGAAACCAAGCTCCTCTGTTTCCCTGCACCATCTCAGTGGGCAGGTGCAGGAGCTGCTCCTACCCCAAATTCCTGTTCAACACTAAACTTTGTGTCTCCACTGGGAACACACAGCCCTAAAGGACTGCAAGAGGGGAGGCCTGAAAGCAGGGTCAGCTGCTGAGTGTCCCTTTTCCAGGGATGACAGATCTATTTCCTGAAGCCAGAAGGTCAAACAACCACTGATCCTGGGATGATTCTAGTGAAGGGAAGAAAGCACCAGAAACTCCAACAGCACAATAAACTCACATGTAGAAGGTCAGGCTGGCCTTTTCCATAACCTAAACCCACAGCCATTCCTGGGCTTCACCCTGCAGAGCAGTGGAGCTCGTGCTTAGTTCTGGTCATCAGGAACCTGCACAAAGCACAGCAAGGGCCGGGGAGAGGCCTTGATCCTTTTGCCTGTGGGACGGAGCCGTGTGCTGCCTGTGGAGCACTTGGCTTGCAGGTAGGGAACTGCCCCAGACACTGCTCATGTGCTCACACATTGGGCAGCTGTGGCATAGCAAATCAGCCTAAAGTGCACCAGCGTTGTTTTATTTTGGAAAGGTGATTGGGTTCCATCCCCAGCCACCCTGTGCTGCTGAGCTGCTGCCCTGCCTGGACAGGCCTTGGGGGAAGGGGAGGGCTCTGGATCAGCCCTGGCCTGCCCCAACCAGTGACTTCCCACTGTCCTACCTGGGTCCCTGGGGCTCTTCTGGCACAGCTGCACCTGGAGCAGGACCATGGGGCGTCACCACCATGGGAAGAAACTAGCAAGGGTAAGAACCACAGCAGCTGCAGCTGAAAAGGCAAGATAAAGTCAGAGATAGGGAAAAAGGCCTGTAAAATGTCACAGGGCAGGAGTAAGATGAAGAGAAAGGAAAGGGTCTGACAGGATCACAGAATCCCAGAATGGTTTGGGTTGGAAGGTACTTAAAACTCATCCAGTTCCAAACCCCTGCCATGGGCAGGGACGCCTTCCACTATCCCAGGCTGTTCCACGCCCTGTCCAACCCAGCCTTGGACACTGCCAGGGATCCAGGGGCAGCCACAGCTGCTCTGGGCACCCTGTGCCAGGGCCTCCCCACCTTCAGAGGGAACAATTCCTTCCCAATATCCCATCTATCCGTGCCCTCTGGCACTGGGAAGCCATTCCCTGTGTCCTGTCCCTCCAAGCCTTGTCCCCAGTCCCTCTGCAGCTCTCCTGGAACCCCTTTAGGCCCTGGAAGGAGCTCTGAGGTCTTCGGAGAGTTTTCTCTTTTCTACGCTGAACACTCCCAGCTCTCCCAGCCTTTCCCCCCAGCAGAGCTGCTCCATCCCTCTGATCATCCTGGAGCCTCCTCTGGGCTCTCTCCAGCAGCTCCAGGTCCTCCCTGTGCTGGGCCCCAGGGCTGGGGCAGCTCTGCAGGTGGGGTCCCACCTGAGCACGGGGGCAGAACCCTCTCCCGCAGCTGTGGGAAGGCAGCACAAGGCTGCAGGGACACCCGGAGAGACTGGACCTGCCCACACACTTGAGCTCGGCCCCCATGTGGAATGGGGTCTTTAACCACCCTCGCCCACCCTCCCCCGGCTGCTGGACTCTGACCTGGCTCGGAGGGACTCGGGGATTTCATCACCGACCCGCAGTTCTCGTTCCCATAATCAGTGACTCACCTAGCTCCCAAAGCGGGCTCTGAAGCAGCCACGGATGCCCCACTAGCCTGAACCACCAGCTGCCCCTTCCCCCTGCTAAACACCGACCAGCAACTCCCCGAGCCAGCCAAAGCCCACGGAAAAGGGGCTCACAGTCCCTCCATCCCACGTCCTCCCCAGCAGAATGCCACGGGAAGGATCCTGGCACAGCCACGACGTACAGAGTGTGTTCGGAAGGAGGAATGCCCCACAGGAGCCGGAGCTCGGCTCCTGATGCGGAGCCGAGAGGGTTTTTCCAGCTCCGTCGGGGACGGGGCTCATTCCCACAGGCGCGGGGGCCGCAGGAGCGCAGGCGCCCGGCGGCAGGAGGGGACAAGGACGGGTGTAGCCACCTCTCCCTCCCAATCCAGGAACGCTGCCAACAGCCTGACAGTGTCCCTGGGAATGTGTGACTCACCACGGCCCGGGGCTACGCTATATTTAAGCATTACGGAGGCAGAAATGAATGCACCGAGTCAGGAGCTGCCCCTCCCGAGGTCAGGAGCAGGTTCAGAAACCAGTTGTCAGAGTTCACCATCGTGGCAAAAAGCATCTACATCCCTTAAATCTTCAGAGCTGGCCCGGGGAAGGGGTATTTGTAACTGCAGTGGGTCAAAGCGAGGCCAGACAGCCTGCAGGGTCCCACTGTGCACATCCACAGTCGGGAAGTTCCTCACTGCTGCAGCTGCTGAGCCACTCCCCGATGGAACTCTGGAGGTTACTTTTACCCAATCCTACATTTTTCCTGGTCTTCAGATCTTGAAGGCTGGGTGCAACCAAGTTATTTGCAGCTGGACTGAAAACCTCTCAGGAGACTAGCTTGGGGAGGGAAGGAAGGAAGCAGGAGGAAGGAAGAAGAGCGGCTCATCCCCAGGACAGAGCGAAGGGGGCTGCCACGTTGTGGAAAAGCAGTTAAACTGCTTTTTATTCACAAACTTTTGCTTCGGGACTAGTGACAAACTAGCAGCAAAGTTTCTGACTCCTCTTTACCCACGCTCTGCTCTCTGCCAGCTGCTCCCTCCCCGCCCTGTTCGGCTTTCCCAACTCCAATTGATTTTGCAAACGGCCTGGGCTCCAGAGCCACCCGCTCCAGGCTGCGTGTCCTGCTCATGCCACATTCCCACATTCCCTGTGGTTTGCATCCTCTTCAGTCCTGCCAGCATTTTTTCCCTCTCTGTTCGCCTTCAGCAGCACACGGATCAGTCACCAGGGACAGAGGACGACAAAGAAAGCTGTGTTCTGGAACTGCCTCCAGAGCAACCCTAAAAGGCTCCACCATAAAAGCAGGACACCATGCACAGACACCCAGAGGCTCCTACACATTTCCAAGCTATTCCCGAATAGCTGTTTTGCTCTTTTTTACATTTATTTCTGCCAGGCTATTGGCAAAGGCTGGGAGCACTGCGACTGCAAACTGGAGTGTCAGGCAGGGCAGGGATTGAACCAGCAGAGACACCAAGGGCTCCACTCACTGCAAGACACAGCGTGGGACTCTTGAATCCAGTTTTCCCTGCACTGGGGCTCCCTGACAACAAATTCCAGGGACCATTCCACCCACGACTGGCAGACCAATCCCCAGCATGGTGTGAACAGCAGGAGAGGCCCGAGCTCTCCAGTGCTCCTGCAGGGAAGCCCTCACTTCCCCAGCGCCCCCTCTGCTGTGTGCCAGGAGTGACTCGGATGTCACAACAGGCTTACTCGAGGCAGGGATTTGCTGATTCCCAAACAGCCGACCTCCCTTCCCAGGGTTCTCTGCATCTGGGTTTATCTTCCCAAAGGCAAAGCCGGTTTGATGTTCCCTGGGACCTCCTGCATTCCTAAACGTCCCCTCACCCATAACTCAGCCCTGGCAGCCATGGGCCCCAGAGCAGATGGAACAAGCAGGCAGCAGCTGCCTCCACACCACTTCCCAGAAGAGGGACTAACCAGCTTGTTTGCTCCCTTCCCCACTTCTCTGACTCACCTGCCTAAGAAACCAAGACCTGGCTGTGGTCCCTCCTCCTCATCCCATGTCTGGAGCTGGTCACCCAGGGTCATGTGCAGAGACACAGGCAGTGCCATGGAGCTCTAGCCCTTTGGAAGCAGCAACCCAGCAGGGCTGAATCTCCTGCAAAACAATAAAATGCCAGAATTTGCATTTGTGTTAGGTATATATTTGAAATGCCTGCAGCCCAGCTCCTCCTGAGAGGCATTGCTGTGACAGGGCACATCTGAAAAGCTTTCTAAGAGCAGCCAGAACCTTCCCACACCATTTCCCTTCTCTATTCTCTGTGAGTGGTTTGCTTTGTCTTTTACTGTTGGTGTTCATTTGGTTGCTTTCTTTTTAATGAGCAACTTTGAACCCTCCACCAGCTGAGCAGGCCCCTGGGTCCTGGCAGGCCTGTCCCACTCCAGAGCCAAGACCTGCAGCTGCCCACAACCCATCCCCTGGCTCAGGTTTCAGTGTCAGCCTTACCTCCTGGCTCACCTGTGTACATGTTTAATTTACATTACATAGGAGCTGCAACAACCAGCCATATAACATCAGCCCTCAGCAGCCACATCAAAGGCAAGTACTCATCTACAACGTTGATCCTAGAACTGGAGGTGATGCCAAGGAATTGCCCTGAATGCAGTGTTTGTAATCCCAAACTACTCCAAGCTGCTGGATCAACCCCTCCGAGGCTCTGTGAGCCCATGGGATTTGCTAGAAGCAATATACCCAGCAGCTAGGCTGGGTGAAGGTCTCATCCCACCCCCTTGTGTGCCCAGGAGGCCTGGGAAAAAGGCAAAGGGTGCTCCTCAGGCTGCCTGAGCAGCAGGAATTTTGGACAGAGGTACTCTCCATCTCCCAGCAGGCTGGGGAGGGAGGGAGGTGACCCATGCAGTGCCTTGCGGGGAGAGGTCCCTTTTGGGGAGCTGCAGCCCCGGTGCCGGGGGGACCGAGCCTGTCCCCGCGGGATTGTGCAAACTCCCAGCTCCAGGAGGTGAACCCGGTCCGTATCTCGGCACCGCACTTTGCACCCCGGCTGCGGTGACCTCACGCCGGCTCCCCGGGCAGCGTTTAAAGTCCAGGCAGAGGGGAGCTCACTGCCTCCGACACACGCAGCCCATTCCCACTGCTCCGTGCCCGTCTGCCCGCCCGGGGCTCCGGGATCGGGACTGCAGCATGCGGCTGCTGCTGGAGGCAGCGCTTCTGTGCCTGACCCTGGGCTTGGGGCAGTGCTCTGAGGAGGCAACACAGGACAGCACCGGCCACCAGGATTCCCAGGCAGAGTCATCCTATTCCGACTGGGGCATCGAGACCATCCGGGACGGTTTTGAAACGGTGAACAGCTACTTCGACTCCTTCTTGGAACTGCTTGGGGGGAAAAATGGAGTCTGCCAGTACCGATGTCGATATGGTAAGTGAACCTCGCTGCTGGCTCCTCTCTCCTTGCCCTTTCCCCTCTTTCCCTCTCCTTCCCTGCGGCCACGGCCAGCTCCTCCTGCCCAGGAGCTGCCCCCGGCTGTGCTCAGCACAGAGTCACAACTTCTCTGCCAGTGCCAGCACAGGGACACCGAACCCCCATCTCCCTGTCCCCCAAGAACAGGCCGGTCTCTAGGGCGCTGTGCTGTGTGCACAGGGACAACAGGAGAGGACGCAGGCTTTCCCGGAAGGGCACACAGGGACCCGGGCTGTCCAGCTGCCTGGAACGTGGGACAGGACAGGGAGGGGAGGCTGAGCCAGCAGCCCTAATCTCAGCAACCTTCGGAGTGTCCTTATTCAGCAGTTGTGAGCTGGCCAGTGCCGTGGGCTGGAGGACGAGAGATAACAGGGAGGCGAACCAGACGTCAGCGGGAGGAACCATTAGTACTCAAGGCAGAACGAGGCAGCTCCTGCTTGCTTTGGACTGCAGAGTGATTTACCAAAAAGGAGGAATTCGGTTTGTCCTGGGGGCAGGATGACAGGAGTGACATCTCAGGGAGGGCACAGAGCTGCAGGTCTATGGGGTGACAGGGGCACAGGCAGCACTGGCCATCACCAGGGTACCTGTGGAAACAACCTGCTTGGGAGCCAGCCAGGAGTTTTCCCACAGACTGTATCCTCTCCTCAGCCTCCTACAACTGTCCCACAGCAATACCTTGTTCTGTCACGTCAGCCTGCCCATCCACAGCTGCCTGTCAGCCCCTTTCCCCACAGCTTATCCCACACCCCATGTGACCACCTGGGAAAGATGCTTGTGAGCAGAATAATTTCAACCCCTCTCCTCCCCAGAGCATTGTTTTTCACAGACAGACTCAATGCTCTGGGGAGACCCCACTGACTCTGTCTCAGTCTGTATGGATCTCATGGACCTCCTGCTCTTCCCAGGCCAGCAGCCTGGGACAAAAAGATGCTGCAGGGCTGGGACCTCAGCTCCCTGCCAGGGGCAGAGGGGCCATAGGGAGGTTAAAATCAGTCTGAAAGTTACTGAGTTTTTTGTTTTGTTTCATAAATAATGTCACAGAATCATAGAAGAGGCTGAGTTGGAAGGGACCCATCAGGATGACTGAGTCCAACTCCTGGCCCTGGTGCAGGACACCCCAAGAGTCTGTGCCTGAGAATGTTGCCCAAACACTCCTGGAGCTCTGGTAGTTGTGGCACCACTTCCCTGAAGAGCCTGGAAGTGCTTCCAGTGCTCAACCACCCTCTGGCTGAAAAACCTTTTCCTGATAACCATCTAATGTGGCCTCCCTCTCCTGCCAGCTCTGCTCCTCAGGCCCCACACTAAGAGCAAACAGGGAGCAGCAAGCCAGGAACCTCAGCCCCATGGGATGGAGGGAGCCAGGTACCTCAGCCCATCACCGCAGCCCCACAGTGGCCCTGGTCCCTCAATCCTCTCTGCAGCAGCTCAGGAGGGCCATGTGTATCCCCAGTGCCTGGAAGAGATGCCCCCCCCAGACCCCACAGCACCAAGGTCAACACCATGCTCCAAATTCAGAGCAGAAAGGGACGTGCCCTTCTTAATTTAGAGACTGAGACCCCTGGCAGTGGGAAAAACGTGGCTGGGACTGCAGTGTGCCTGAGGTAATGCTGATATTCAGAGCTGGTTTCAGGGAGCCTCGGGACTCACCAAATTCTGCAGAAGTTACTGCTTTTAGACACATCCAGAGGGCTCTCCCTGCCTGTCCTTGTGAAAAGCATCTCCAGAGAGCAGCACAAATCCCTGCTCACACCCCGGGAGCATCCTGCATCTTATTGGAGAAGTGTTTTACCTAGAAAGGAAAACAAGCACATCGTTAGCCCAGTCCTCATCCTCTGCTGAACAACTCATTAATCACTGGCTGAAGGTGAAATGCTGCCCACATGGCTCCAAGGGTCTTGCTAGACCCTTCCAGGACCATTTGTCTTTACTAATCTCTAGCACAGGCATTGCAAACTGTGAGTGGAGAGGATGCTGAGATGACTCCAAAGCAGTGAGATCCAGCCTGTGCTCAGAAGGATGAACACAAACCATCTTTGTGCTGAATCAGGGCCTGATTGCTTTTTTCCCAGGCATGAAGCAAAAATTATTCCGTTTACTTTCATTTCAGCCAAGAGATACCAATAATAGCTGATTTTGCCACGGTAAAGGTCAGGACTCACCTGTGATTGCCACATCCATCTTCAGCTGAGCAAATGGCACTTGGCTGTTCCAGCTGTAAGACTCTCCTGATTTTTCAGCAGCTACTGAGGTCTGAAAACAACCAACTTGGTGAATAACTCCCTTAAGTCAGGACGTTAGGGTTACACTTGCATTTACTGACATGTATCCTCCTGCTTACAAAGTCTCACTGGGCATCTCAGGAGAAACAAACAGCCTGAGCTGGGAGTGAAGCCCTCATAGCTTCCTCCTGGCCAGGCAGGACTTCACTGCTTTGCTCAGGATTTGTCCTGAAGGGCTTAAGATGAGGGGGCACCTCCAGGCTGTGGGAAAAGAGCCTTCAGAGCCAGGCTTTCCAACAAGGTATGGAAGGGCTGGGCATGTGCAGGCACCTCTGCTCAAAGCCTGCCTGGGGCACACAAACAACAGTGGACCACCCAAAAGTGCAAGGAGCCCCAAGACCATCCATTCACCCAAAATACACCCACCTCTCCCTGCCAGTGTCCCAGCACCACAGTGCCTGAAGCCTCCTGCATGGCCAGCAGCTGTTCCAGCCAGCTGGCTGCTTTCCAGCCTCCTGGAACAGCTACAGCAGCCTGGAAGCATTCAAACGCATCAGGGAAACTCAACTTCAGTTCTAGGGCTGTGTCAACAAGGCAGTGCCCTGAAATCTATCTTCTTGCCTCGAAGGATGGGCAAGCAATAAATGATAACAGGAGCACTGAGTCGGTGCTCCTAGAGAGGCAGGAACACCTGGTATTCCTGTTTTGGTTTTGTTATCCTGGTAACTAGAAAACAAGATGTGGGAGAGAGGTTAATTGTGGTGTCTTGGACTTGACCTAGCTGAGAAAGAGTACAAATTTTAAAGCTCTTTTTTTTCTTGCTGGGACGAGGGGACAGGTTTCCTACAAGGGCTTATCCTGAAGGCAGTTTGATGTTTTGTGGATCAGCACAATTCTCTGAGGGTTTTTTTTCCTCAGGACAACTTTCTAAAACATTATAATAGTTGTGACTTTGGTTTAATTGAAGATCTGGAAACACAGCTATCTTTGGCTTAGAACTAGATAATGGAGGTTGCAACAGATTATCTTAAAGGTCCCTTCCAAGCCAAGCCGTTCTATGATCTCCACATCCCCAAAAAGTCTCACTCCTACTCACACTTGCCATCTTATCCCAGTAACTGTCAGTGTGCTGCAGGAACAAAATTTACCATCAATATCACCAGCACTTCACTCAAATTTGACTCCATCCTGCAAAACCCACAGTGGATTTTGAACTTTCCTCTGCCTCCTGCATCAGTTCAGGAACATTCGAATTCTGAGTCCCAGTTCCCACCCCCTTCCAAAAAACCAACAAGGCTCTTTTGGAAAGGGAAAATTGCCTGTTGGCATCTCACAGCTGGACAGGCTTTCATTTTGTTATTTATTTGTAGCAAATCTGTTATGTAAGCAAAACGGCTCTGGCAAAGTTTAATTGAGAGGTGCTGGGAACACTCCTACCTAAGTCCTTCTGAGGCATCTGGCTCTAAGGCCTTCCCAAGGGCACAGCAGAGTTATGGTTGTATTAACCACTGGCATTTTAGGTACCTCAACAGAAAAATGGGGAAAGTGCCTTAAATAATTCCTGGTGCTGACAAAAAGCAAAAAGGGAAGATGAAGTTTAAAAGAACCCACCCCTGCCTGAAGGGCTAAATTAGATCCATTTTATGTCTATATAAATTCTCTAGCAGTGCTCAGGGAAGCAGAAACTTAACCCTTGATGTGATGGGCTTCAGAAGGCTCAGCTCACACATGTTTTTGTTGGAGCATTCACAGTTTATGTTTTCCCAGAGCAGGCACAGGACCCAGGGAACGGCTGGAGCTGTGTCAGGGCAGGGTTAGGTTGGATATCAGGAAAAGGTTCTTCCTCCACAGGGTGGTCGGGCACTGAACAGGCTTGCCTACAAAAATCAGATTAAAATGCTGCTGAAGGTACTGTTAGAGCTGGCTGTCAGCTGGACTCTGCCTACACTGGGTAAATAATTACTCACAGAGGGAGTTCTTGCTCCTTTATGCATATTAAGAAGCAGTCTGAGGAAGGTGCAGAGATCAAAGGAACAGAAATGATTTGCAAAACGTGTCAGTGCATCACTATGGGCAGAAAATGGACCAAGAAGACCTGCTCAGAGCAAGACCAGACATGCAAGGCCTGGCACAACTTGGAGGAGATCCATAGCACACCAACAGTCCAAGAATGAACTGAGGATGGAAAGAAACCCCCTTGCTGAGCTAGTACTGTAACCAGTAGTGTTTGGCGCTGCAGACCAAAGGGGAGCTGCCTGTCACTCCTTGCTGTTTAGACCTAGTCTTGGCAAGATCAGCTTTCCTAACATTTGTCCTGTCCTTTCTTTCCCAGGGAAGGCTCCGATGCCACGGCCTCACTACAAACCCCAAGAACCCAACGGCTGTAGCTCCCACTTTCTGGGGCTCAAGGTACCCGAAAGTGTATGTACTGTCCCACCCAGCATTCCCAAAGGATACAGCTCTCTCCTCACATCACCAGCTGATAGTTCTGGGGAAGGAAAAGGCTGAGCTGTACTATGCTGGGCAGCTCGGTGACAATAACTTATGTGCTCACAGCAACACCTGACCTTTTACCACACCTGCCCCTTCACCTCTTCCCACCCTTTTTGCCTCTGCCAAGCACCAAACAAAACCCACAGGCTTTCATTCTGCACCCACTCATTATCTTAAAGGCAATTAATGAAATCACATTGGAGTCACCAGGAAAAGCACTCCCAGGAGGCTCTCAGAGCAGGGATTCCTATTTAGCTCATACATTATTGCTGCTCGTAGAGTCTGCAGCAATTAGGCAGATTCCTGCTCTGACAACCCCTCTCTTTGCAGCCCATTTTTCATGTTAGGTTTAATTCCTGAAACCCTATCTCATTGCAAACCTTTTGGGCATTTCTGTGGTGCCTCCTCTGTACCCAGGCAATCGTGAGTGCAAGGAAGGAACAATTCATCTCCTAAATTTTACATGAGGAAGGGCAAAAAGAGGAATAATTTATAACAAGCTAACAAGTCTAGTCTCTCCAGGAGACAGGCCTTCTGCCCCATCACCCCCAGGGTTATTAGCTAAGTTTACTGTTTACTCCAAAGGAGCAGAACTCTCCTGACCACACTGCGTTTGTCCTTGGCCTCAAGTGCATCTCTGAGAAATAGGCATTAAAAATACTTATGGCATATTTATTAGGCCAAAAAGCAGGACCTTGTCAGGTTGTGGGAAAAAAGAGGAAAGAGAAAAGGGGCCTTTGCCACTGTTGGCAAGGACATGGAGCTCTCTGATGAGGTCTAACAAATGAAAACTAGAACATGGTCATGGAGGGGCTGTTTCCCACCTCTCTACCATTCCCTGGGGCACAGAGAGGAGAAGAGAATGTGATGTACCCTGTGCTGAACTGGCACCACTAACACCGTGGTGCTGCTCCCTCATCCTCCTTTAGATGGTGAGGGAGCAGCACATGTGCCCTCCTGCTGCCCCAGCTATCAGGAACAGCTTCCAGAAAAGGAGCTGGCTGGACTCTGCAGCACCTCACCCTGTCACAGCTGTGTGAGCCTGAGGCCAGGACACAGCCAAGGGACACTTCTTTTCTCTTTCCCCAGCTAGACTTGGGCATCCCTGCCATGACCAAGTGCTGTAACCAGCTGGACATTTGTTATGACACCTGTGGGGCCAACAAATACCGCTGCGACGCCAAGTTCCGCTGGTGCCTCCACTCCATCTGCTCCGACCTCAAGCGCAGCCTGGGCTTCGTCTCCAAGGTGCAAGGTAGGCTTCCCCCTCACATTCCCTGTGCAGGGAGGCACGGAGGGGAGAGTGTGGGCAGGGAGCCCCTTCCTTGCCAAAAAGAAGCAAAACTCTGCAGTGGGGAGCAGCACATCTGTCCTGCACTTGTCACAGGTGGGTCATAGGTGGGTGAGAACACAGAGATCTGCCCCGTCTGCCACACACTTCTGTCCCAAGGCTGGAGACCTACGGTTATTTGCATTTAGAAAACATTACAATGTGTGACAAAAACACAAACAACCCTGGAAGCAATTCCTTCAAAACTTGGATGCACTCCCAGACAGCTCAGACACCTTCATGGGATACCAAAAAGCCTTCCAGGGCCACTGAGACGCACACTGAAACCTGCACGTGGCCAAGGGCAAACAAAACTGGAAGAGCCAAGGACAGGGCTCTCAGGGATCTGGTCACAGATAAGAGATGACGATGGCACCAGGGACACACCAGGCTGGGTGGTGGCTGAGCCACTGCAGGCAGCTCTGGATGGCTCAGAAGTGCTAACAAAGCTCTAGTGATGTGCCAGCAGCTCAAGTGCCACCCTGGTTTTGCCCAATTTTAAAAGCCTCAGCCTGCAAATCTGAGAAGAGCTTTTCTAGTAACCCCTGCAGATGCCCTGCTCTAAGGTATCCTTAAACATCATTTGTTTTCCAAAGGTACAGCCTGATTAGGACACGCGGGACACCAGTACTAGTGCAGATGGCTTCCTGCCTAGTCACAGATAAATGTATGGAAAGAGTGCCCAGGCCAGCAAGAGGAAACAAAGATGTGGACTGAGACATAAGTGCTACAGGCTGAGCACAGCCAGGCTGTCATGGTCACCCTTATCCACAGGTCCTCATGCAGCCAACTTCTTCCTATCTCTTCAGATCTTCCCCTGCCACTTTTTCTTATGGTTCCTTTTTGCTTTCTGCCTGCAGCAGCAAAGCAAACCTAGATCCTAGGAAGTTAGGGCGGGGCAGAACCCTCACTCCTGGGCTGAGCCAAGCCACCTCTGCCAGGTAGGAGTAGATTCCTCCAGCATCTCTGTCCTGGCTCCTGCGGGAGGCATAGGTAACACCAGTGAACCTCTGAGCCATCCTCCCCTTGCCTTGCGCTCAACAGATCCCTGTCCCCAGGGCTGCTCTGAGCAGCTCCTGTCACAGTCCTCCTCAACAGCCATCCCAGCTCTTATCTGCCATCCAAAGCCTTGGTTTTCCCACTGACTCACCACAGCCTCCTCCAATGCCTCCTAAGGAAACAGAAGCTCTGAGGTGCTTGGAGAGGTGAGATAGGAGAAAACAGTCCCAAAGGCAAGGCTTTCCCAGCTTCATTATGCATACAGCAGTCAGTGCTGGTGCCAGTAAATAAACCCCAAAGACCCAATATTAACCTATTTATTTACTGACAAGCAGTTTCAGGGTTGTTTTTTGGGATGAGGAGGGGCTAGTAGTCAGCTGTTCCAGCTGCTGTAGATTTTTCATGCTGGCTGGCAGCTGGCATCATAACTCCCAAAAAAGCACAGAAAGGTTGGTTAATAGTGGCCACAGGCAAAACTGAGAGGAGAAGGAGTAATGTGGGGTCTCCTGGGAAATCTGTTTGGTAAGCAGGGCTGTTTGCAGAGCCCCAGATGATCCATCAACCAGTAAGGCCTGAAAGAGGCAAGAAAGGAGGGGTTTAGGGGGAAGAGAAATGAGTTGCCACCCCGGGGAGAAAAGAGAAGGGAACCTCAGGATTTATAAAAATGCAGTTCCCAGAGAGAAAAGACAACAAACTCATGCTTCCAATTGCAAACCCCACGGAGCTCAATGCAGGGCTCGGGCGCTCCCACCCAGCCCTCAGCCATCCCAGAGTGCCTGTCCTTACCTGTCCATCCTCTCCTTCTCCACAGCCTGCGAATCCATGGCAGACACTGTGTTCAACGCCGTCTGGACCCTGGGCTGCCGGCCCTTCATGAACAGCCAGAGGAGCGCCTGCATTTGCAGCGAGGAGGAGCGGGATGAACTGTGAGGAAGAGCAGCCGCCAGTTTCCGTGAGCCGCTGCCAGCGTCCCCTCCCCAGCACAGTGACTCCTGTCAGCCCTCAGGCCCAGCATGGGATGGGGGACCTGGGCCAAGCCTCTGGGCAGAGTAGAGACAGCCTGTGAACACAGGGCAGCCGTGCCTGCTGTCCACCACGGATGCAGCTCCACAGCCCCACCGCCCCTGTCCAAGTCTGCCAGCTGGCAGGACCCGATGCCAGTCTCTCCACGGACCGATCAGGAGAGGCAAGCAGGATGCAGTGCTGGTTTTAAACATGGGGCTTACCTTAAATACACACTATTACCTCCCGCCACCCTGTAACTCTCTAATTTGCAGTGAAGGCATTAAGTTTCTGCAAGCCCTGTGAAATTCCCAGTCCATGGATATGCTATTTACATTTTTGCACCACTGGTGACAGACTGAAGAGGGGTAATTTGCTTTCAGTACATTGCTCACACCCGTCCCTGGCACTTTCCATCCTGTCATTACACACCCTGACAACCCTGCATATTTAAATACTTGGTGGGTCCTAAACCGATTTAAGACATCTGGAGATTTGTTAAGCATGAGTTAAGGAGAAGGGCTTCAGGTGTTTGTGGTACACAATTGATATCTGGATCCAAAGGCCACCAGTTATCAGCTGTGAAATCACAGCCCTCTCCCCCAGCCTCAGGAGAGGAAGCCACTTTTCTTTGCCAGTGTCACCCACATCTATTTAATTACTTTTCTCCTATACCATTTAACAAAGCTTTGCCCTTAGGATCGATCCCTTTTTACACAAAATGGCTGGGTATCCACCTCCATCTCTTGCACGAGGGAAACAGGAAGCTCACAGTGGCCTTGGACGAGATATTCCAAATTCTGGATGCTTACCTGTCAGGTGACAGGACTTACGTGCTACCTCTGTGGGGCTGTTATCAGCAGCCTCAGACACCATTCCTTCTAAAATGTGGTTAATACTCCCATCTGTTATGGGGAGCTTTTCTTGCATGCAAAACCAGAATTTAAAGTGGTGCATGGCATTTCATCTCTGGAGAACATTGGCAGACAGCTTTCAGCGGGGTTTCTTGTTGGAAGGAAGTTGCTACTAGGTGTGCATGTGCCGTGCCATGTAAATATTTCAGCGGCTCCTGCAAACATATTTATGGATATGTTCTTCCATCTGCCACAGAGAAGTTAAGGCTGCAAAAGGGTGATTTAACAGGAGTGGAAAGAGTCTGTCTTGGTTGCTTTTCTCCCAGTTTAAATGGGTTTAAAATGCTATAAAATGATAAATTATTTAAGCCCTGTATTCCTGCTCCTGCCCATCATCTTTGCCTTGCAGTGAGCAGCAATGAGACGTTCAGCTGGCCCCAGACAGGCTGGAACAACCGGACCCCACTGGTACCCAGGCCAGGAAAATGGAAGTGACTGCGTGGGGTGTACTGGGATGTTTTCCATTACAGAGGACTTCAACACTGATCAGATGTAATGACAACCTTTCCTAGCTGGGCTAAGGCCACTGGAGAGGGAACGCTGCATTGCCAAGGTTCACCGCTCTGTCGGAGCATGAGGCTGGGCAGAAAACCTTGATTATCTATCTAAAAAACATACACTTTTGGCTAGGGATGGGAAGGAAACATTCCTCATTCCAGACACTTCCCAAACTTTGTATTTTGTTGGTGAAATGGTGCTTGTGGCCAGTTTAAATGTGAACATACTCTTATGATTAAATTACAAAAAAGAAATTAAAATAGCTATATTGTCTACGCTCAATAGCTGACTGGATGGCAAATGTCTTAAATTATTTTAGTTCAAGTGATATCAGATTAAAGCCAAGCAACTGCTGGCAAGTGATGACATACACGGGAGAAAGCAAAGGGCTCTGAACAAAATCTCTGTACCCAGACTCCGATGTGCCAGAGACATCGCTAACATAAATCCTCCTTTCTCCATGCTTCCAGATCACCACTCATCCCCAAATCCTACAAACTGCTGCAAGCAGGCCAGATACTGAATAAGTTCATTTCTCACTGTGGTAATCTGAAAAACCCCACCAGCAGCTCTACAAGGAAATATTTGAGCCTTCAAATGGTGGCAGTGACTCCAGCAAACCACCAGATAGTCTTGTGTGGGAGCAAACCAGCACAGGAACTCCAGTAAAACTGCATCCGAACTAGAAACTGCTTCCCCTCCATGCCACTCCTGCTATCCAGTGATGCACAGCCATGGAAGCAGCTGATCACAGGACTCTCCAGGCTGTTGCACAAACCTTGGGTCATCTTCAATTCCACCCTGTTCTGGACACAAAGACACCACTTTGCTCATCCCATGGCTTCCTCTGAACTTTGTGCATTGGCAGGACTGTTGTCAGCTGCAGAGTGGAAAAGCTGCTTCACATGAATTTGTCAGGAAGAACCAAATAATGTGCACAATAACTGAAATAAGCCAGGAAAGGAACTTCTCTCTCCATCACTCCCCCTGCATCGCCCCTTCCATATGAACAAACAAGACCAGTTGATTCTCCAGAAGGCACCAGATAATTAATTTCATTTCCCGGCTCTTGTTTTATCAAAGCAAATATATTTAGCAGAGGCTGCCTGAACAAAGAAGTGACAGTGCGAAACTGCCCCTGTGGTCTAATGCAGATGTGAATCAGCAGAACAGCAACCCCAGGAGAATCCTTTTTCTTTTCTTTTTCTTTCACATATGGTTAGATAACACATGGAAAGTGTCTTTCCATTTATACCTACTTATCTTCATAGAAACATTTTTGTTTACTCTAACACATATTCCCAGATTGGAAAAGCAGCCATGAAGCTATTCAGAAAAATTATTAAACTCTCAGACATTAAATGTTCATTCCTCACTGGAATCTCACTTGCCAGAACAAATAAATCTGTGAAATAGGCTGAAACATTTGAGGTGATTTGTGACTCCCTTCTAAACGGTCCCTTCAAATGGATTCCCCTTCCATTTGAGAGCAGCAGCAAATTTTGGCTTTTGCAGCAATTTGGCTGCTCCAAGCAAAGCAGAACACAGGTGATGAAGGCTGGGGGGCTTCCAGCAGATCCCCAAAAACGCAGGACAGAGCTGCACACGGAGAAGCTTCTTGTGGAAAACCTTGGGAACGCACTGCAGTGCCACAGCCACCAGTGGAGACTGGATCCTTCCCCTCTCATCCTCCAGCCCCGCCTCTCCTACGCTGTCCTTCACTGCTGGCTGTGCTTCCTTCCTCTCACCCCACATCCCTAAGCCTTTACCACACAGCTCAGTGAAGCCCAGAGGAGCCTGAGCTGATAATATCCATTACATTTCCTTTGGAAGAAGCTTGACAGCCCGAAAAGATTCCTGACAACCACGATGCCACCACAATCACCAGTAATTGTGTCTCCTGCCATGACTGCTCAGACAACGCTGCCGTGTCTCCTGCCACCAGGCTCGCTGGGGACGGCCCTGTCCCAAGAACTGCCCACATTACAAATGATTGCTATAAATAATTAACGTGCATTCCTCTAATCCTTTGCTGGAACCATGGCCTCTCTAACCAGGGCAATGCATCACAACTCCCAAACACACACTTGGTAGCAGCACACGTGGGAGGGGGGTGTTTATAGATGTTTAATGGTGTTTCTCTTACAATCAAGGTGCTATAGCACTTAGGAAAGGCATTTTTGGTGGTGGGAGAAGAGGAAGAAGAATAATGATACACTAAATACAGGAGAAAACAGTATTAAACTGCACGCAATTATCAAAAGCCACTAAAAAAATCAAATCTCATTAAATACCTTTTGCTATTTAAAATCACATTTAAATGTGCCTGTGATAGATCTGAGCTTTAGCTGCCTGTAATGACAATTGCATTGCTCCAAGGAACTTACACATGATGAGATATATTTTGTACATAAAAATATGTTTTTATTAACAGTCACCCAAAGGCTTCAGCATCACTCACAGAGCTGCACAGCAAACACGCTCAGCTACGATGCTATTTGTACTGTCTGATGCAAGAAGGGCCTGGATAACATTTGTTTAGTCAAGGACAAACAGTCCTGGGGCCTGTAGGTGGATGTAGGGAAAGACAAAGTTGGGTAACACTTCCGGCCTACAAAGAAACAGTGTCCCTTCAGCTGAAGGGCTGCTGGGCAGAAATGCAGATAAAACCAAACTGTTCTGCAGTGCAGGTCACGCTCCAAGGGCTGCCTCGTGGGCCCAAAATACTTCACAAATAATCACCACAGAGCTAAGGAAATGAGTCCTGAGGTTCAAGCGGGGCTTCAACAAATACCTCTCTTTTCTCAAACAACAACAGAAGGCATTGATAAGGAAGGCCAGGGATGCTGTTCCAGAGGGCAGGTTTCAGTCATCAAAGTCGATTCTGATGGGGCCTCCTGTCAGGATGTGGTTTGCCATGTGAACAGATTCCTTCTCCTGCTCCTCCTGCTCCGCCGACCTGCGCACGCGTCGCCGGCAGCCCTGGGCGCAGCGTGAGGTCTCGTCCAGTGCCCCGCACACGAGGATGCGGCAGTGCAGGAACACCTCCTGTGGCGGGGACACAGCGCAAGGGTCAGTGCGCAGCCCTGGCAACCACTGCCACTGCTGCCAGAGCATGAGCCACACCATTCCCAGGGCACAGGGCCCGCGTCCAGCATCCACAGCCAAACTGGCCGCTCCGTGTGTCTCCCTGTGTGCCCTCTCCAGAGTGCCTGGCTGAGATCTCAGAGCCAAGGGTGGAGAGACAGGGAATAAGAAGGCGTGAAATGATCCTCCAGAGGAAGGGATGAAAATGTCAGGAATCAGCTTGGAAGAGCTCGTATGGACTGGCAGGAGCTGCACATCAAGAATGCGTGAAGCCTCACAAGGACTGATGGAGACACGCAAGAGAATTTTCTGTGAGCTGGGAAAACAAAGCCAGGAAACCGAGGGGCAAAAGGAGGGAAACGCAGGGTGATGAGGGGCTAAGTTGAGGGAAGAAGGAGAATGGAAAGAGCAAGGAGACAGCTGCCTTTTCTCCTGCACAGCAGTGACAGGATTGCTGCTTCCTGCCCTGTCAATGACAAGGAGAGCAAGCAAGATCCCTGCAAGCAGCAGTCACAGAGAGTTGGTCAATGGAGAGGTTTGAAGCAGAATCCATTGCACAGGATGGGAGGATGCAGGTTGGAGGAAGCAGGGGCAATCAGACAGCCAAAGAAAATTTCTGAATTTTAGAAGATCTCATCTGTTTTAACCCTACTGGGGCTCTCCGATAGCTGAAGCAGCAGCTTTTTACCTTTCAGAGCAGGCAGTGTTGGCTGAGCATAACAATGACTGGAAGATCCAATTTCCTCCAGCACAGAAAAGGAAAGCTATTTGCATTAGGAAAATGGCATTATCCTTCCACTGTCCTCCCACCACAGAGCTTCTGCCCCAGAGAGGCAGCCTACTTTCACATTGAATTAAGCAGTATGGTGGCCTTCTGTCTGGAATCCTGGCATCTGAACTCACAAGAGCTAGAGAAGTCACAAAATTGAAGAGATCCCAAACTAAAAACTGTGTTGTTTTAAAGACAGAACACTGTGAAATGTGCCTGGTGACTGAGAACACTTCTCTCATCCAGCGTACAAGGGTCCACCAAGACCACCCTGAAAGCAACGATGATTTTAGCCTGCTGGGGCACCAATGTTCCAAAACTGTCCTTCATATTTTAATTTTGGTTGTTTTCATCAATCTCTCCTCAAGTACCTGTGTCAGGCTCCTGTAAGATGCAACTGCTGGAACAGGCACAGCAGCACCTGCCTTGGGCCAAGCATTCCATACCCTTTTCCAACTTGGTGCTGAGGCTCCTCAGCCGTATCAGGACTAATGAAATATCTAAGAGTTGAGTTTTGAGCTTACCTTGTTGTCTTTGCCCACAAACTTGAACACAGGAACCTGAAAATGCTTGGCAAGATGGTCCTTTGACGTGTACTGCTTCACGGAATCATCAGAAACGCAGCTGAGGGGAGCAGAGGGATAGGCTTTAATGGGTTTTCCAGAAATGGAAAGAGAAAAGACATTCCAGCCTACTTAACCAGAGAAAGAAAAGGAGGGATTTGCTCTCTCAGGCTCAGCCACCATCTCTGCTACTTCCTCTTTGGCCACAGGAGAAAATTCAGGAATGATGGGGAAAAACAGCAGCAATGCTAATAGCATCTCCAGACAGGGAACAGCTCAGCAGCAGAGGGCTGGCAGGACGTGGCCCAGTCCCCTCAGAGAGGGACTGCCAGCGAGCTGCAGGCAAGTTTGTCCTCGTTTCACCTTCCTGTGCAACAGCTTGCAGTGCTATACACTACAGAATGTGGCATGCACTTACTGCATACACATATATATGCACATAAATTATGCTTAAAATGAAGCAGCCTGCACCCACATTACTAAAATATGACAGATGATGAAAACAACAAAAATCCAGATTTACTTTGCTTTATATCATTTACATTTTTCTTCCTGCTGGACTTGGTTGAACAGCTCAAATTCACTACACCAAAAACTTGTAATTTCAGTTTTTCCATCACTAGCAATACAGGATTTTACGAGAGGTCACAGAACTGCAAGAAAATAAGCTGCTTTTATAACAAGTCACATTCCAGGTGCAGTGTATCTATAAACTATAAAAAGCCTATTTAGAGTTTGACAGACAAAAAGTTATGGTGGCTCAGTAATTACTGCTGGTTATTGCAAAGCCTTGGGCATCTTGAGAGGCCCTGATGCTGCTGTGAAATTGCATTGCAATGCAGCTCGTCCTTTCTACGAAGTTAATTCCAAAAATGTGGACTTTGAAAGATATTTTTAAAAACACCCAAAAAACAAAGCAGTGGTGGAAGAGACAAGAGGTACTGGTGTAGCTCAAAGTCCTGCTCTTGCAGCAACCTTCAGCTCCCCTCTTTACACGAGACATGTGCATGGCTTTGTCAGCAATGCTGATGTTTGACATGTTCAGCTGTAAAAGAGCAGTTCTGCCTTCACTGGAACATTTAGGAATCTCTACATTGTTAAAAATCCTTTTTAAAGAAGGCACCTGATCGTAAGGAATGACAGTTAAAGACGTTTCATAGGTGACTAGCCAAGCTCTGGGGCCATGAAGCCAATAGGCATGTTCTCATTTGTGAGCATATAAACTGTGATTATTATTGGACACTGGCTCAAACTGACTCCTAAATCCCAGGTTCTCCACACTAGTGGAAGGAAACCTACTGCTTTGGGGCTAGGGAGAGGGAAAGTGGAAGAACAACATGAAGGAATCAGGGATACACAGACCAAACCAGCCCAGAAACCTTTCAAGTCACAAGGACAAGCCCTTTTGCATTTGTGGGGCCAGACCACATCCCACTCTCCTAGGAAACCCCCAGAGACCCTGCTTCCCACTTTGGAGAGGTGAGAAGAGACAACTGTGGAAGGAAAAGGGGCGAGCCTGGTCAGGATATGGGGAAAATGACCCTATCCCTGTGCACAATGTGCTTAGGTTTGGGGAGCAGAGTGGCAGTGCTGTGGGAGCTGTGCTCTGACCCTCTTACTCAGGGCTGCAAGGTTAAAAGGAAGGCTTGGACAACAAAATATCCACCTCAGCCTAACCAATGGGGCAGCCTGAGGGGTAACAAGATGAGCTTTGCAATGGAACTACCTTAACCACCTCATGCTCTACTGAATCACAGCTCCTGACCTCATCAGTGACATGACCTTGCTCCAGACGCCCCAGAGAGCTTCAGTGTTTATCAGCTGTGCCATCGGTCAATGCCTTTGTTTCATTTTGTTTTCAGAAGGCAGGGAATTAACAGAGAAGAAAGCAGTAGATGGAATTTTCCCATTCCTCGGTCCAAGGTATATCCCCCTCCAATTTAAACAGTTTCCCTTTGGAAGATGCAGTTAACTATTTCAGGTCTGATCCTACATAAACCGATATAAAAATCCCATCTTTATTGCCATGGGCTTTTGGGGCTGGATTGCTAGAAGGAAACTGGGTTATTACAGAAGTGTTTGGAGAAGGGACAACTTAGCAGTGTGTTCAGCTAGTTTAATTTTGAATCACTGGGGACACTGGAGTCTGCAGTGACAGCTGCAGAGTGGAGCAGCTGTTTGAGGCTCCAGCCCACTTTTGCCTTCAGTGAAGTTTTAATGCCCTCTGCAGGTACCAAGGGACTGCTGGTGCCATAATTCCTCCAACCAGTGCTAGGGTGAATTCAAGATATGACATTTCCTGCCTTCTCCCTTCTCTATCCAGCTCAGGTTTTGGCTGCTGTTTTGAATCCCATAATTTTCACTCATGGGGAGAAACGAATGAATGTTTGGAGCCTTGACTCTGTGAAAGGTCCACAGGAACAGCCAAGCCAGGCAGTTGATAAAATCAATTTTTCCATTACAGATCTGCTTGTAAAGCCCAGAAATGTTGGACACAGAAGGACTGCAGCCTAGGATAGAGGGAGAGAAGGCTAATGCTGAATCCTTTGTCAGAAGGAAATGAAAACAGTACTTTTGGGTACTTTACAAGGCAGGAGCCTTTTGCTACAAGACAACCACACAGGACTTGCCATCAGCAGCTGTAACAGTGGATGATTTAGTCTGGCAGCTGAGGACATAATTGTTGTCATCATTAAATGGTCTGCCAGGCAACATACAGGACTGAGACAAGCACAGTCCCTTGACTATCAGGCTACAACTCTTGGGTATGTCTTAGACATTCCTTTGGCTGGATTTCCCTCCCTAGAGGACAGCAGACTGGCCTCACAACTGTGACATTTCCTCAGAGCCATCTGGTTAAGCTGCTGGATGCAAACACTCCGCAGCAATGCTGTAGCATGGCACAGTTATTTTGGCACCCAAAGAAGTGTCTGGAAAGAGGGATCATCTTAGGAGCCACAGCTGAGCCCACAGCAAGGTTCCCCAAACCTCTGATGCAAAAACCACTACAGTGAACCCACAGATCTGCACAAAATTATTTTTAGCATATCCTGGAAAGATCACTAACCCCAAACACCTCAAAAAATTACAGCCAAACTGAAAGACCCTAGGTTTATTGCACTGACAGGCATCAGGGAGAGCAACGCGAGGGATTCTCCTGGAGCTCCTACCTGGACTAGCAATGGACTCTTCTGGCTTGTGCTGAAAGAAGGCCATTATGAGAAAATTAAGAAAGTTGCTCCAGTTGCTGTGGCAGCTGCCTGGCAGCAGCACACAGCCACGGGGGCTCTGCACATTAGCTTGGCGCTCTGTGGCTGGCAAACAGAGGACATCAGGAAAGAGAATCTTTTCTACAGGAGCCAACTCAATTATCCACAAGGCCAGTGACAGGGAAAGATGTCCTGTAAAGGCTGCACTCGGAGGAACCTCTTTCACTGCCTCCCACTGTTTCTCCCAATTACTTTTGATGGGACAGGTGGTTTCAGCTTGATGGCTGCTGGTGATTGCTACGAGCACGGCAGACAGACTGCTGGGGAGAAAGGATAGTGTTTCCTGCATCACACAGACAACTCAGCCCCACTGCCAATTCCCATTAAATTGCCAGCCAGAGAGGGAACAGTGAACTCACCCATCTTGAATCAGGTAGTACTTCAGGATCTCATCAATTTTTGAAGTGGGAGTAGCAAAGCAGCTCTCCACCAGCGTCTCCAGTCCACTGACGTGCACCAAGGGCTCAATCCCAAAGTACAGAGAGTCCCGAAGCTTGAGGGTGGGAAGAGCACCCCTGTAGGGCTCATCGAAGTCTTTGTCTTTGAAGATCTCCAGAGTGAAGGGAAAGATGCCCTGGTTGCGGCTCATGATTTCCAGGGGAGAGTTCTTGAGGTTGGGCACGTAGCCCTCGGAGATGGTGTAGCGGCGCGGGAACTCGCAGGTCACCGGGATCAGCAGCTTGCTGGTGCGGACAATGATGTCCCCATTGCTCCCCGGGGTCTGCTTGGGCAAGCCAGTCACCAGGTTGGTGGCAATGATTTTATCATTTATTACCTGCAGCGAAGAAAGGGGAGATCACTGAGAAAGACCTCTCTGGGTTGACACTCAGAGTAGCCACTGAAGGCCCAGCTGGTGAATTTACACCCCGCAACCGGAATGATGCTCATTGTCACAGACCAACTAAGGACCTCGGTTTGCTGCCAGCAATGCACTGCACTTCTGCTACCCCTCTGCTAAGGTGAGCTCTCTGGGTCTTGACCAGTTGCCAGTTTAACCTTTGAAACATTATCAGGAGACCAGAATCTGTCTCAGCAGAAGGGTGAGGAGTGAGGGCGCTTCTACCTTCTACCCCTGTGAAGCAGGAGGTGAGCAGAAAGCAGCACCCATGCTGTCAGACACACACCACTGGAGGGGAGATGGAACAAGCTCTCTGACTTCGGAATGCCAGCCCAGGTCTACTCTGAGGGCAGCTGCATGGCAACACAGGAAAGGGCTCTGAGGGTACAGCTAAATCAGCTTTATTCCCCAAGTAAGCCACAGCCAAATCCCCAAATCCCAGAGACTGGACAATATACATACATCTACAACAGTACCACAGGACTTCAAGGAGAAATGGATGTTGACGTGAGTGCCATTGGACACGCCTTTGCATGAGGTGTTGATGAGGGAAAGGTCCAGGCCTCCAACCAGGTCCTTTGGGATGCTCACCTCAATAGAGCTGGACTTGCACAGCACTGGAACTGCAAGAGAAGTCCCCAGAATAAGAGTCTGCACTACAAACCTCCCAGTGAGCTGAGGAAGGGCTATACCAGTTATAACTGGGGAAAAAAAGGGGCATCATACACAGCATTTATGATTATGATCTCACCACAGTAACCTAAGCACCTATCTCGCATTCCCACCTACACAACACAAACCAGAGCTGCCACTACCCCAAATTCTCCAGCCACAACAATGCCTCAGAAAACAATAAAGACAATCACTGCACTTGCAGCAGAAACTTAGCTGTGCTTTCCAGCTTTACTTAATACTCAGCACAGATTTGATTGATATCTCTTGCACTACTATATCCTGGGAAGAGCCTTTACCAGATATGGGTACCAAATGCACAAGATGCCAGGCGAAGCCATTTCTAAAGACCCTTAACCAGATTTTACATCAAACCCAGAACAAGCTGAAACAAGGCAGAGTACTCCATAGAGATACCGAGCTAAAATGGAAGCATCTCAAAATGCCATAATAATATTTTTATAAGCAATAAACCCAGCTCTGACAAACCAACCAAATTAGCTCACTCACTCCACCTCCTTCCAACCTTTAAATTTTAATACAGGCCTCCGTGTGAATTTTTTTAAATTAAAATTTCATTACATAAGAAGGAAGAGAAAACAGAGCTTGGACAAAATAAAAAGGAAGAAAGAGAGAATAATCTTCAATATAAAAGTAGTTGCTGTATATGTATTCCTTGGGATTTTACATATCTGTTCAGTTAGAGACAGGACAAACATACTGGTGGCACATATACTGGTTTCAGCCAGGAAACCAACACTTTGCAGGATTTACATTTATTATCTTTTAAAATCCCACAACAAAACTTTTTTGCAAATATACTAGCTTCCCAAGATTTTTGCCAAAATTAATTGCAGTCCCAGTCCCTGACATTCCTATGACCTACCTTCCCTTAATTTCAGTCATTAATTATATAATTTAGGATTCTGGATATTTGATATAAGGTGTACTGCTAAAACAGGCATTACACCCCCCTTTAAAAATTTCCCTGTCCCAGCTAAGGTATTTACAACAGCCTCTGAGGACCTTCAGGGAGGATCATTTATTAAAAGTTGGTAATTTCAAAGTGATATGCTAAAATGTATGCACAGTGCCCAAAGCAATATGTTCCCATAATGACATTGCTGGGTTAGAACAGAAGCTTAAAGAACTAAAAATTACCTTAACCTTCCCTCCACTGGCAGCAGAAGGCAAGTGGGAATAACTGAGCATGTCAAATGGCACAGCTCAGGAGCAGACAAAGGGACTTAGAGAACACAGCAGACAGAGAGGAACATCCTTTGGAGAACTGATTGGCTCCAACTGGGTTTAAAGGCTCGCTGTTCTAGCGACTCCTTGATAAATAAGAAAATGTACTGCTTTTATAGAGGCGACATTCAGGGCGAGAGATTTGGATCCCAACTGCAGTTCTCTGAAGTTCAGGATCTCTCTGTTTCTACATGTCTTTGACTGGCACAAAGTGGGAGAAAGAAAACACTCCACTTTCCCTGTGCTCTGGACCTGCAGGAGCTGTCTGTGTGCCCTCCACCACCTGAACACAGAAACAAGGGAAGGAAACCTCTTGACTGAAGCCAACCCATGGCTATTTGGGAAAATTCCAGTCTGTGCCAGTCACATATTTTAGCTCTTCCCCCTCACACTCCACAGAGCACCTGTGAACACTGGGAAAGCCTCCTCATTTCCACTTTAAACTCTGCTTTGCACCGGTGCCTCTGAGTACCTGACTCTGGGAGGAAGCTTCTGCGGCGAGTCCAATGCTCATTTCTCTGTCTGCTGTTGTTACTGGCGCCATATTCCAGCCTCTGGTTCCTTCCTTGGCCTTTCAAAGTGCTGCAGCTTGGAGCAGAGGTTATCTTCCTGCACAGACTGCTCAGCAGACCAGGCTCTCTGGTACTGGGGAGCCCTGACCCACTGCCACAAACATAAACCCTGCTTACTTGCCCAGAAACTTTGGGCAGAGGACAGTGGAAGAAGAGCATTTCATCCCTACTCTTCAGGAAGAGGTGGGGTACTAGAATGGGCTGCAAAATTCTAGGATGGTCTGCAAAATTCCAAGTATTTTGGCTAGATGGTATCTTTGTGGAAAAACCGTAGCCTGTAGACTATGATTTCTGTGGAAGATTATTAATGTTTGCTCTGAATGTAGAGACAGTGCAGAGGAGGGTAAAGAGGCTGCAGATCCAATTGCTTCAGGCAACTGTGCCTGCCCTACACTGTTAATTGAACCAATATAAACCTGATTAGGTGCCATAAAAAATTGTGTGGTACAGTTCTGTATCTGCTCAGAATTGCAGACCACAGCATGGGGACACAAATTCATGAGTGCAAAAGAACAGGCAATTTCACTTTATGAGATGCTGAATCCCGAGCCCCAGCCTGGCTCCCAGCAGTGCTGCTGCTCTCATTAGCAGCCTCACAAGCAGCAGAAACCCTGGCTGGGAAATGCAGGACTTCCAACCCTGCTGGGGTTGCCTCAGGGGCCCAGGACTGAAAAACATTGCTCTGTTCCGGCCTGTATCCATCAGCCAGACCTTCAATCAGTGAGTGTAATCACAGCTCCTGGAAGTCCCCACCTCCGCCTCCCCACCAGCACTGCTGGATCCCAAGTGTGCAGTGCTCACCCTTGGGAGCCCTGCCTTTCTGAAAAACGTAAGAAGCAGAAATTCCACCAAGTAGAACCACTCCAACTTCCGCTCTGAGGCATACCTGCCCTTTTGGCCACCACGAAGCCTGAATCTGTCCCTCCACCAACTGATGCCTGGGCACTCTGTGACACATCAGGCTGCAGGAGATTCTCTGAGCACGTCAGGCAACAGCAGACAGCTGGTAGCCTGCATGTATTTGCAAAAGAAATCTTTGCAAAAAACAGGGAGCTTGTTTATTCTGTGTGCATACCATAGGCACAAGTGACTCAGCAGGAAGGACTCCCCATGGAAAGTTCAGATGGAAGGTTTTCCAAGGATAACGCTGCCCTTGCCTCTAGACGCAGCAGAGGCAACAGTCAATTTTTAGATGCTATCCCAGGCACTTTTCCAAGGGGCAGCAGGAGCACCTAATATCAAAGCTAGCGCCCTGCTTCAAGGCACAGGAATGCTTACTGGAATGGCATACTTGGAAAAAAACATGCCTCTCTCTTTAGCCCCGTTCTTGGAAGGGACTGGACCACTTTAGCTGAGATTTTGACATTTGAGCATGGAAAATGTCAGTTCTAACAGCATAAATCTGTCAGAGGTGTGCACAGCTGGAGCAGAGCAGTATACTGGGAGATGTTAAGCAGTATTAATTGTAAGGGAACGCTGCCTTACAATTCACGTGATGCAAGATGCACTCAAGCTGGGCCCTGTGGCTGTTCTCCTGCCTGGATAGAAGAGCAGCATCTTCAGGCTCTCTCTTTTGGATGGTCTGTCACTAGCAACAAAGCTCCATTAACTCAACTGGAAGGGACAGACTAAGAAAAGACAGCAAAAACAAGAAGAAAAGTTCCTTCAGACATTCTTTTGGGGGACAGAGGCTGCCGGGAGATTTTGTTGACCTACTTTGGCAAGTGTGGTTGTCTTCTGACAGAACGAGTCCCCTGGGACATTCACACTGGTAGGTGTCTTCCACTTCAATGCAGGTGTGGCTGCAGCCTCCGTTGTTATTGTGACAGCCTTCAATTTCTGAGAAAGGAAGGAAAATCAGCGCATCCTGCAGGCCCCAGCGTACTCCTGACCAACCAACAGTCTGAACAACACAGCTCAAAGGCAACAGCTTGTTTCCAAGAAAATTAGGTGAAAACCCCCTTTTTAATTGTACAGTTTCCTGTGTCTGGCATTTCCCCATGAGGTTATCAAGGAATTCTGTGGAAAAGCTTAGCAAATTAAATCCCATGCTATAGCTGACATACTGAATGGGCAATCTGCAGCTTTTATTACAGAGTGGCCTGGGTTGGAAGGGACCTTAAAGATGATCTCCTTCCAATCCCCCTGCCATGGGTGCCACCTTCCACTATCCCAGGTTGCTCCCAGCCCCATCCAACCTGCCCCTTGGACACTTTTCAGGGATGGAGCAGCCACAGCTTCTCTGGGCAACCTGTGCCAGGGCCTCCCCACCCTCCCAGGGAACTATTTCCTCCAAATATCCAATCTAAACCTACTCTCTGTCTGTTTAAAACCATTCCCCCTTGTCCTGTCACTACATGCCCTTGCAAACAGACTCTGCTGAGACATCCTCCTAAACTAATTTTTTATATTGTTTCTTACTTCAAAAGGGGAAGGAAAATCCTCTTAAAACTTTTACCACACTCCCTCCCTTCATCACCAGCAGAATTGAAAGCCCTGAGCTTTGCAGGGGAGCTGCCTTGGGGAAGGACAGCCCCACAGGTGGCCAGCTCCTATTCCCAGCAGGGAACACTGGAGAGAAGATGATGCGGCTCATTCCCTCGGGGTTTCCCAGCTGTGAGGAAGGTGGGCATACCAAATCCCCTTCGTGGGCTGAGAATGAAACTCTGCTTCTAGGAGTTTGCTTAGCAGGAGTTTTGCAAGCTTGTGAGTTTTAGGCTTTGAGGTTGGCTCAGGGACAGCACAGGTTCATGGTGTAAGGTGGCTTCACTTCCTAATTTTCCCCCATTTTGAAGTGCAGAGGGGAGAGGGCAGCACAACTAATTGGAGGACTTGTCATGTCTTCTTACATCTCCTTTGTTCAGATGAGGATCTGAGTTTTTTGTAAAACATATTCCTAGCCACTGCAGCTGCAGAAAAGAGCCTGAAAGGTCATCCAGATACATTGTGAAGAGTCTGAAAATCTAAGGAAAGTAAGGCCATTTCCAGTTCTTGTTGGCTTCCTATTATAAAGAAAATAATAGAGGATCATGATATTTTCTTTCAAATAACCTTAACTGGTTGTTTTTTTTAACCCTTTGGGACGAATATGCTAGATGAGTACTACTGTTCTCAGTAAAATAACAGTACATAAGATAAGCAAACCATAAATATAAAATATTTCTCCCTGAGCCTGCCATCAGAAACGACTGTGTGTTTTTCACTGAAATGTAAAGAAAAGAACAGAAATCCCACACTCAATCCTATACAATGCATGGAAAATAACAGCCCAAACACCCCATGTGAGTCAAAGTAATGGGTAAAGCATCATCATGTAAATTTTGAGATACTTTAATCTCTACTCAGCCTCACCAGCTCACGTAATCAAGCTAAATCTCTTGCATTCGTTCTTTTTAGCAACAAGCTGTGAGGTGGCTTACACCTCACATCCCATTCTCTGATGGCTCACAAAGCTGAGGGCACATCTTCAGAAATAAAACTCACTAGCAAGATTGTAAAAATCCCCAGCAGCAGTGTTAAACTCGTGAAAGGCACCATCTTTCTTACAGAAGGGAAATTAAATGATATATCAAAGGCCCTAAAAGCCAACTTGGGGAATGGCAGAAACAAACGAGTTTCCAAACAGACTATTCCAGCCCTGTCAGAAGAGTGCAGCGCTTGGGAATAAAAATTGCACAGCTCATTTATGCAATGCCCCACCAGCTCAGAGCTGGATGCGGCAGGGACAAAGCCCACAGACTATTTCTGGCCCCACACAACTTGACAAGTACTTAAGGAGCACTCTACACAGCAGCATTTCCCAGGGAAGTGTCACTGCCTGGATAAGTGATGGACTGGCAGAGCTCAGGAAGCAGATTTAGCTCTTTTGGGTAGCTGAAAAGTGAGGCACATCTGTAGTTGTTTTTCTTGTCTGAGGCCCCACAGTGTCTGTGAACACCACACAGCAGCTTTGCTGTGAGGCGGCACAGTGCTTTTCCACAGCTCACCACAGAAAACATCAGGCACACATCAGTTTTTGCTGGGTTTGCCTATTTCGGCTCAGAGATGTTTGTACATTGTTAGTGACAACACATCGGACCTACAATTTAGTCTTTAAGTCACCAGTCTAAATTTATCAAGGGTCTTCAACCTGGCTGTGCCACTGGGAAGGAATTGTGGCAGCTGCACAGAGCAGCAGAGCCCACAGACACCAAAGAGCAAAATGCAGCCCTAATCCCAAATTTAACTTCTGTCCACAGATCGGCACCCCCTCTCCTCAGTCTCTGTCCTGGGAGGCTAAAGTGATTCTCATGCTCTAGTCTAATGCCATGACACTACCCCATACCTAATGTGAGCTGCCAAAACCCAGCGCTGCTAAATCTGCCCCTACAAAGCTCCACCACACGAATCTCCAGAGCCAAATCCCAACAACTCCAGCAACAAGTTCTGCCTGAACAACCAATCTTCCAGATCCACTGCTGCCTTTCCCCCACAAAGACAAACACAAGCAAATCCTAACAGAAATGGACGAGGCAGGGAGAACAACAAGGAGATTTCTCTCTGCTTGCTTAGAGGGATATTTTAGTATCAGCCCCTCTGGCAAACACAGAGGTGATATCAGTGACATTTAATCCCAGGTGCAAGGAGCCAAGAGAGAGCCAGTGCTGCAAGGGAATGATTTATACAGTTTCCAGCAGCCTGTGGTAGCTGAAGCCTCACCTTCACAGGTTTTCCCATCACTTCCCAGCGTGCGCCCGACCCCGCACTCGCAGCGGAAGGAATTCTTCAGGTTAACACAGAACTCACTGCAGCCTCCGTTGTTCTGCTCACATTCATTTTCATCTGAAAAAAACAAGCTCTGGAATGTAGTGAATAATCCCACTAACAGTAGTAACACTGACAGTAGCTTTTGAAGCTCTTGGTAAAAGCTCCGAAAACTTCTCCTAAATCTTTTTTAAAGACTAAAATTCCCCTGTTTTTGTCTACCCTTTTTTTTAAAGGTACTTTGTTCTCTGAGATTCTAATTCCTCAACCTGATTTAATCTCTGTGTGCAAAAAGCAAATCCAACAGAGAGGAAGGGACCGACATTGCTCTTGCTGAGCCACAAAATGAATGATTTCTCTTAGGCAGGCCAGGATGCTGGAGTTATCAGTCAAGGTTCACATGGGGTTTCATCAAAACAGCTTAGAAGCTGGCATTTACTAGGTGTCAGAAGCTTAAAAACAAGAAAAAAGAGAAGTACCATTTTAACAGATGGGTCAGAGATGAGCTCTCTCAGAGTGTCCCCACACAGGCACAGTACCCACAGCTTGCAGCTGGTGGTGGTGTCTCCTTCCACAAGCAACGTGAATTGAATATTTTTAGCCAAAGAATTGGCTGGTACCCTGCTTTGGGAGGCAGGAAGCATGTCCAGGAGACTCACACAGACACTCTGCTTTTCACACACGTGATAGGCTCCACACTTTCCCTTCTAAAAATAAAACTAAAGCTGCTTAAAAACAGAAGGTGGAGAGGGAAAGGGCTACTAGCAAAGGCATGCAGATGTTGTTAGAAGGGCCTAGAGCTTGTCTTGGTCAAGGGCCCAGAAATTCCCCTCACTGGACCTTCCAAGTTCTACAGCACACACAGATCTGTCCCTGCTCTTCCACACCAGTGACAACCAGCACTTCTGGGATGCAAACTGGTTGTCTTGAAACTGGATTGGGAGAGCGCTGAGCTGATTTTAACCACGGCTTAGTAGAACATGGATCCAGGTATTGAAGAAATCAAAGGCAATGCACCGAGTTGGTGGATGCATGACAGGAAGTCTAAGACCTTATCTAAGCCCTAAATGAAAATGTAACTCAGGATCAGCTGCTCTGCCCTGGGATTGAAAGCGTGTAATGTACTGAGGAGAAGCACAGGGAGGTTCACAGAGCTGCTCAGCATTCACAGAATGGTCTGGGTCGGAAGGGACCTTAAAGCTCATCTTGTTCCATCCCCTACCCCAGGTTGCTCCAAGCTCTGTTCAACCTGGCCTTGGACACTTCCAGGGATCCAGGGGCAGCCACAGCTTCCCTGCTGCATTACTGCAGCAGCTTCAGCCCCCCTCTTCAGGGAAGCTGGGAAAGGAAGCACATTCTCTGTTCAGGAAAGACAAACAGGGATTTATTTGGTTTCTCCGTAAGGAGGGCACAGTTGCTCTCAGAGATGTGACTGCACAATTACTCAGCACAACAGAAAGTTATTAGAAAGATCACAGAGCCACACAAGAGAGGCTCAGGTTGGTGAATCAGGGTGATTGTTCCAGCTGAGGTGTTGTGCTATCTGGGAATCTTGAGAAGCAGCAGTGCAGAAATCCTGCTCGGGGGGGATGAAAGCAGCTGCAGCACACACAGGGTCAGGACTCCTGTGTGCCTCCCTGCTGCAGGAAATCCTTTCCTCTGAGCCTGCCACACATTCATTGAGTGCTAGTGCTTGTCAATGGCACTTCTGTGACTGGAAGGCTTGCACAGAAGCAGCCAATAAATGCTTTTAATTATGAGACACCTCAGTCAGCCACTTGGCTGCAGACAAGTGGAGCTGCTTAAGCAAAAGCCTTCCCCAGAATCAGTGTGAGCAAGTGTAACCCTGCAGCAGGGCCAGGCTGCTTCTTCCACGCACTGGAACAACTGTGGTGCTCACAGACACGAGGTGTGTGAAGAAAGAAACCACCACCCACACCTGCTTTGTCAGGTGTAGCTCCTATGCAACAGACTGACCTGCCACACAGCCTCCTGGACCAACTCTGCTTTCAGCTTCACCACCAAACCAAGTGACAGATGAGATGTCTCCGGCCCCAAACACCCTTTCCTCCCTCTCCCTTACCTCTTCCTATGCATCGGTGTGGCTCTACAGCTCTCCAACAGCCACCCCTTCCCAGCCCCTTGATTTGCCCCACAGACCATCTTTTTCCTGACCTCTCAGTCCAGGTGTTCTCTCCCAGCACCACACACACAACCACAGCCATCCTCTCCTCAGAGCTTCACGGGGATTCCCCCACAAACTCCAAAGCCCATGCTCCCCGCTCTGCTCTCACCTCCTGGCCATGCTGGTCTCTGCCACCAGGTGCCAGCTCACTGAATATCCCCTTGCCAGGCTGCCTAAAACCATTGAAGCTGTGGTGGGACTTACAGTTCTTTGGGTCTCCTCAAGCCCCAGGCCCTGAACAATATCCCAAAAGGGCAGGAAGTATGGTGGGGTTTAGTGTGCAGCCTTACAGCAGCCAGCAAAACTTTTTTTGGAGGAGAATTATTAAACAGAGCATGTGAGAGGAAATCGCTAAAGCCAGACTGCACAGCATTTCCTGAGTACCACAGTGACACCACACAATCCTGTACCACAATCTTGCACGGCAACTCTGCTACTGACAGTGCAGCTGCTGCCTTCAGCAGCTGAACCATGCAGAAAGCAAATCCAGCCTCGTAAACATGGAGCTCCAGGGGGCACCAGAATGGATGCAGTCATGGGATGTCGTATCTTGGAACCATTTACAGAATGATAGACGTGTTCTAGGCAGCAAAGGGGAAAACTCCTCTCAGGATACATAACTTTCTGTAGTGCTTCGTAAGGCAAGGGACTGAGATGCGAGCAATGAAACAAATGGAAGAAAAGCATCAGTAACTGGCACAGCTTATTTCCAACCCTTACCAAGGCACGTCTGTCCATCAGGTCCCAGGGTTGTACCCGGGGAACACGTGCAGTCACCAGTGTCCAGGCAGGAGCCCTGGCAATCCACCACATCACAGATGTCATAAAAATCTAGGGCATGATAAGAACAATGTCAGCACAAAGCACTGAGCACGCAACAAAAACACAGTACTTGTCCCATCAGCTTCCCACCCCGTGTGCAGTCCATCAGTTACAGACCTGGCCCATGTTGGGAAAGCTGACCTGCTGAAGCTGCCGAGAAACAATTGAGTTTAATTACTGCAAGTCAGAGATGCAAATTTTGACTTTGGTAGCATGCCAAGACAAACCACAGGGCCCACAGGGAGCATTAAATCACTGAGGCTAGGTCAGCTGTGGAAAAATCCTGCTAGCAAAATAAAGCAGGTGAAACTGCCTCGCTGAGCCTATATGGACAGGCCACCACCTGGAGAAGCCAGGAGCCAGGCACCACCTCTCCTGCCTCCCAGGGACGAAAGGGGGTCAGACAAGTGACTTACGCCCACAGTAGGCGTGGAAGCAGACGCTGGGCTTGGTGAGGTGGTACACATAGTAGCCTCCCGGGCAGGCCTTGACCTCGATGGTGGCGTTCCAGAGGCAGCAGTTCCCGCTGAAGCTGGCGCAGGCCTGGCGCTGGACGATGCCATCGGCTTCGCGCGGGTGGCTGCCGTTCATCCAGATGGGGGCATGGGTGCCGCAGTGGTTCTCGGGGATGCAGAAGGTGGGCATGGCGTCCCCCGCCATGCCCGTGAAGCGGTACCACTCCCCATCGATGCTGCTGTCGCACGTGGGCTGCCCGTGCGAGCCGTTGATCTGGTGGTCCGTGTTCCGCCAGGGCTCGTTCAGGCTGATGTAGGCAGAGCAGGGGTCCAGGGCTGTGACACACACACAGAGAGCAGCTGGTAGATATCAAACCAAGTTGTTTACTGATAATTACAAAAGCATTTTTTTCTCCATCCCTGACTTAACAGAACCGTTGTGATGGAGAGAGGTTCCTGGGGAGAAAAGGTGATATCAGCAAACTCATTGCCTTGTAGAAAATTCTGACAGCTCATCTTGGAGGAACAAGTAAATTAACAGAGCTCTTACAACATTATGCAACAGTCTGACTTGCTGTTTAGCTGATGGAGAAAAAACAAGATAAAAGCAAATCTGAGGTCCAGGTAGTGATTTTGCTATAGGGCATACACCCTGGGAACACTGGATCTAGCCTATGACAATGACCCTTTGTTCAAGTCCTAACCGAGCACCTGCAAGCCCCTCCTGAAGTCACTGGTGACTCTCCCAACTGCCTCGGAACAAAGGACTGTATCTCAAACAGGTTATGCAGCCTCTTTTAAAACCCATGCACGGCCAGTGTCAGCCCTCACAGCTGAGCTGCCAAACCTTTTTATTCATTATCTTAAAATCTAAATGGCATGAAGGTCTGAATTGGGACCTTCTGGGGAGCAAAACATTCAACCCTTTAACACAGCTGTGTTCCTTGCAAGCCCACAAACCCTTCTGATCTGCACAGGAGATCAGCAGTTCGTGAACTGTTTGTGGGGGCAAGACACAATCACACGGACTTCCTGGCAAGTGTGTGTCTGTTCATGCAGTGCTCAAGGAGCGTGTCCCTTTTCAGAGGCCTTTCTGAACCTTCTGCAAATAATTAAAACATGAGAGTACCACAGGGAAAACATAAATGAAGAATTTAAGTGTTCATTAAATTTTCAGTCTCCTCCTAATTAACCCTCATTTGGCAGTTACCTCACTGTAAGTCCAGAGGTTCCATTTTCCCTTACATTTAATACCTGATTAAGCACACTTATCCCTGACAAGCAATTCCCTATTAAGCAAAAGGAATGCTAATACTGCCCTGAGTAAGGATAATTGATTACCATTTCCTAGAATTAGGCTAATAAAACCAATCGCTCTGATAAAATGCACCTTGGACTGGAACAGCCTAAACTTCCCACAACACATTTGTTTGAAAGTTCTAAAGCTGTGCTGTTTTGTTTTGACAACAAAGTGATGGACTTTGGGTGAGGGAGGAATACTATGCTCTTCCTATTAGAAACACAAATGATCCTGGTTCATTATTTTGATTTGTTTCACTGACTTTAAAGTGGGAACTACAAGTGCTTCAGAGAATGGACTTCAAGTCACGCATATTTAGCTGTGTCCTCCATAAATATCTGTCCCACAGATGTGCTATCTTGTAGAAATATCTCACAAATATAACAACTCTTATGCTTTCCTCAGCCACAGACACATTTTGCTTGGTCTCAAATCCAGCATAAAAGGTAGGAGCAGCTGCCAGAGTCAGGAGTGCGGCAGAGCTGGCACAGGGAGTGTGGATCTGGGTTATGAAGGAATCTCTAGTGCCACGATTCAAAGATATGCAGAGGAGATGATTCCCTGCCACCACAACCAGCCTAGTTCTCCTGAGCAGCAGAGAGGGGAATGCAGCAGGGAATCTCTGATGGGATTCACCAGGCATTCCCCTGTGAGCTCTCCTTTTCACCTGCCTCTGCTTGCCTGCCCTTACCCACAGACAGCAGCAGCACTGTGAATCCCACCCTCCAAAAGCTGGTTTGACTTCTCCCAAAAGGAAAAGATGGGTCCTGAGCAGAGCTTCCTCCGGGCTTCCCTCAGTGTAATCCCCTTGGTTTCCACGAGAGGATTTGGTGTGGCCCTAGGGTGAGTCACTGACTAAGATTAAAAGGTTTTTGTGTTGTTAAAAGCCAAATGAGGTGAGGCGGGAATACCCTGTCAGCTTCCCAGCTGGGCAGCACTAAAAATACCAACACTCTCATTAGCTTTCATGTAATTATGAAATATCCTTTGTAGACAGACTCTGGGAATGCTCATCTAGGGAGATGATGTTGTCTGCGAAACATCCAGGAGATAATTTAAAGACAAAATTTAGCGAGATGAACATGCAGCTGCTCAGAGGGAGCTGGAAGAAGGCGCGTCAGGGGAGTTGAGGTAGCATTCCCTCACATCTTACGTTCCCCTGAGAGCTTCTGGCAGGAGTGAGGGGGAGGCAAACAAGCAGAAAAAGCAGACAGTGCTCTTTAGAACACTGCAGATCCTCACGGCCACCTCTGGACTGCCAGTGCTGCCCCATGCCAGCCCCCCTGCAGACACCAAGCAGTCTTTGGCAGCACAATTTTTTCATTTTAATTAAATTGAGTTTTTAAGAAAAAAAATTCCACAAAAACAGAGAAGCAACTGATCAGCCTCTCACCTCTTCTCCCCAAACAACAAGCTTGGGGGTTTGCACAAGATTAATAACTGTCTCCAGCTCCCTATTTTTCATTTTTCTTGGCTCAATTTTTTTTCCTCCCCAATGCTTCTTGCATGGCCTGAGCAATTCAGGCTGACAAGCAGTAGCTATGAAGCAAAGCTTTTCCACTTGTAAGTTTGATGGCATCATTAGTTCTCTGGCTGACATGGTAGCAGATACATTGGGTGACAAATCAGGCTCCAGCAAGCATTGGTGAGCACCCCATTCTGCAGAGATTAATCCTGGGTGCATTGTGTAACTGGAGATCTCTGCTCCACCACAACTAAGCAATGAAGGGAGCAGCACTGCATTATGGCACTAAATTCAGTTCAGATTTGTCAAGGAAGCAGGTGAAAAGGTAGCATAATGTCTACTCATAGAGTCTGTCCTCCAAATAGAAGAAAATCCCACAGTGCCTTGGCAATAGAGATTCTCCCAGTATGGGAGACTTCACACTCTCTAACAGAAGTATCTTTCCAACTGGAAGGAATTTCACATCACCTTCAAAGAGAAGGGATATTTCTCCCACCTTCCAGTCTTTCACCTAAGAATACCAAGGCTCAGCATGAACCTTAGAGATAGCAAACAGAAATAAGCAATGCCTCTTTACTCACCCATCGAAGACACTGTCTGGAGCTGGATGACAAAGTAGATACAGAAAAACAAGTACTGGAACATCCCACTCAGCTGAGGAAGAGCCACCACTCAAGGGACAGAGGCTTGAAAGCCCTGGTACAGGCTGTGGCTCCTGCAGCCTTCCTCTGAGTAGAGCTTCTGACTCCAGGCTTCCAAAGGAGCAAGTGTGATTGCTCCCCTGGAAGTTTATCAGAGGAAGAGGCTGAAGGGATGTGGGGTACAGCTCCAGCCTTGACCTCCCCAGAGCAGCTCTGCCCCTTACTGACAGCAGGGACGTACTCACTGATCAATCTTGTTTTTTGGACTTGACCTGCTATTGTTTTCTGCTGCCTGCCCCACAGTGACACCTCCACTATCTTATCCAGAGAAGAATTCTAACCAGGGACACCCGGACATCCCAAAGGGATGGAAAAGAAGAACAGATGGGTCCTTCTTATCTCTGCTCCTTCCACAAGTCATACTCCATGGCTCCCTCCGGGTAGAAAACACCAGCTAAGGAGCCTTAACTGCAGGAAATAGTGGCCAAAGGAGCAGGACTGGTCCTTCAGAGCACAGATTGCAGAGGAGTGCTTGGAACAGAGCTACAATGGGAACATCAGTCAAACTGAAAGACTGGTGTCCCACAACAAGCTGTTCCTAGGCTACACAGAGGCCCTTGCCACTCCTGGTCACTCAACCTGCCCACTGCAGCGAGATTATCAAACAAGGTGAGTAAAGACACTTTTCTGCAGCAGTCTTACAATCTCTTGTCTTTAAAAAGCAAACCAGACCCAACGTTATGAAATTAATTTTGATGCAAAACCAAGTAACTGAGACCCTCTCCTAACTAGTTCAAACCAAACTGGGCTGAGTTGCAGGTGACAACCACAAGCTCTAGAGGCAGCACACTAAAATCTGTCCTCTACTATAGCAAACCCAGAAAGGGTTCTTCCCTCCCACCCCACCAGCTCTTACTGTAAGAGCTCTCCATCAGCAATGAGTGCAGCTAAGCCTGCAGTAAGCACACACAATCAGGCAAGTGTGGGCATTTTCTCATTCCCTTAGCATCCTGCATTGCTGCAGCAGGCTGGCCTAAGAAATGACATCAAGCTTCAAATCCCAGCAGGAAAAAAGTGGCTCCATTATTTACACGTTGAATTTGCACAAGACAGGGAGTTTAGTGCTTGTCTGTCTTGTAGGGACTATACATTACAGAAAATTCTCAATGGCCTCTCTCTGACAGGGTGTGTTCCTGGGAGTGAAGTGCAATATGCTGCTCTGCTCCACCCCAACAAGGAGACTTTTTTCAGTGGTGAATGACTCTAGGGAACAACAAAAAATCTCCAAATAAATTACTTTTACTGCTCCTATAAGAAAAAAAAAAAAAATTCTTGCAGCTCTATTGTGCTGACAGCTGTGCAGTATCAGAAAGGTTTTTCCAACAACAGGAAAGGAGAACAGATTCACTACACAAAGCTATCAAGGCAGATAACCCTCAAGAGATGATTATGTGAATTCCCAGAAGAGAAACTAAAACTGAACACAGAATAGTACACCAAGCCACCAGAATTTCTATTTTGCCACTTTCATTGAGAGACTGATTCATACTTATGATCCCAGCTAAATAGAACTGACAAGCCTGAATGGAATGCTCTGTTTGTGTCACAGGTGTGTACAACAAACCATCTGAACCATCTGATCCCCAGCTGCTTTTGTTTTGCAGCTGCTACATGAGCCTGCTATAACATTTTGACAGGTTCCTAGGTTCACATGTAAGTGACTGACAGCTGACAATTAGCACAGAGAAATGAACTGCAGCATCACAAATTGGAGCCTCAAAGGTGTCACCTACAGGCCCTATAAAGTTCTCAAAAATGGATTAAAGCAGGAGATGCCCCAGCATTCCTAGAGATGACACTATCCCAAATCCCCATAACATCTAGTTGAAGGAAGTGGTCTCAAGCTGGAGAGGACAGTGTGCTGCCTCTAAACATTTCTGGGAAGAAGCACCAGAGGCAACTCTTCTATCAGCACCTTCTCTTTGTAAGTTAATTTGGGTGATATTCACAGCTCCAGGAACTGTATAGTCAGTCCTGAGAGGATAAAGGGAGGGAAAAAAACCCAAACAAAAAACCTCCCTGCAAGGAGATGCTCTAGTAGAGACAATTCCAATAGGGCATTCTGTAGGACCTGCGCTCTCCAGCAAATATGTTGTTCCTGGCCTCCACATTTGCACCCCCAAAGCTTGATGAGCCCAATACCCCAAAAAGAATCAGGCTCAAGTTAGTACCTCTTAAAAGAGGTCACCAGTTTAAAAGATATGAAGAAGGAAGGCAAAATTAAAATAGAGGGCAGGGATATTATTTTGGTACCCAAGAGAGATTTTCTAAATCTGCTACAAAGCCTGTATGTATCTGTTCTTAACACAAGAAAGAATGCTCATTTTGCAGGTGGCAAACACCCTTCTTGTCCCTCCCAGAGATCTCTGCAGGTCTTTACCATCCTCACACAAGGAACTCAAATTCTTCAAAGCACTGGCTGGGCTGGAAAGTCTTGTACAGTTTGCAGTGGACTAATGAATAAAAATGCTTTGGTGTTTGCTGAAGTGATCTTGGCTTTGTCAGAGCCACCTCTCGGGACACACCAGTGCCTGGGAGGCGTGTGAAGCACAGCTGTGGGTGCAGGAGCCTGCAGCCTGCCTAGAAGAAGGAGGAAGAGCTAATCAGCACTTCCTGCCACAGAGAGAGAGAAGAACCCAGCACACAGGACAGGCTCCCTGTCTGGGATTGATTGGAGGATGTAAGTTCACAATAAGCCCTGACAGGCAGCTGAGATGGATTGCACTGAAGTCAAGGACTTTGAGATAGGCCTTGCTGTAAACAACTTGTTCCAGGACTCAGTGCCAGTGGGAAGGGCTGTGGAGATCAGGGAGGGAGCACAAGCTGAGTGAAGTATGAGCAAACTCAACGTAAGTAAAGCATCAAATATCCATTAAAATCAGGCAAGTACATCACTCCTAGTTAAGAGTAGCAATTACTTCCTTTCCCTTACTGGAGCACTGTGACACAGAACTTGATGTTTTGAGAGTGTTTTTCAACAGGTCCTACAGAACCCAGTGTATTTTCCATTTTCTTCAGATGGAGGAATTAGGGCACAGACAGCACACTAGCAACTGCAAAACTAGTCAGGGGCAGAAAGAGGAGTAGAACTCATCTTTTAAAAGCCCTCAGAGCCACAGCAGCACAGCCTAAGAGCAGCTTCTCCCCTACTTCAGGGCTTAGGTGCACTGCAAGTCTAATTTTCACTACTGTATTTTACTTTTCACCCCTTTAATGTCAGTATAGAAAATAAGCCTGATGGGTCTTTTACAAGGAATAATTAGAATCTCTCAGGATAGGAAGAATAATACTTAAGACGTAAAAATCTCCTTCCTGTGTGAAAATGAAGCCATACAATGGGGCACAGAGGAAAGAAGCTTGCATTTATAACTCCACACACAAAAAAAAGCCAGGGTATATCAAAGAAATTGGTCCACTGGCTCAAAGACAGGGCAGCTTGGCCAGCTTCACATGGCTGGCTCAGTGCCATGGTCTGACAGCCAACAGCAGCTCCAGAGCATCATGCAGACCCTCTCAGAGCCAATATGGAAGCATAAGAACTTGCAGCAAGGTCATCATCATCATTGTTGCCTGGCAGGCAGGAAGGGTTACAGGGGGAAAGAAAGAGGGTTGGTTTCTTCTTTGCTCTTCAGGAAAGAGGAGCCATAAACACATTCCCCAGATGGGCCTGCAAGGTAGAGCCTCAGGGGTGTGGCAAAGGGAACTTAATGCAGTTCTCCAGGAAACTTTGAACTGGTCATACACTTATTTAAAAGCTCCCTCCCAGAAGAGATGAATCAAAAGAATAACAAAATTGGTAAAAAAAGCAGCACCCAAGCACTGCAATGCACCTTGCTGCTTATCCCTCACCGGGGCTGAGGAATGCAGTGGCACATTAAGATTCAGGCAGCACTGCCTGCTCTTCAAGTGCTGCCAGGAAGACAGGACCCTATTACCTGCCTGGCTCCCAAAAGGGAAATAGCTGCTGCAAGAGCGTGTTGATGTTGAGATACAACAGTGTGGATCAGGAGAGCAAACAAACCCCACCCTTCCCTTCAGTGTTAGCATTCCAAGGCACTGAGACTGGAGTGGGAGGCTTGTGGATTTCAGAGCACAAGCATAGACACTTTTTACTTTTGTTACCCACATCGTCTCTAGAACATTGAAGCATGTGCAGGAACAGTTTTGTAACAGCATCTTCTTGCTTTCAAAGTAGAGATTGTGGTGCTAAGATGTCATGAAGTCTCCTGTTCTCTGGGACACCAAAATGGACAAATTCTTACGCAACTGAACCAAACAATTTACTTAAGGGTGACAGCAGCTCATGTGGGGACAGCAGCAGACTAAGGGCTACTTGGAGGAAGGTCTGTCAGCAGTGATTAAAGGTAGGTGACAATCAACAGCTTCCAGCCTTTCCCCTCCAGCTTAGAAAAACACAAGAGTTGGCTGTTCCAGAAGCTAGCTCATCATGGATGGTAATTTTTTTTAAGCAGTCCACAGGCATGATAGAAACCTGCACCAAACACCTTGTCCTAACAACCCACATAGGTAGGACACAGCACACTCTGCTGATTCCCAAAGTTAATGAACAAATCCTATGTCACCATGACAAATCAAACCATTCAAGGGCCCAGAAAGAAAGGAACTGAAGCATAAACTCCAGTTTTTCTCCCAAACAGCACTTGAATGCAATATAGAAACACACTGACACCACAGGTACATCTTTTAGGTTGCTGGGTGTTACCCACCCATATATATTCTTGTCCTGTTACTATGCTGGCCAAATAAAGGAAGATCTTTGCTAGACCAAGTGTCTCTACCTCACCACCTCAACCGCTCCTGAGATCCCTGTGTTAGGCAGCCAGGTCTGGCAGCCAGATCTCCATCCACGCTTCTTCAGGAAAGCTATTATCTGCATCACCACGGCCTCAGGGAGGTAAGGTCAGTCAAGAAGACACAACCTAAACAAAAAGAAATGGAGGAAACTCAGGAGAGAGATGCCACACAGGGAATATTCTTTTCTCAGCTAGGGAAAACAACATTATTCAAGAGCACTGATTCAAAAATTGAATAGTTATTTATTGTTCCAGAAGTACATTGCTCTTTTATACATATTTCATAAATGATACAGGATTTTACATGTTCAGGTTTTTTTTTATTCTTTTTTTTTTTAAAGAAGGACTTTTCTCCATGCTCCCTCCCTCATCCCAAACACACACCAAGGATTCAGCTACAGGATTGTGTTCATTTTTTTTCCCTTTAAAACTCATCACACAAACAGGATAAAACAGATAAAAAATAATCACACAATGTAATTAAATGGAAAGACAGAGGAAAAAGGGAAGGGAAAAAAATAAAACAAAACTAGAAACATGCACCCATTCGATCCAACATGCCACTGGAGTGAGAAGAGGCAGCAATCCCAGCTGTGTTTCCACATCTGCAAGGCACCTGGCATCTAGTTAATACTGAATTATTTTCTTTCCTATATTTTTAAAACAAGGTTCTCCAAAAAAACAGAAGCCTCTTTCCATGACACAGTGAGGAGCAGTAGTGAAACATCAAAAAAAAGCAGCCAGCCTTTCCATACATAAAGCTTAGTGTCCTTCTCCCACCTTCATCCTGTCTCCACAACATTTATCAGCAGGGTGGCTAAACCAGACTGACCTGCTTTGAGTGAAGAGATGTTTTATCTGCTTAGAAAGCAGCCAGCCTTGGCTAGGAGAGAGGGCAATGGGTTGACCCTTCCTTCCTTTATTTCTTTTTAGCTAAGAACAAGAGATTTCATCAGCCATTCCTAAGAAATTCTGACCTGTGGACACAAAGTTCACTTAAAGCTACTTAAGCAGGGGAAAGTGCTACAGAACCAAAGCAGTTCTGTGTCTTGCACTGTAAGATCCCCAGGCTCTCAAATAGCCTCTGGGCAAGGGAAAAGTTTGACGATATATGAAACCTTCTATCCCACTACACAAGCAGTCAAATACCAAGTTTCATTATTCCATGTTCCAAAACTGTTCATTTAAAAAGCAGGAGTCATGATTCCAGCAACAGTTCTGTAGTCCTTTAAGCCTTCATAATTTCATAGTCCAGGTGGCTATCAAATTTGGGGTAGGAAGAGGGGAACCTCCCTCCCTGAAGACTGAATATAAAAAACCACTCATGCAATGCTGCCATGGATTTCTAGAAGGAGCTCAAGGGCATCAGGACGCAAAGTTTATATAGTTATTATGGAATAATCCAAAATATTGATTATCAAATGTCCAGAAAACTCATTCCTTCTCTCACTTGGCTACAACCAATCTGTGCTACAAATAAGCAAAGGAGGAAGTCAGTGGAGCAGAGGGGATGGGCTGGGAAGGGGAAGCTCACGGTTTTCCAGTAGAAAGCAGTCTTGTAGTAACTTTATAAAAGAGACCAGGTCTGACCAGAAGTGTGCGTGTTAATGGTGGTGGAGTGCAAGTTCTGATCACCAGCCAGAGCTCCAGGTGGCTTGGATTCTTTGTTCTTTTTTTTTTTTTTTTCTCCTTTTGTTGTTTTTTGAGAGAGAAAGAGAGATCAGAATCAGGTAAAGGAAAATTTAAAAAGCTAAGCAGGCTGCTGGTGGTCTTTTCAAGAGGCAGACCCTGCAAAGCTGGAAGAAGACACCCCTACACCCCAGCATTACATTCTTTTCATGAACCCCCCCAATCCTGTATTTGCACACAATCGCCATTCTGACAGTTTTTAAAATATGACTATTTGCCAAGCCCTTTTCAGAACTAACATTCCACAATGTCCCATCTTCAGATTTGAGAGATTTTCCCCCTTTACAGTCCTTTGTCTTGATTAAAGGTAAAAACCCTCCACCCCCCAACACCAAGTCCCAGCTTCCACCTGCAATGCTTTAATTAAAAAAGGCAAGAACTATGAACAGGTTTTTTGCTGGGGTTCAGAGCTTCTTTGTTGATCAGTCCTTTTCAGAAATTTGCTGGATGGGCAGATGAACTTGCAGTGGGTCTCGAAGCCTCTTAAGGTCCAACTCTGCCTAAAAGTAAGAGACACATTATAAAGCACAAGCTCCCAAAACAACTTCCCCCAAATACCATTTCCCTTTAGAGAAAGGAAAGCATTCCCACATTTCCTTGTTTTTTCCCTGTCCTGCAGGAAATTGTCCAAGAGTAAACAAAGTTGCAGGCTTTATTTTACTCTTTGGAGTATATTTGGGAAAACCATTCTCAGCTGGTATTTCTCTGAACTTGTCTGCATGCAGCCACTTAAAGGAATTTGGTAGGGAAGATTTGGATCCCTGTAAACTCACTGGAATACTTAAAAAAAAAAAGCCAACAAAGCAATATCCCAACTAGATTATTAGGGATGGTTGATTCTAGAAGAAAAGCTCCAGGAAAATAAGGCCATCCAATGGCATCTGTATTCAACATGGCATGAGAAACCCCAGAAAGACCTATGGCTCCTTCCTTATGAAGTTCCTTCTCCAAGGCAGGGGTAGAACTCATCTTGCCCTGGATATCTTACACTGTCATTTCTAGAGCCTGGAAACAAAGGATGATAGAGAGCAGTAAAAAACAATTTGTTAACTCTGCTTTTTCTGCTCACACCATCCTTCGGCAATAAGGCTCTGAGAAACACAAGGAAATATCTCTATCCGAGTCCTTTGCTGAACAGATCCCACAACGTGGATAATCTGTCAAGAGCGTCTGTCTCCAGAGTCTGAGAAATCTGCCCCCAACGACTTTAACAATGCAGCTACATTTTCTGAATATTATTTTCCAGGACTGCACTGAAGTGCTATGTCAGGAAGACCTGAACTGAATGGATACAAGTCTTCATTCCTCACTAAACCCATCTGGTGCGTAGGAGCTGAGAAGAAAAGAAACCTTGAATTAGGCTCCTCTGAGGAATAAAGCGTCTGAAGCAACTCAAGATTTGCCAGCAGTTTCTGAAAGGCCCTTAAAGATTGATATGGGTTTCATGTTGATTTACGCATCCAGCAGTTCTATTCCTGGGAATATCAAAGCCAATTCAGTGATTGCAGTGGGGCTGTGACAAGAAAATGGGCTGAAAACTTAAAATACATTCATTTTTACTTGAGGTATGGCTATTAATAGTATTGAAGAGCTAGCAAGTAGTAATTTCTTTATCTTGTTTCTGGAAAAATTCTTGTTACCTGAGCAATTGCATCCTTGAGTTGATTGTATTTCTCTAGATCAAATCGTGTCTTTTTGGCTCCTTTATGGAAAAATAGTAAGTACTGTCTGTCTCTGGCATCTGGATAAACATATTCCTGAAGAGAAAAAAAGGATAAAAAATAGGAATAAAGCTACAGCAGGGAGGCAATGCAGGATGCCACAGCACAGTATGTCTCAGGTGTGTTTGGGAGAATGACCAGTTTCTGACACAAGGCACAAGCCTGGTCCAAGCTCACACACTGGTGGGTGATCCCTGCCAGCAGCTAAACCCCCACCCAGTCACTCACTGCCCCACAGCTGGATAGGAGAGAGAAGAGAATCCGAAGGTAGGAAAACAACAAGAAAAACAACACTGTAAAGTTAAAGACAGTTTAATAACTGAGGAAAAAAACCCCACAACCTAAGAGTGATGCAAAAGCAATCACTCACCACCTCCTGCCAGCAGACCAATGCCCAGCCAGACTCTGAGCAACAGCTGCTTTGGAGACACTCCCTCCCAGTTTATTACAGAACGTGACATTATACCATTTGGAGTACCAGTTTGGTCAGTTCAGGGCAGCTGTCCCAGATGTGTTCCCTCACAACACCTCACCCACCCCCATCCTATTGCCAGGGGTGGGAAGTGGGAGGTTGGGAGGGGGCAGACCAGGGAAGAACAAAACCCAGAGAAGACCTTGATGCTGTACCAGCACTGCTCAGCAATAGCAAAAGCACTTGTGTGTTATCAAGGCTGTCTTGGTCACAAATAAACACTGCACCACACCAGCTGCTCTGAAGAACATTAACTCCATCCCAGCCAGACCCAGAAAAGTCAGACATTTGCTTCTCTACTTATTTGTTACACTCCAGCAGTGAGTTACTATCACCTTACTCCTGTCCCCAGCGTGTGAATCCTTCCATGCAGAGAGAACTAACGTATTTCGTTCTGACAAGTTTGTGGGGAGAAAAGGAGGGAAAAAAGCTATAAACACCGCCCCTGAAATGATGCAGCTGACAGACCCCTGGGACACCACACTGGAACACCTGCAGCATCTGTTCTGATGGCCTTGTGACAGTAGAGACATTTTGAGCCCTCCCTTCCTCATCATTTAGGTGGGGTTAGGAAGTGATGAGACAAACCCTGTACTAGAAAATCCATAGAGAATCTCTCACAATTACAAGGATCCAGAAACAGATTCTTCATCTGGACAGGAGGCCAGATCTGTGAGAGGCCTAAACAAAAGCATTTCCAACAAGATGCCTGATCCTCAGTCTCTTTAAAAAGGCCAACATGGCATGTGAGAGGGGTGGGTTTCCTTGAAGCTCAGAAGGTCCCTCATGCAGCCATACCAATCTGTACTGACCATATCTGCCAGCAGATGAATGTGTTTGGCTACAGCAGTCAGTCACCAAACACAGAAGAGCATTTCTGGTGAGACAACCAGCCAGGACCAGCACCAGAACACCTCACAGCCACACACCACCTCCCTGGCCAGCACAAATTAAACAAGTGGCATCTGGGTTCCAACAGGATAAGGAAGGGGCAAAGCAGCTTCTAACAGGCACAGCTTTGCTATTTTTCTAGGGAGCAGAGCTCAGAGAAAGTCTTCTAGTGAGGTGTCAATATCAGCACAACAAGTCCTACCTGGCGGGTCATTACGAAATAAGCATACATTGCCATGGCACTACCATAGGTGATGAAATAGGTGACTGGTTCCATAATGTCCCAAGAATATTCCCACCAGGTGAGGCGGGCCAGAATCCCAAACTGAGTGGCCATGTAGGCCAGGCCTCCCCACAACACCAAGGTCGTCCTCTTCTCTGCTTTCCTGCTGAGCTCCATCCTTACCTGCAGAAGGCAGAAACACACCTTGCAGTCTCAGAAGTAATTATGTTAATATTGTTAAGAGATAATAATAATGTTAAAATAGTCCCTTATATTAATAGCAACATTAAGTGGATTGAAACATGATTTGATTACACATAATGATTATACAAACAAACCTAAACCTCTTTTCCATCAGTATCTTGTCACCTATGTTTACTCTGGGCATGCTCTGAATGCCTCAGGAAAGTATTTATTTCTCTGTGTTCAGAGATGTTCTGTTGCACTAGCCCTATTTACCAACAAGCTCATTTCTGATTACTTAAAGCAAGGAAACAAAATATTTCCACTGAAACCAGAAGCAAACATGGTTTGGGTAAACACTTGGTTCAGTGATCTTAAAACTATTTGAAGCATGCCAGGGACCCAGTTAAAACTTGGAAATACATTCAGGCTGCATTTGGAGGATAAATACAACACACTGAGAAACTCCTTACTTTTTCTAGAGGTGCTAGTTGCTCCTTCAGTTCCTCTAGCCTCCCTATCAGCTCCTTCTCCTTGTTCAGCTGGTGCTCCTCGATGCTCAAGGCTGTGTACAACTGCTGAACCAATGTCTTCACATCATTCAGCGTCGTAGCATTTTCATGGCTTAAGAGCTCTAGGAAAAAACAGAGGCTGCTTTAAACACCTGTACCCACAGGGCTCCTCTCACAGCCCTTGGAAAACTATTAGTCTGCACTGGAAACAAACAGAACTATCTTTGCAACAAAGAAGTCTTTGGAAGAGCTCCAGAACTCTAAGACAATGCAAGTCCCTTGAAAGAAAACCAGGCTTTATTACTGGCCATTCCTAAAATTTGCTAAGAACAAGGGAAAGAGAGATGTCCTATAAAGCTGGCCAGATGTCAACAGCTGCTTCTGATTCATATTTATATACAAGAGAAATGAACTAAACTAGCTATGATCCATCATGCCAGCTGTCAAGACACAGGCAGAATTCAGACTACAGACCACCAGCAACCAGAGTTATTGGTGGTGGCAACTGAACATCATGGGTTAGGGACCCCACAACAGTCTCATCACCAGCATTTTGAGTGCCAGTGCCAAGAATTGTTTCCCAATACTCTGTAGGTAACACCTCTTGCTGTGCTGCCTACAAAGGAAAGAAGTTCTCCCTCCTAGTATTTAGAAACAAGAACAGGGCCATGACTCAAGAACACCTTTATCTCTGCATTCCAAAACCAAAAAGGATTCCTAGAGGATATCAGTTCGTAAAGGAGTTGTGACTACTTGTATTGTGTTACGCTCCACATGGAAAAAAAACAAGTTTGAAATTAAAGCAAAAGATTTTGACATTAACCAAATAAAGTGATTTTTTTAGCATCCTTGGGCTTGTACTTAAAGTTATTAAAATATTTTTACCAACTCAAAAAGCTAGGGACAGCTTAAGTTTTAACACCAGCAGCTCAAGGAAAAAAAGTAACTCAGTTGCCTGTGCCAAGACACAAAAAGCACACAATTTCCTTCCAGTTAAAGGGCTCCTGTTGCCCTATGAAGAAAAATCCATGTGTTCCTACTGAGGTGACCATCAAGAAGTACTTATTTAAAATTACAGTATTCTGGTATTTTAATTTTCAAATACACAAGGTGATCTTGTAAAAATGGAAAAGCAATAGCTGAAAAGTTTGACAGAACTAACCTCAGTGCCTATTTGCAGGCACATTCATTTTAGCACGAACTATAGAAATCTCCTTGGCAAGTGCATCCTAGGAGACAATTTCCTGTAACCTTGGTGATCCCAGAGCTTACTTAGCAGCACACAATGGGTGACAGAGCAGAGTAACTTCTGTGCGATATCCAGTGCTTTAGATATCCACTCTTAATGGAGAGCGATCTGTTAAGGTGCTTTTAATGAGATGGGAAAAAATAATCTCTAGCAGAGGTCAGTCTACCCCACATTTAGGGGAGAAAGAACATCTCACCCAATACTGCACTCCCAATTCCAGAATAACAGAACAATAAAGTAGACAAAAATCCCCCACATCTGTGAGCCAAGCAGAATGGCATTTCCCAAGCTGTCCCTTTTATTCAAATCCTCAGAGGTAACTATAGGCATGCAAGAACCTGGTGTTTTATGAAAGCTCTGAAGCTGCCCAGAAGAAAGAGTAGAGGGCAGATAAAAACACGGAGTTCCTGCCTCCACCAGTAACGCTGAAGTGTCTCAAAAGCTTCTTGCAGGTTTTCACATCTTGAAAATCCAAATAATATTATTGAAATGGATTTTCTTGTTGACTCAAAATAGGTTGGTTTCCCTTCCCTTCCTAGCTGATTCTTCATAACACAACCTTCTAAGGGCACAGTCTCCTTTATTTCACTGTTTGGTAGCTAACAAGGTTTTGAGGTTTATCTGCAATATTCCAAGTACCACACTTAAATGGAAACAATGTTAGCTGTCAGGGGAAGCAACAATTTATTTCTTCCAAACCAGACAATCTAAGTTCCAATCTAATTCCCATCTTGTATTGTATTCCTTCAGAAGGAGTTAAATTAAATTACTTTTCAGTAATTAAAAAAAAATTTGAAAAACTTAGAAATTAAAAGGAATTATACTTCTTTGTTTATTCCTCTTGGAGGCTGGGGGCACTAGCTTTGAACAGAATGAAATATCTGCTTTTCATTAGTGATTATTCTGATTACTTGGATATCTCTAAATTGGGCGCCAAGGGCAGGATTAGAAACCACAAGGTTTCCCTTTAGAAACAACACTTCATGCTCCTGAACAAGTTAATAAAGCATGTTGCAATGAAGCAGGAAAGTGAATACTGAAATGTACTCCCAGTGCTGAGCAGAACCAGGCTGGTTTACCTCTCTTTGGTGGTCTGACATGGTACGTGACATCATTAATGATCAGTTTGAAGTCATCCAGCAGAAGCAGGTCAATGCCTGTGGAGGAGGCCACACGTGTGCCATCTGCAAGGAAAACACAGATGATGCATTAAAGGCAGGAGGAACAAAGGACTTGAACATGCCATAGCTAAGTTGTAACACTATCCCAAACCCAGCTGTTGGGCTTCTATTCTTTCCAAAAGATGATACTTTTTGCCAGGACAAGGAAAGGTAAAACATGACTGAGTTTTCATTGCTAAAGCACGATACTGTTTCGCTTGCACCACCTTCTACACCCAATTCCTTACAAATTGATTTGAACCTCAATGTAGGTTGCATAGCTTGCATCTTTCCTACTAAATAGTAGGGAACTTACCAGAAAACATCTCCATTAGGACTGATTTCCTTAGCAGCTCTGACTATACAATATTCTTACTCTAGGAATGTCACTTCTACCTCCTGCTTTTTCAGGAAGGTCAAAGAACTCCCACCACAGCAAACTTTTACTTCAAAAGCAAAAGGCCAGATGAAAACAGCTGGCAAGCAAGTAAATCAATTAGTTTGTAAACAAGAGTACCTGCTGAGTAGATTGCAACCCGATCAATTCCTCTGTCCTCTGCTCGCAGCTGTTGCAAGAACACCCCAACAGAGTCTGAGATGGGTTTCAGGGTGAACTGGCAGCGCTCGCGCCGCGATGGAAGACTCACAGAAATCACAGGCAACCCGTTTTGGTAAACCACCGTCACTTCTACAGAGACAACAAAAATACAAGCTTATCATTAAAAGATAACAGATCTTCCCTATTTGTCCCACGGAGAAAGAGGCAAACCTGATTATCATCTGACTATAATAGACTAAACTTTTGATGGTACTAAGAGACATGGCCAAAGAAAAATGGAGGCATAGCCAAGATTCTCACTCCAGTAACAGGGCAGTCATTTTCTGTACTTTGTAAAAGTTACTGACACTAAACACAGTCACCTTTATTCTAAAGGCAACATGATATCTAAAAGCCATAACATAGCAGCACAGTATGTTTTGGTTAAGTTTTGAGAATAAAAGCATTTTGGACTATGGACACAAAACACTGCTGTTTATCAGGATTTATAGCTCAGGAGACAAAGGCAGATAATGTATATTAAGAAACATCAAGGAAGGACCAACTTAAATGTTTTTATCCTTGTTTAGTTCTGGTTTCCTCCTCCTTGTCCTGAGGCAAGACATTTAAGAAAGCAGTCAGGAGCACGAGGCTGTAGGAAAGCAGCACTCCGAGTTTAGGCCTCAAGGTCATTTAATCTAAAATTCATGGGATCAATATGCTTTGTACTTCTCCAGACAGGCATCACTACTTATGTGTAGATAAAACAAGATTTTCCATTTCTTTGGAGCTGCCAGAAGTTTTTCTGAAAGCATTCTTAAGGATTTCAGTAATTCTAAAATCCATGGTAGTGACCTGTATGAACTGTAAGCTGGTTATTATTTTACTGCCACAACCTGCTACGTGTGCTTCGTGACATCCATACATAGAAAAAAGAAGTTAGAAGTTCATATTCCCTAAGCCCTTTACTGAATTACCATCATAATTGTCCTCAAGTGAGGTAGTTGCTAAGATATAACAGTACACCTAAAAATGATTTGCTTTTATAGGTATCTTTCTTATGTAAGAACATACGGGGTTTTTTTGTTGCTCAGAGAATTTGCTGTGTCTCAAGGATGGTGCAGTCACACCCGCCCACAATTCATCTGCCTCAGTATCCCCACCTGTTGCAGCTTCGGTCAACTCCTGTCTCCTTAAACTCACTGAACTCATGGATTGACATGCTAAGTCATTTTAAGCAGCTTACACCAAAACCAGTCAGTCAGAGTCAACAAAAGTAAAAACGAAGACAAATAATATTATTTTAACTACCAAAGGGAACTATCAGGAAAAGTCTTGGGGCAACACACCTTTCCAAAAATGGGGGATCATGGACGTTGAGAAAGGATGTACCAAGTGCACTTGTACAATGCCAGAAGAATTCTCTTCTCATTCTCAACTATCACACACCTTCATGAAATGAATCAAGCATAAAAAGGCTTTCTCCCTCTTGCAAGGGATTGCTACCTTCTAGTCCTTAAAGACTAGATGGAAGCAACCAAGTATGGACACCTAAAACAACTGAAGCGTCCTAAGAGACCCCAGTATTTGAAAACCTATCAATGCCTGTTCTCAAGACTCAAGACACCTGACAGGATTTTAGCAGCTTTAGTGCTTTGAAGCATAGGATTCAGAGACAACAATCAGATATTTACTGGAAAGAAATAAAGCAAAGTGCTAATTTATTTGGACAGTCAGAATTTAGAGCTCCTTAGCAGCAGCTGCTATGATGCCAGCTATCAGGTTTTCTTTAAATTTAGAATGCTACCTGGATCACACAGGCAGTGAGGCCGTTTCTTTGCAGAGCAGAAGAGAGAACAGTGTTTGCATTGACGCTTTTTCCAGGTACCCTCACTGGTACCACACCACAACCAGAGCTCCAGGACTGCCAGCGCTGGAGGAAGTGCCTACCAGGACCAGCCCTGCTGCATTTTAGGAGTCATCAGCATTAGGAGCACAAACAAACCCTGTCACTAGGATTTCCAGCTTAGGCGAAGTATTAAAGGCCAAATTATTTCCCCTCAAAAGACAGAGTCAGTAAGTCTGGAAATACAGCTGGCTTTATGTTTTCCTTGCAAAAACCTCATAAAAGTAATTTCTTAGCTTAATTCACTGGTGGGGAAAGTCCATAACTCCAGGTCGATCCTCTCATCACCTCCCACACAAGTAATGCTGGTCAGATTTTTACTACATTGAAGAGGGAGAGCTCCGAGGCAAATAAAAGAAAGGAATCTGAAGGACACAATAGCACAAACCTAACAGACAGCAACAGACGGCTCCAGCAAAAGTTATTAATAAGCCCCTGTGATATGGCTGCCTCACTCTTCTCTCCCACAGCCCTGTGTGTCTTCTGCATCTACTTCACAAGCTACTAAGTGGACAAAGCATTTGGCACCTCAACTAATTACAGAGCTAAGGTTTCAGCTAATCTTCCCTAGTTAAATTCTAATCCAAGATTTAATTGCATGGGACAAGTAAAAGAAAGTAATTTTATACAAGTGTGCTTCAGTTACATCTACAGACACCTACAGCCTGGCCAGGAATGGTGCTAAATAAGACCATGGAGGATTTGAAAAGCTTTACATGCTATATTAAGCGTGGGGTTGCTTTGAGGTACGAGTTCCATCCAAGTACCACAAAGTTTTGACTCAGTCATATGTGCACCAGCAACAGGTCATGGGTATTTTTTTTTTTTTTAAGATTTCCATTTTTGCCTAAGATCAACTTGAGCAACACATGAGGTCAAAACAAAGTATAGTAAAAGAAAAAAGTGTGGCCAAAGTCGTCAGTGTTGAACACTGGCTACTGGTAAAGGTGAAGTTATTGGAAGAAATAATGAGAGAAATATTTAAGCATAACATGAAGAGAGGTAAAAATCAAATCAAATCAGACACACACAGACATTATCTTCTCAACCTTACACGTCCTCTACACTTCTGCCCGTTTAAGGCCCCAGGTTTTCATGTAAGCTCTCCAGAGCAGTCGTGTTCCCTTTGTCTTTGCACACTTGTTATCCTGGCAGGGGTAGCAGGAACCCTTCATTTATTAGCTTTCAGACCTTATTAACATGCCTTAACAAGGAGAGGATCCACTCGATGCTCATGTCTGTCAGCACAAGCGCTCCACTCCTTGTGCACAGCATGCAGATGTTGAGCAGGCAGCAAGCTGAAAGCTGCTCCTTTCCTCTTTGCATTCTGGCACACCAAGATTTTTAAAGTTCCACCAGTGCATCCTTTTGGTTTATGCTCTGACAAATTTATCAAAAAAGCTTAACGTTTGAGCTGTCCCAGATTTTAAATAAAGGAATAACATCGCCTTGGTGTCTTGGTTTGAGACACTTGGCTTCACAATTTATTCACTGCAGCAAATTATGCTTTTGACCACTTTGGCATGTAGCTGATATGAACTGCACTTTTGTTACGTAAATGAGGTTTAAGGGGGCAGGCAGAGTTGCAGGACCACAGCAGGTCATCTGGTGCCACCTCCCTGCTCAAGCAGGGACATCCCAGAGTGAACACAAGATTGTGCCCAGACAGTTCTGGAGTATCCTCAGTGAGGGAGATTCCACAGCCGCTCTGGGCCATCTGTTCCAGTGCACAGAGGTTCTTCCTCATGTGCAGGAAGAATCTCCTGTGCATCAGTTTCTGCCGTTTGCGTCATGTCCTAGTGGTTGACACCACTGAACAGAGCCTGGCTCAGCCTCTGGCACTTCCCTTCAAGAAGGACACCCCTGAAGGGTAGGGATCATGCAGACTCACAGCTACATCAGAAAGAAGCCTGGCAAAAATATTTGGACAGTTGCGTGCAAGTCCATCTTTCTTTATAAAGCCTGTCCAGTTTTGTAAGGACAGTTCATAGAAAAGTTGCCCATTGCCTTAAATTCTTCTTGATGTTGTCTTCTGTCGCTCCCTTAGCTCCAAACTGGATTGGTGCCCAGCCAAAAAAGCCTCAACCAGAAAAGGGGGCAGGGAATGCAATGGAAGTTAGGGAAGTCCAAGTGAGGCAGGAGCTGGTGCACGTGTGTACTCACCATCAGAGGGCACTACGGTACTGCAATACACCACTCTCACGCTCTGCCAGGGAGACAGCCGCTGATGCACCTGAAAAACACAAGCACAGCAAAAGGAGCAAATGTTCAGAGTCTGGCAGGATCACACCCCAGCGCTACCTGCTGTGCCCCTCCCTCCCGCCGGCCGCTTCCCCAGTGCCCGCGCTAGGCACTTCCTCGATCAGCAGCAGGGACAGCCGCAAACCAGGAGCACCTGTCAGGAACAGCCTCCTCCCTTCCCATCTGCCACCCCACAGGGTTTCCCCCCTCAGCCAAGTTCACCTCCACACACCTCACTCTCCACACACGTAGCTGAGAGCCTATAACAAAACAGCTGTGATTTGCTTTCCTTCATGTAACATGTATTTTTAAAGCCACATGGTCCATCAGTTTTAAGAAATCAGTTTAGCTTACTACACAGACACAGAGTAGAAATCATATCAAAGCATGAGTCTTTAAAGGTTAAAAAAAAAATGTTTTTTGCATAACCAAGAGGAATATTTACAGAGTTGTGGATTAATAGGTTCATTCTCTTTGGTTGTTTTCCATGCCAACATTACTTTTCTCGTGTCCTTACAGAAGGAAGCCAAATTTCAAGACACAAAGTAGTAAACATGCCTGTGCATAGAAGAACAAATTGTTCCAACATAAAAAGCAAGAATTTTAATACTGAGCTATAAAAATCAAAAACTACAACAGCCCAGTAAGAAAAAACACGTGAACAGGTTGTATGTTCTGCAAACTTAGCAAGAGACCCATTTGCCCATTAAAATCTAGAATCAGACTGATTTAAAGTCTATCTTTTGATTATATTACACTGGTTATACACTAACCCTTCCCCAACACCGAGATTACGACTCTGGCACAAAACAGCCCAGCTATAAACTAGAATAAAGCGCAACACACCAGCTCTCACCTGTCTCTGGTGGTTTATATTTCAGTGGCTAGCCTCAGATTTTTCAAGAGCTGTTGTCCAATTTAGACATTCCTATGGTCTGGGATACTTTTTCTTTGCTGAAATACAGCTGCCAAATCTGTATTTTTATAAAGGTATCTCACAGGGAGGACTTGTTTAAGTAAATTTCTAATGAAGTTTGCAAACAAAACCTAGGTTGTTGATTATTTCTCTGCCAAATTGTCCAAACCTCTGTTTCATGAGGTTGCCTTTGATAACCTACTTAAAAGGGCTTTAATTGCTACTTCACTTGTCCTTTGAAGCCTGATATCCAAACCAAGGATAATTTCTACTAATCTTTCTTGAAAGCAGGACCTTTGGCCCTGATGGTCACTGCACTGACAGCTCTAGAAATTCACTGTCATATATACTGTATTTACACTTCATTTCTATCAGTTTTGACAATGAAAATCAGTCATTTTCAATTTGCCTCCTTTCAAGTGCATTTTTTAGCTTCCCAGGGTCAAATCAGACAGTCAGCTCACAGGAAAAGAAGTGGGCACTAAACAGCTGTAACTTAAGCAGGAAGTTGCGTGTTTCAGCCAACATAATGTTGTAAAAAACGCCTGTGTGTTGGGAACCAAAGGGCAAATTTGCCTTTTGGCAAGTGAAATAAGCAAATCTTCTTGACTCTCTGACACCATGTGCTGCTGTTGAGCAATCAGGACTACCTCTCCCACCTGAAGAAAAGCAGGTTGTAGACTCTAAACTATCTAAGACAAACACAGCTACAACCCCACATCCTGTACAAATCCAGCTCTGTTGTCTTGGCATTACTATTATACTATTAACAAAGTCAGAAGCTTCAAGGATCAGAAGTAGGACCACATGCAAATCGATTTTCAGAACCAATTTTTACCTAAGGAGAGGAATTTTAATCCTTCTAAAAACAGTATCAGATACAATAACAAGTGGGCAGAATTCACACAGTGAGACACAAACCCTCCTCAGAGAGCACTACCCCAAAGACTGTTTATAGACCTGTTTTACTTGACCCCACAGTACAGCTAGCACTGATATGAGGTTTTTACTGCTTCACTCTCCCCCTCTACACAACATTAATCATCCATTTTTCAAACACTGCACAGCAGGACTCTGCCTTTCTACCAGATGTGAATAGCAGCCCAAAAACACAGTTCCCAGAAAATCCTAAACCCCGCTAAACCCAGCATTATCCCACTGCAAAATAACCATGTAGCTGGAAGATATTACCAGGTAGCACATGCAAAAGACTTTACCTTAAGGCTACGAGTATCTGACAGATACAAGCTCACTCCAGAAGCCTCCTGCCCTCATACAACAAGAACAGGGAAAAGGCAAAACAGGTTGAAAAAAACAGGGCATGTTAGGTGACTCATCAAAAAGCTGAGGTGCCCCCAGACTTCATCCCTTGGACAATTCTTGCATGCCAATATGGGCTGAACCCCTCTGTTTCATCGACACCCCCCTCCCCAGCAGCGTGCTGCCAGTACATTTTACAGGAGAGATGCTGTTAAAACACACGTATCTGTCCCTCCTGCAGCTCTGAAATGTGCCATGCGATATGTACTGCTGCTACAATTCCTTATCTACAGAAACAGTCTCTACTGGGTAGGAAGGGAAAAAAAAGAACAAATGAACTCAAAACCGAGCAGAGACCAAAATGTCATGATATGTCATCCAAGGTTAGCAAGAGTTTAAGGAGTCATCCATCATTTTTATTCCTGAAGGGAGACTGTTGTTTTAAAATTGAGATGGAGAGAAATGTTTGAACCCGTTATCCAATGTCTGCAGTTCAACAGCTTCATACAGAAAGATGTCAGAAGGCTGAAGCTGGGGATCAGATCGGTGCAGAGCAGAGAGAGGAACTAGTTTCAAGCTTTACTGACCAGATCTGTCCCTCAGGCAAACAGCCAACGGCTCACCCCTCCTTCAGCAATGAAGTGTGGAATAACTGCATCCAAATTTCAGTTGAGACAGACTTGTCCACCTCTCCCAAAATAAGCGATGCTTGGGAGTGTGAAAAGCACCAAAGCTGGACCACTGAAATGAGAAGCTTTAAGCACTAGGATAACTTTCTAGGTCTCACAAGAACACGTGCAGGAATTCACTTTCCACATCCATTCCTTTCCTGCCTTATCTGCAGTAAGATGCATGTTAAGAGGCTCAGGGTTATGCAGCAGCTGCACTCCCAGAATGATTAAAGGAGCAAGAGGAAAAAAGTCCCAGTTCTCTATCTAAAACTAATGCTTCCTCCAACCTTGTCCAGGTCTATATTAGACAACCCAAAGGTAAAAGTAACAGCATCTCTATAGGTCCTAATGTAGCTTTCTCAGTACTACATGGGTGACAAAGTTAATCAAAGGCTTGCCAGAAAAATCAACCTTTTAGCTACCAGTGAGTGCTCTCTGATAGGAAAAGAGGGAGCACTCCTGTTTCTCCAGGTATGTAATTATCAATGATGGAATGCTAACAACTTTAGGAGATTGAGTCCCCAAACCCTAATTAAAATCAGAAAAGAGGTTGTCCAGGAAAAATAAAAAAAACACCCCAAGCATGAAAAAAGGTGAACATCTTACTCTAGAACCCAAGTAAAACATGCTGCGAACTCATTACCCGGAGTACCATTGCAACAAGAACTGCAGAGCTTTTGTGAAAAACAGCATTCTCTGCATAAAAATGTCTTACTACGAGTGAAGCATTTAAGAGACACATTTGCAAGTGACCCTGGCAACATCTATTTTATAAATTATGAGGAGCTTCTTTAAATGAGGCTGCCTTAAGTCTGATACAAAGCAGCTCACCTTTTCCAACAAGGAACAGTTATTTTCCTCTATCCCGACTTTCACTGCACGAAACACTGAATGTCTGTCCTGGCTCTAAAAGCGGTTATCCTAAAACCTCCAAGCTGAAATCTCAGCGATGAAAATTGCTGCGAGCTTCCCCAAGCAGCCACAGCAACCCAAGCCACCCACCTCAAACATGCTGAAGGGCTCCATTTATCTGTCTTTCCCTCATTTCTGCTCCTCTACTCAACCTGTTAGAATTTGGTCTCTCCTAAACAGCACTTCGATCCCCAATTACCGAGTCCCCTTCCGTCCTCTCCTTTTCCTTCCCTTTCACACCAGCTGTTTGCAAAGTAAAGGAGACTCAGGGCAAAACCATGCCCTGACCAGAAACCTGCTGTCCAAGGGATGTGATGTATGACTTCCCAACACAGCCAGTGTTTTTTTACCAGCACATAAACTCTGACTGGATTTAAGTACATTTAGCTGTGGTGGATTGACTGGGGCCAGCTGACCAGCCAGCTGCTCCCTCACTCGTTGGGAACAGGATGGGAGGATGCAGGATAAAAGGATAAAGGCAGGGAGATCAGTCACCACTCCCCACTGGCTTAACAGAGTGGACTAAGGGAAAGTTGATTTACTGCCAATTAAAGCAGATAATATCAAGACACAGGTTGAAATGAACACTTCCCCCCTAACCTGACCCTTTATCCAGGATCAAACTCTGCTCAGAGACCCCTCAGACCCAGACAGTACATGCTGAGACCCCTCATCCCCATGGCACCCTACACAGAAACTGCTCAACCCCAAAGACCTCACAGAGATCAGAGACCCTTCAACCCCAGACACCTCTCAGCCTCCTGAGACATCTCACAGATACCAGAGATACCCCGCAGCCCCGGGCACCCCACAGAGACCTCCTCACCACAGACACCCCTCCCAGCCCCAGGCAACCCATCCAGTGGCCATGAAACCAGTCTGCTAATAAAACCCTTCAAAAACGAGCCAGCGCAGGGCTCTGGATACTCACAGGACCTTCCCAGCCCACAGCAGCCTCTCATGCGGCTCTGAGGGCAGCGGGGTGACAAGGGCAAGATGGCAGCACCTTATGAGGGACCCAGCTGCTGCCAGCGCCCAGGCACTGCCCTGCCAACTTCAGCTAATTCCCCCTCAGCATCCTCCCTGCCTTCCTCAGACACCTCCAAAGGGATCAAAACAGACCCATCTGCCACTGGAGATGTCTGCCTGCATCTCTCATCCCCCTTCTCTTCTTTCTGAGGTACCCGGACATTGCCGCCTGCTTCCAGGATATCTCTTTGAGACAAAAAAAAAAATTAAAAAAAAAAACAACCAAAAAAACCAAACCAAACCAAATACAAACAAAAAAACCAAAGACAAAACACCAAAACAAAAACAAACAAACAAAACAAACCCACTCAATCATCCTTTGAAATTGAGCCAAACTTTACCAAGGATTTGCAACCCTGTATGGAAGGACTTCTCCAGCTTCTTGCTACAGTCTCTGTATATATTAATATGTATATATTCACATAGCCAACAACACAACCATGTAGTATTTCCCTCAAGGCATGCACTGGGCTGCTGTTTGGGAGTCTGTGATAAAGTCTGGGAGTTGTGATAAAACATCCCTTGCTCCCACAAGGGTACTGCTCGCACTGCACCCATGCAAACCCCCAGCGATCTGGCTGGAGAGGGAACGCAGTGGGGAAAGCCCCTGTACCCAGGAGCTGTGCCCTTGCAGTGATAGCAACAAGCCACACACTTCAGAGCACAATTTTCTCCAGCCAGTCCAAACTGCTGCCTTTTTCAAACATACAACTTGTCTCCCAGGACCCAAACACTTGTTTGATTAAATCCCACTGGCTTGAAACTCATTCCTTTCTCTCTTTGACAGCACCTCCTTAACTCCATCCCACTCAAAAGGTCAGACTTTGCACCAAAAATTACATTTTGCACCCATTGCCTCCACAGGGCAGTGTTTCATGCAAACGAAGGTCAAGCAAACAAGAACCCATCCAAACTGTGGTGCTATTCCTCGTGGATTTTTTTCTTCTGCATTTTAAGATCAGGCTCTAGGATGGACACAAAAAAAAGGCAATGCCAGCAAGATGTGGGAAGTGTTATTCTTTACATTTGGAAGCACTTTGTACGACCTTCATTTGCCTCAGTTCTCATTCCTGCCTGAATTTTCTCTTCTTCCAGCATTAGTACAAAGCCCCATCACATCTGCTAGGAAGGGAACATAAACAGGAGGTGAGCTATAAATACTCCCTTTCTCATCCTGCTTCCTTTGCCCATCTGCCTAAAAAGAAGCAGGTAATCCACAGTGTCCAGGAAGAGGAGGGGGCAGGAGGAAGGAGATTAGTTCTCTGCAGAAAAGGGAAAAAGCAGGGATGAAGTAACCGTTCCTCATCCTTCATTGTGCCTTTCTCCCAGGCATTACTGCTGCTCTGGAAATAGTGATACAAGGAGTTGCAGCAGGAACTGTTGCTGAGCAGGAACATCACTGCATTTGATGGTTTTGATTGAGCCTCCGAGAGACAAGAGATGGAAGAGGAGGTAATAAAAGGGAAAAAAGTTGAGCTGACATGTTAAGCACATCAGTCAAGCAGAATCTATTGCTTTTAACAGGTGCTTCCCTTGTCACCATCCACATCACTTCCCCCCCAACTAAAAACCAAATCAAAACCACAAACCAAAACCTTCTCTCAGTCTACATTCTTAATTTTATTGCAAGTGTCAACAACTTGCAGAGAATTACCCTACCCTTAACTTAAGACAGATGACAGGCAGGGTACACCAGACACCCACACTGCCTCTCATCCAACCTTCACACAGTCCCTTCCTACCTCTGGCAGGCAACACAAAGCAGGGCTGGAACATCTCCCTGACAGTTTGTGATGCCAGATCACAGTTTCACTATGAAAATATTTTTCCTTTACTGGAGTAGGATGGTTTGGATTCCATTTCTTTAATACAATCCTCATGGTTACTGGGGAAAAAAAGGCTGAGAATTTTAATTCCTTTGAATCCTGAAGGCTTGAAACAGAACCCAAAGAAAACACCAGGATACATTTAAACCTGTGTCAGATTTGAAACCTGAGAACTGAATTCCTTTCCCTAATTTCCAGACTCATCACTTGAGTCTTACTGAAAAGGTTTATAACTCTCTTCTCAAAATTAAGGGGGCTGTCAACCCCCTTAATTTTTAAATTTTAATTTTTTTAATTTTTGAAAAATTTAATTTAATTTTTAAAAAAAAGCTTGAAGAATTCAGTGAGTTCTGAGTTCACTAATTTCAGGGATTTTATCTCTCTCAGACACTCACAGCTAAAAACTGCATAACTAAGAGAGAAGGCATCAGATGGATTCCCCTCAGCGATTTCCCCAGGGCAGGTTAGCTGTTGTTTTGTTTCTTGTTTGATTTTCTTCCTCTAGCACTTACCAAACCGATCAGGCAGCTCCTTTAGTCTCTGTTAGAACCAGTTTAAAACGAGAGATCTTGCCCCTCTTCTCCCACTGCAAAAAGAGCTTCCCGATGAGGAAACAGCACCTCACTAACACACCTCTGCACTTCCAGCACCAAGAATGAAACAACAAGCAAAGTTATGAAGCCAGATTCCCGCAAGTGCAAGGAAATTCCTTCTGCCTGGGGAACAGCCAACTCGCACTGGTTTTCCAGGGAAATAAACTCAGAAACGAGGGAACCTCACTTTCAGCTCTTGAAAAGACACAGCAGGCTCTTGCAGACTTCAGAGTTGGTGCCAGCACATGCACAGCTTGGGAGGATCTGCATGCTCTAAAACATTGAGAGGTGCAACATCCTGCAAGCCACAGCAGCCCAGCACATCCCACTACTGTGGGAGTCCTACACCATCAATTCCCTGCAGGACAGCACAACACAAAAAAAATATCTCATCTCTCTGGCTAACCTTACACCTGGGTTTGGTCCAAAAAGTGGTGGAACAGAAAGGTAAGTACTCTCAGACAGCAAGAGGCTGTACCCACAAAGTCACATCCAGTCAGTCCAACCATTAAAAGACAAAAAGCAGTTCCTTCTCTTGGATTACGAGCCTTACAGGGCAAGCCTAGAGACCAAACTCGCTTTAGAATTGAATACTTTATGAGGCACTTAACAGGGAAGTTTAAGAGTGTTGCCCAGAAGTGCCAGACAAGCTTTATAGATACTGAGTTTCACAAGCTTGGGTCCTAAGCAAAAAACTGCAAGTTTGACTACAAATACCTGCAGCCAATTAATACTGGCCATTTTTTTTCTGGAAGAAATACCAAAGTGTAGAACGTTCAGCTTGGCATTCTTCCCTGCTTTCTACATTCAGTTTGCAGCAGTTCACTACCAGGTGTGATTAACACAGTAAAAATCAATCCTTTTGCTAGTCCCACATACATCTCATGAAGCTCTGGAAGAATCCTCCAGTTGATTAAGGGTGGATGTCTGACGTTTCCCCCCCAGATACGCTGCCTGCCTTAAGGATGGTTACTGTGCAACTCTGGCTTCTAAATTCCTTATGTTCCCTTGCAAGAGCAGAGCATCAGAAGGAAACAAAAAAGATTCCAATAAAAAAAAGAATGTTTTAAAGCCATTAAAGTATTCCATTTCCTTGTGCCACCAGACCACAGATCAAGGATACTTACACGCAAACTTAATATCCCTATATGTTAATGTTTAATATCCTTTGGTTAATGATGTACTTTTACTTATTTTGTAGGATGGCCTCCCTCCTGTGCCCTGAAAGAGGAGATGGTGCAATGCTCACCTCCTGTGTGCCATAGGTACGTCTCTGGAGAGGCAACTTGGCAGAAGTTAAAGCACAGTGCTCTGCAGAGGCAGATCTTTATTGACACACTAATAACATGCAGGAAGAACACAAACACGTTAATTTTGAACCTGACGCTTCAACTGTGTGTTGAATTCAGTTCTGAAGGTTTCCCAGTTCAGCTTTCTCAGCTCATCTCACCTGGTCTATTTGCAAGAGGAGAAGGTCATAGAATCGTAGAATCCTGGAATGGTTTGGGCTCGAAGGGACCTTAAAGATCATCTTGTTCCACCCCCTCTTCCCATGGGCAGGGACACCTCCCAGTAGATCACACTGCTCCAAGCCCCATCCAGCCTGGTCTTGGACACTGCCAGGGATCCAGGGGCAGCCACGGCTTCTCTGGGCACCCTGTGCCAGGGCCTCCCCGCCCTCGAAGCGAAGGATTTCTTCCCAACATCCTGTCTAACCCTGCCCTCTGGCCGTTTAAAGCCATTCTCCCCTGTAAATAGTCTCTCTTTTTGTAGGTTCCCTCCACGTACTGGAAAGCCACAATTAGGTTACCCAAAACTCTTCTTCCCCAGACTTAACAATCCCAATTCTCCCAGCCTTTTCTCACAGCAGAGGTGCTCCATCCCCCTAACCACAGGAAAGTAGGGTTGACCCCTTCCGTACAGCACAAGCAGCAGCCATAGCGTATCCTGCAGCATTCTGTGCATGGTTTCAGAAACACAAACTTGCTCCCGACTCCTCTGGAGGAGGAGCTTTTATCACCTGTGGGACTGCTCCCCAGACCCCAGCCTTGGCAGCAAGTGGGGCTGACTGGAACATTCACTGCTTCATCATCGGTCATCTCTGGCAAGATAAGCAGGAGGCCCAGAGATCAAAAGCTTTTCATTTAATTGACCACTGACAAAGGGAATGATTGCAACAGCATCTCCTAACAGCACAGAGCTATTCATTTGAGCACCTCCTGCAAAGCATCGCTGTGCTACAAAACTCAGTGTAATTATGCTCAAATGCATGAAAGCACAACGGAGGCACAAACAGATGAAGTTTTAGGAAAGCTATAAACTGAAGTCGATCACTTCATCTCACAGCCAGTGCCACCCTCAAAGCTCAGTCCCATCTGTCACTCCTTCGGGCTGAGCCTGTGGGGCAAGAGGCTGGATGCCCTCGGGAAGGGCTGCTCCCCCTTAGGTGCCACCTGGCCAGGCCATCTTCAGCACCAATCCACTCTGTCCCTTCCCGAACCTCCCTCCTCTGGCTTGGCAAAACCAGTCAAAACTGGGTTTATGGACACGCACTACGCACAAACCCACCTTTAGTTTATATAATGATTAAGTCAAGGCATCCAAGTTAAAATCACTTAAGAATCTTAAAGAAAAACAGACCTAAGACTTCCCCTAACTTTTCAAGTCAACCACCGCCAGGATGCATGATAAACTAGGATTACCCAAACATTTCATTCCACCTCTTTGTTTAAAAATAAATTTTCTATCCCCCAGATCACAAGGCTTGTTTTAGTAGGATTTTAATTGCAATTTTTCAAATTGTTTCAGCTCAAGTATTTTCACTTTGTTCTAAAAGCACAGAACATATAATATACTGCGTTTACACCCCTACCTACTGTTTCTTTCCCCACAGAAATTGTCGCAGCTTCATTCAAAGAATAAGATACAAGGAGGATCCAACACAAAACAAATCCATTTTCAGCAGCCAGTCCCAAAAAGATGATTTGAACTGCTTGCCCAATTATAAGCTGCAAACCACACATCAGAGAAACACATGTTGCAAAGGGTTTGCAGTTCACACTTCTTTCCTATATGAAGGTGGAGGCTTAACTCGTATTTAGAGATTGAAAAGCCTTGGAAATAAACCACTAGAAAAAAATTACTAGGCAAATGACTACTTTTCTAGTCATTAAGGCCATTTAAGAATGAACAGTCCTGGGAAAAGAGATTATCCTGGGAGAGAGGGGTTTGGAATGGAAAGTAACAGATCTTTGGCTTGATCACTTCCTTAAAGCTTTTCCAAATCAATTAAATTGGGTTTAATATACTGTGATAGGTGCTCAGTGGTCTAGAAGAAGGCAATTTACAATTTGGCTCTGAATTATACAAGCTGTCAGAGACACCTTTACAGTTTGTATTTTCATTGACAGACTCAGTTAGTTAATGAAAATTGAACCATTCTTCTCTGGAAAATTAAATATACACACAAAACAGAGCAAAAAAGCCTCTGTGGAGAAGCCACAAAGCAACAGGCATCAAGGTAAGGACTTCAAAACATACTTCAAAACATATGCTTCCAATCCAACTGAGGAGGCTGGCTCAGCTCACATAGAATCAGATACTCCCCGTACTTTCTTTCCAAGAACCTTTTTAATGCTTTCTCATTGCACTAAAGAGCCCTGGGAACCAGGACTTTTCCTTTGATCCAATGCTAATTATGACTTAAAGCTCTTTCAACTGTGAATCCCAGGTTTCTGCTCCTCTATGGGGATAGCCTTAAGAGGCCAGAGAGAATCATAGAATTCCAGACTGGTTTGGGTTGGAAGGGACTTTAAAGCCCATCTCATTCCAACTCCCTCCTATGGGTAGGGACACCATCCACTAGACCAGGTTGCTCCATCCAGCATGGCCTTGGACGTTTCTAGGGATCCAGGGGCAGCCACAGCTCCTCTGGGCATCCTGTGCCAGGGCCTGCCCACCCTCCCAGGGAAGGATTTCTTCCCAATATCCCATCAGACCCTGCCCTCTGGTAGTTTGAACCCATTCCCTCTTGTCCTGTCACTATGCGCCCATACAAAAGTCCCTCTCCCTCCTTTTTTTAAAAAATTATTTTGGCTGTGTTGGGTGAAAAAACAATGGAGAGACCAAGTTTCCCAGCCGACATGCTGGTAAGGAGACTGCCTGGTTTTCTAAGCCTGTGAAATCTGCCAGGTTGACAGCTCTGCAGTCTAGTACTGCAGCTTGAAATCATCCCCAAAATACGCATCAACAAACTGGAAAGGTCCAGACAAAAAGGAAGAGTGGTTCAGGGCTAGGCCTCCATGACAATCAGTTGCTTTCATCCCTCCCTGCTCACGCTGCTTTGCTGATGGGTGGTACTGGATCCAAACAACTTGTAGGTGAACCACAACTAGCTGCCACAGCTGCTTGTCACAATTCTTTCCAACGGGCTCTGCTAAAAGCTCGCTCACCCACAAATGCCCCCTTGAGACATCAAAAGCAGATCCTTCTTTCCACAGGTTGTTTGTTTTTTTTTAGTACAAAGCTTATTGCTAAAATCAGACAAAGCAGCAAGGTGATGAGTTTAGGTATGAGGCCCAGGCACTTCCAAGCAAACAGCTTATCCTTTCGGGGAGCAGGAGCCCTGATAGCACTCTGGAACTGACCCGGACAGCCGAAACCTTGCATGCTTTCCCAGCAGAGCAGTGAAAACACATTAGCCCTTGAGAAAGCATTAAGGGAAGCACTAAAATAGCTGGCTGGAAGCAGTGTAAGTGGCTGTCCAGACAAATACTAGGAGAATCCATAAAGAGCTCTGGAGGCAAAAAAATCCTCAGTGGAAAAGCAGACCACTGATGCAGACACGCAAACCAGGAACACTTACATCAATTTCAGACTAAACATCAAAGATCACTCATTTCTGAGGGGAAACAGTCACAATGGAAGCTAAAAACATGCACAAAGCACAGCTGGGAAAGCAGTAGCTAGATGGGCATAGAGCAGGGAAACAGGAGGAACACAGGTCACAGCCTTGGTACAACACTGCAGGACACTGCACCAGCTGCGATCATATTTGCTCAGGAATATAAGAACCCAGCAAATCCCCTCAGCCAGAGGGCATCCAGACATGGACTGTCTACAGACAAGCATTATTTCTGTAGTGACATTTGCAATGACCTTGTACCATCACCAATGAGAAGGTTATAGAGCAAACAACCCCCTCCCCAAATTTTATCTTGCCCTTTGACACAGCCAGCACAGTGTACTTGAGCGTTTTGAAGCCAGTTTAAGAGGGCAAAAATCTCATCTCTACACTGTGTTCCTGTAATTCAAGAATATCACCATAAATCGGGAAAAAAAATTCAGGTGAAGTTATAACTGCAGGAGTTTGAGTACAGCCCGGGAATCACGCTTGGATGGTGGGTGACCGGCACACCCTTCTCCTCTGGGGATAAATTTTTTTCCACATTAGGAACCCAGAAAGATTCATTCAGATATGCCTCCAAGCAAGAGGAACAGAATTAATTTAAGCTCACCAGAGTTTTTTTCCTGGCATTGAGAGGTTCTCAGCATGCAAATACTAACAAGGTATTTATGAAGTTATGCTGTATTTGGAAAGAGGGGCAAAGGGAAACCTTAGCCTGTTCCAGCCTTTCTGAACAAGGTCATCACCAAGTTGTCACAAGCCCCTCCTTACACCAAGGGGCTGGGTCGCCACATACTTCAAAAACCACAGTATTTCAACTTTTTAACCCTAACTAAGACACATTAACACTTTTACAGTCTAGAACACAGTCTGCATGGTCCTTGGCTTGGGACCATTTGTGAGACCTGTTCTATTTCTCAGGTATTATTTGTTATTAATATGTACAGTATGTTTAACAACACAGTAGCAAGTCTGACAGACCAACAGACACAGTAATAAGTCTGATCAGCAATATCTGCTGTTCTTCTCGCCTTTTGCAGATAGGGAAGATGGATTTAAGTCCAGTAAAATAAAGTGTCATGAATTTGACACCATGACTCTCTGGATTACCAAAACCACCTCCTTCTGGAACACCGAAAAATTCAGAAGCATCATGTCCCAGACCACTGAGCAACCACCGCTCCTTTGGTTTTGGGGGCTGGTGAGAAACGCATTGGCAAGTTCGTAGGAAAGCGTGTGGCAGTTCGGGGGATGACATCTGGGAGAGGGAGCTTTCTCACGCACATTTAATATTATTAATTAATATGTAACTCCTTTTTTGGAATTCTGCATCTTCCAGACAGAAATCCTGCCTATGGAAGATTAAACACCTGGTTTCTCAAAAAAAACCAAGTTCTAGGAAAGCATCCTGTAAGTGTCACTCCTCTTATCCAAATGCTGGATCCCTAATTTCCCTGACAGAGGCAGTTCCTCTGATGTTTAAAACCCTCAACACCCTGCAGAAATCCCAGCAGGAAATAAGAACGCTCTTGTCCCTGCTGGCTGAACACCATGAGTGTGCAAAGCCAATTCCATCTCACGCTGTGGTGCTGCTCCCTTGCTGATCCACCTGTAAGCGAGTCATGGCAGCTCTTTTCCAGGGAGTTGGCATTGGCTGCAGGAGCCCCTGGGGACATTTCCTTCGCAGCCACCTCAAGGCTACCAAGCCACAGACCCGTGCAGTTCTGTAGAGGCTCACCTTGTTCCCTCCTGGGTACCAGGAGGTTTACAGAGAGGGGCTGTAAAACTGCCCCACTGCTCCCCTTTAACAGCCCTGCACAGAACCACCAACACCTCTGACACATCTTAGTGTAGGTGGTGGCTGGGTAAGAAAAATAAGGACTTGTGGACCTTGTATAAATGGAATTTACAAAGATAAACAGAAATAAAGCCTGCATAGCCCCAAACAGATTTCAGTAAGCTTTCCTCACGCTATTTACAGCCCAGCAAGAGGCTTAAAAATGCTCATTCTGACCTGGCTAGAAGTAACTCACACAAATGTCAGGCTCACCTTAATGGGGTGACGCAAACTTCTTTTGGTGCCCCAAACCGCCCCAGAATTGCATTTAAATGCAAACTCTTTCCCTGCTTCCGTCCTCTTCCTATAAGCCAGGATTTCTTTGAGTCTCAGTCTAATTAGGAGATAATTTTAACTCTGTCACTGGTTTGATTGCGCTGGTGCTTAACCACGCTATTAAGCAAATCATTAGCTGACATGTGGTACCTTCTCCATCTGACAGAGACACGCTCAGCCTCAGTGGGTGGGATGGGGGGAGACTCCAGAGAAACAACCACTGCCAGTCCTTAGATTTAACAGGCTACAGCTGTTAAAGCACTGCTTGGGCCAACCACATCCACTTTATCACAAACAACAGGGGTAAGACAAGCAGCTGGAACTGCAGTCCAACCTGCCTGACATCCCACATCCAAGGTCACCTGTGAAGGACAACAGGACAGCTTAATTCTGGAACCACCCCCGAGGAACCTGAGCAGCACAGGAGCTGTAGCAACCAACCAGACAATCAGTTTTCTCTGCTTGAACACCAACTGTGCAAGGGCCCTTCCTGCTCCATTTTTATAACCCCAGGGTCTGAGACTGCCTGTGGCACATTCTAGCAAAGGGCATTGGAGCCCATCAGCTCCAACTTGGAACTGCTGCTTTACATGTTTACTGTTCCAGGAGAAAATACAGCAGGTTCAGCCATTTGCTGCTGCCTGAAAAAAGCTCCTGTGCCTCACTCACATCCATTTGGTGCAGACTACTGCAAAGGAGCACCGAGTTAGGCAGAACAAGGAGCTTTTCAAAAACCACATGACAGCTGGCTAAGTTCTATGAAGGGAGTGTTTTCCCATCTATTCCACTTTGTGATTCCTTCAAGGATCCCAAATTAAGCACTTAAGCAAACAGTAAGACATCATTTAACAAGTCAGTGTGCCTAAATTGATTGTTGGGGCATCAGCGAGTCATAAACTGCCAAGTTCAAACAGCTGTTTTCTCCTTCTAGGAAAACCTTCTGTCCAACACACAAATTTGCATGGAGGAATCATTTTGCAAGCCTGTGACACCAAAGCTTCCTGCGGCAGCAGCCACAGCTGCTGACTTTGCCAACTACCTTTGCTCAGCAGCTGCTTCAGCAGCACATTCCCTCCACAGCTCATCTCTGAAGCACCAAGTTCTTGTGCTTTGCTGGTGTGAGGATGAAAGGCAGTTACACAGCCCAGATTTCACAGCAGGGGATTTATAGCCACAACCACAGGCCTGCTGCAGTCCAGCCCATGGCTGGAACACACCTGAAAACGGTGTTGGTTCCTGAGCTGAAGTTTCTTGTTAAAAGTGGACTATGCAAAGAGCTGGAAACATCAGTTCACTTGAGGAGACAAGTGATGAGCTGCCTTTGTCTGGTCCTTGGGAACAGCAGGAAAAGGCTGAGATAATAGTGGAGGCTTTCAACTGGTTGTCAGTGTTTGCTCTTCACAGCAAGCACATTTCACAAGAGCCATTTGGGTGACTGGCACCTTTGCTTCTCCTCTCCATGTACTACAGCACCTGGGAACAAGAGGAGTCTGAGACCAAGCAAAGACATTCCAGATGCCTTAAAAGGCATCTCAAGTGATAGAAATGGCACAAGTATTAACACAATGAATGCTTCTTATGCTATTTTACCATACTGCAAGAAAAAAACCCTCCAAGGTCTCTTGCGAATCAATCCTGGGAATCCATTTCTCCTGCTTTTTGCCACAGTAGCCAAGTTTACAGTCCTGGGCCTGGAGAAGCAGCCAACCTGGCACAGCTGGGGAACAAAACAGAATTCCAGATGGGCTTTTAAAGGTCTCCTTTACTGACTTGATCTTAAACTACAGCACAGACTGTCAGTGCTTTGCTGTTCATTGCAGCAGCCGTTTTGCCTTAAAGTGCCAAGAAAAGTCCCCAGTGCTTCACAGGGGGCACAGAGTGAGATCATCTCCATGAAGTCACCGGGGGTCTTAGAAGGGACCACCACAGCCAGGGGACAAGCTCTACCAGCAGGAGAAGGCACACAGAGTCAGCTGGCTGATTCTAAAGCTGCTGCTGACAGCACGTATGATTTGTGTCGTTTCAACACTTCTGAAGCCATCAGCTGGTAGCAGCTTACTGGCTATCAACAGCAGCAAGATGGAGAGCAAATTCAGGAGCTACCGATGGCACTACTAGCAAAGTCCATGAATATTCATGCCACTAAAACACAAATGAATTTGTAATTTTTTTTAATGATGAAATAAAAAAGAGGGGCTTCAAGTAACCCTTAACGCCAAAGCTTTATAAACGTCAATACACCAAAACAACAAGCCCAATGACCAAGGGGACTGTTTCACTCTATTTTTCTGGACCAGTGCATTTGTACTTTCTATTTTCCCTCTCCATCCAGTTCAACTGTAGCAACTGGTAGAAGTCACACACACACAGGATGAGGGAGATTTTATTCAAACAGCTCACACATTTCAGACTGTAGTTTTCCAAAATTTTTTTCTTTTTCTCCTTTTTTTTAAGTACAGCTTGGAAACAACCAACAAAGGCTGCAGTAGGAATTAAACCAATTTTTATAATCCATGTGGCATGCACACCTGACACATAGGTGTCTACAGCTGGAGCCGTACTGCCAACACAGACAACAGGCATACCAGTGATCAACATCAAATGTGGGTAACTAAACTTTCAGAGCAGCAACCCATTTTTGCCCCAAATAAAACAGTGACAAGCACTGTCAAAACACCCACATGTGTCTGCTGGGCACAGGCAGCACAGTGGAACAGGGTCAGCTCCTAGCAGGCCCTAAAGCCAGTGACAATCACCTTCAGAATGTAGTGAGCAAGCCTATCTTGAATTGACTAACAGAGCATAGTCATCTAGATTTATTAAGAATATTTCTTCAGAGCAATCCTAAAATACAATGGATGCATGCTTGGGCTATGCCACAGATCAGGCAACCTCTTAGGTTACACTTGCAGCTGTTTCCTCAGCTGTCACCAGCCATCTGGGAATTTCTCATGGACAGCAGAGGCTGCCCTTGCCCTGCTGACCAGGCCCCCCCACCACACTCCTGATCTCGGCACCTTCGCAGCACAGCTCAAGGCACCACATACCCCACTAACAGAAACACATCAGGCACTCCTCCATCACCATCTTTCCAGGGAGAAATAAAGAAGCTAAATCTTTCTCTTTATAACTGCAGGACTGAGAAAGAGTTACAGGGTTAAAGTGAAAAGTTTTGTCAAAGACTACCAGTTTGGGCTTAAAATTTGAATGGAGCATGCCTCTGCTAGTCAGCAGCTTAAAGAAGAACATATTTAAGAGCTGCATAGGGGAAAGAAACTGCATTCCTGGGAGAGAAAGAAGAAATGGTGCCTCAGCTGCAGTTCTCAGGAGCAGATTCACAGGTTCTCAGCAAACTCAGAAGCAGATCCACACCACCAGACTCAGTAGCAGAAAGTGAGTATAAGAGAAGGATCAAAACCGAACTCCAAATGGAATTTTCAGTTACTAAATGCCAGGTACAGACTCGAAACCTGTTTCTGTATGGCCCTGAAGATAGTCACTTGACCCTTAGCATAGCTCATGTTTCAGGGTTTTTTAATGGGTTACAAAAAGGGCAGGTGTCAGCCCCACCCCCTTACCCAGAGCACGTGTGCCTGAAAGTGTGCAGCAATGGAACCCAGAACCCATCCTTTGGGAGCAGGCAATGGATCACACGTAAGCCACTTCAGCATTCCTCTTACACTGGCACATCTGCACATGGCTCAGCAAGGGAAAACCTCCCTTTCCCAGTTATTTTATTCATGTTAAGCTTTCCCTCTTCCCAGATACCAATCATATTTTAACATTTTAACAACTGCAAGTCAAATTTACCAGGGGAAGGAAACCAATGCCTGCTACCACTGTGCCAAGTTTCCAGCCACCTGGACTGTACTGTGTTGTTACCAGCCCAGTGTATCCCACAGGGGCTTGCCAAAGCCCAGTACTGAGCAGCGTGTGGTGCTCCTGACAGGCTTCCCTAACATCCACACTCCCCTCTCCAGGCATCACTACTCCCTGCTATTCAATCACTTCCTTGCTCCTTTATCACAATCTAGGGAAACTTCCACAGCCATTTCCTTACAGCAGCAAGGCCAGGAAAAACATTTTACTGAACTGTGCAACTTTCAGCAGCTTCTTGGCCTAAGGTTCAAAAGAAAAGTTATCACTGGCTCACACAAAGATCTCTAATGCAGTTAAAATATTTCTGGCAGAGAAACAATAAAAAAAATGAACTGTTTCAAATGCCTGGCTAAATTTGCTACAATAGATGAGAAAGGGCTTTCTAAGCAAGTTTATCCATGAGATCACTGCTTTGTGGTGTACAGCAAGAGCTCGATTAATCACAGAACTATTTGCAAGGACTTGCCAAAAAGAGAGGAATAACAGAACAGACCCTGCAGAACAGCTCCCCAACACAGGCAACACACACACGCTCTTCATCTTCCTGCATGAGGAGCTGCTCAAGACTGATCTCTGAATTGAAAACTGTTTCTTTTCTGTTCAAAGGAACTAATGATGCAAACTGGCTAGGCCCTTTCTCAACCGGTTGCTGCTTTATTCGCTACAACCCTCTGTTTGCACAGCACTTAAAGTACTCATTCCGTTCTTTCAAATGAAAGATTTAATGTAGGAAAGAACCAAAAGAGGTAATTCAGGTACACAGTGAGTGATTTATCCATGTACCTCCACATAGGCAGCATTCTTCCTCCAGTCAATAAACTTTATTCCTCCTTAGGAAGGATTTGACACAGACATCAAGCACAAATAGATCGTCCAGCTCAAAGTGGGAAGCACACAGGTCAAAATACACTATCCAGCTCCAAATCACCATTTTTATTTCTGTTGTGACCCCTACAAAATAAACTTCCCTTTTACACTAAGGGTGAATTCCCAGTGCTACCAGCTTTTGCTTTATTCCCCCAAACTCCTCGTATCCCCCTTAGCCACCCTACTCCCCACTGTGCAAGGATACACTGCCAGGACACTGTTACTTCAGTCAAACCCCCAATATTTCAGTTCTACTGCCAAAAAGCAGGGTCTGTAACTTCTGGTATTCAACAACCTTATAGTATCACAGTGTAGATGAGTCATCAGGGCAAGATTAAAAGGAACTGGTTTTTTAATATTGCCAGTAAAGAAAAAAACACGCCTTGTGGAAGAGACAACTTACAGTGTTCAAATATGAGTTTCTCTTGGTGAGCTCTGCCCTCAAATGGATGGTGTCAGTTTGATTCATCAGTGCGTGCGAGATCAATGCGATCCTAAACTTCGTGTCTTCAAGAAGTTATCTTCCAAATCTGCCTGGGAATTGTTTAAGCATTACACAGGCTGAAAAAAGAATAAATCAAGCCTAACTATTGAAAACACAAGTAATTCATCTGGCAAGCTGAGAACAGAGACAACCGACCATGAATAATGCAAGAGGGGTAAGATTCAAAATACTCCGTTCAGTCTATTACCTGCAGCCTGATAAAATACTTGATTAAATTGGAGAGCAAAAGCTGTTCTGTGCAATTACTGGAGAAATATTTCAGAGCCATTTTTCTGTTAAACATTTAGAATCCCCCTGCCAGCCTACATTCTACCCAAGGACACAAGGGGAGGTTTCTACAAGAACACATGGCCTTTCCAAGGCAAAAGTTTGAGAGGGGGAGGGATGAGCATTCAGGCTCACAGAAACCCAGCTCAAATTGCTGTGCCATTTTGGAAGTTAATTTTTTCAGACATTCGTTGAGAAAAACCTCAACAATCCTACTTGTGGAGGTAGGATTTTAGGTGCTGCTTTAAAAAAGCATCCTCCTCCCCCCCACCCTGTTTAAGCTGTTGAATAAAATCAGAGCTTAGGAAACAGATATCACAGACCATTTAACCTGCATTTGCCCACTCACTTCACCTCGTCACTGAGCTATCCAGCCGTTCCAGGGAGCATAACGGGCACCACAACAGAACTGCCATCTGGTAATGCCAAGGTAAATCACTTAAACCAGTTATAATCCGTGTTATTTCCATGCAATTTGTTTCACAGAGTGATTGAGCAGAGTTCCCTAAGCGACTTGAAATTCTGGAATAAAATACTCTTAATTGCCATTTGAACTCTAAGGGAGGAGCTTCTCAGCACCCAGAGGGGAAAGAGCAAAGCTTGTGCAAAAAAAGGCAGAAGCTGGTGCGGGGATCAGCAGGTGAGCCCTGCCAGTGCCTCTGGGCACTGCCCAGATGTGATCATGGCATTATCAAGGCTTTGGGGATTTTCTCTGAAAGCCCTGTACCTGCGAGGAATGTCACAGCAACCCTCAGCCTGCAGTTGGGAAAGGGAGGGGAATATGTTCACTAAAGCTAATCTTGGCTCTAACAAAAAGTAACTTTCACATTACAACTTCTCATCCTGTCTTTTCCCCCCAGCCCCAATACTTGGGATATATCTGGAGAAAGAAAAAACTCCAATCCACACGAACTCGGGTACCTTCAAAGGCATGACTGTGATAAAAAGGAAAACTTATTTCAGTGTGAAAAGCACAGAAGGGAAAGCGGTTAAAGCTTCAGTGCAGGAGTTCAGGAGCAGCAGATGATGCTTGGGTCAAGGGGGGGGGGGGTTCCCAGACATTAAACACTCAAGAGCAGAAAGGTAAGTTCCATCCACTTTTAACCAAGGAAAAAGTAAATGTTACTGAATTTAATGAAGCCTGGCAAAACCACCTTCCCTATTCTTTCTGGCTGGGTTTAGCAATGGTGCAACAAACTCAGTTTTAGGAAGTGTGACTTCAAATCCAGGCCATTTCAAGAATATTGAGCTTCAGTAAGTCAAGCCACCAGGCAGGAAAACTCATTAAGAATAGTCAGCCCTAAATACATTCACCATTTCTACTTTATTTTCCTGAAATGCCACTTATATCCAGCAATAGGGTTTCCCTGCCCTTAGGTACATCTATCCAGCTCCCATAATCCTAACTCCCAGTTTATCTCTGAAAACACACAGCATGTCAATTACTCTGTATTTAACATACTTTCTGATTTATTTAAGCCAAAGAGAATTGTAAAGAAGACATTTTTATGACTTATTCTAATTGAAGCTGAAGTATAAATCTCCACGTCAAATGTAGCTACCTTAAGGGTACTTGATAGATCAATACTCTACACATTTAGGTTAAGAAATGTAAAGCTGCTGCTAACTGTAATAATAATTACACATAAAAATTCAGTATATGCGGGCAAGAAACCCCAGAACCAGGTACTTTTGAAGCTTCCAGAAGAAATCTGGAATGATGATCCTTGTGGGTGCCTATAAAATCAGAATATTCTGTGAAATACTGGAGACCTGGTGTCTGACTTCCACAGAAGAGAAAAAGAAGCAAAAACTATTTATGTTTATTTTCCATCAAGAAATAGGTCTGATAAAGGTAACATGCATAAAAAACCAGGTCTTTAGGCATCCTTATCACAAAATATTCAAAGCCTGACTCCAGATTTTGACAGCCGATATTTTCCATTTGGCTTTATCTGCCTTGTGATTAAAAACATAAAATGAATGTCCATCCTTGGTTTAATTTTTGGGCACGGACAAAGCCAGGCCCTGGGGAGATCTCATCCAAGATGTTCAAGGGAATTTCCGCCAGCGCTGTCAGCTCCGGGAGAGCAAGAGGAGCCTGTGCCAGCTCAGCAGCCCTGCTCACGCAGCCCATGCTGACCCATGGCTAAGGCCACTCGAACAACCCAAATCCTCCCATCTTGGCACTGAACTGACTAATTCCTTAAAAGAGTTCTGGATCCTGTCAAGAGGTTCCACTTTAAAAGCCTCTCTATAGTTACAGCAGTCAGTGGATCTGAACATCAGTGAGTGGAGATACACAAGCTGTTAACAAGCAAGACTTTGGGCTTTCTTTTGTAAAAATTAGTTATTTAATAGCAATTCTAGAGACTGAACCTCATGTTTTTTTCACCCCAGCACAAAACAGCCTCAGAGATACAGAAATTCTTCAATTCCACCTGAAGGCACAAGTGTTCAGATCCTATCTACAAACAAGCTGAAATTCCTTTGGGGTTTTGTTTTTTAAAAGCACAGGAGTCTTGCATTGTGGAAAATTTAATCCAGCTGCTGGACTGTAGGACAATGAGAAGGACAAGACTGGCTTGGTCTCTCCCAAAGGCTCAAAGCACTGTACATGAACTCCTGCAGGGAAGCATTTCCTGAGCCAAGCCAACTCTCACCAGGTTTATTTTACAGGAACACTGTTTGCCAAAGGGAACAGCAAGGCATGTCAGGATCAGAACTAGACTCCCACCTGAAGCTGCCACCCCAAGCCCTGCTTTTATCCCATACTGCTCCCAGGTTAAGAAATCAGAAACTCCTCCATCGTTTGGAGGAACCGCAGTGCTTTGCTAATGCTGCTGTGGGCAGCACTGGCCTTGTGTGGCAACGCTTTATGCGCTTTCCAAATGTTACAGTCCAAAACCTCAGACTGCAACACCACCAAACTCTCTGCCTTGGGGAACTGCTCCTCCTTTGGCACCTTTATTACCACACCTGACATGTCAGCATCATTTTGATCCTTACTTGCTCAATTTTCACACAACCCACAGTCCTTCATCCTTCACACCAATTTCCAAGACACCATGGAGCTCTGTGAGATAAGCATGTTTGACACAGAATCTTTCCCAACACTACAGCCAATAAGAAATCCAAGGAATCAACACCTCCCCTCCCCTCTTGGGACTGCACTTTGAACAGGACCAAGCTTTGGCACTGCTGTATCCCTGACTCTCTGCTGCCAGCATATTCCCCAGAGGCTGCCAGCAGGCACCATCCATCTCACACCAGCCTGAAGTGTTTGCACAGCATTCTCCCCTCCAAGGAAGCTTTAGGGAGGAAGTTTCCCTGAAGCAGAGGATGCTAACAAAAGCAGGTTACATAAATCACGAGTGCTGCAGCTATAAAAATCTCCCTTAATTTACTATCTTAATTGAGGAGACCCCAGACTGGACTGCTGGTGACAGGGGCTGCCTCCCAACCCCTGCCCATGGTGGTGCTCTGATGTCCTCTGCTTTACTCAAGCTCATCCATTTTTTTTTTCTGCAGGCTGTTATCAGCTAGATAAGGGAATCAATACAATGTGCTGCCACATAGCTGCTGGTTTTCCTGCTTGCAGCTGGAAGATGAGAAATACCCCATCATCCCTGCTCACGTCTGGGGTTGACAACTTCTTTCTAAACAGGAACTAAGGCTAGCACTGGTGGAACTTACCCTAATTGAGCACCATACCTGCTGGCAGATCATTCTTTGCATCCATCCTTGCTCCCCTGTGAGAGCCACATAAGCATGACCAAAACTGGTGGTTGAAGCCTTTAAACTACAATTTAATACAGTTAAGAAAAATCAAACCTTCAGATACTGCATTAAGGGTTTAGGAATATTCTCTTCTCCATGAAGGGAGAGTTCCTCATGCGAACCTTCTAACTTTACTTCCATAAAAGAGTAGAAACTTTTAACTTCCATGTGGAAATTGCCACAAGGCTGGGTCAGACCTCTGTCTTCTCATTGCTTAGAGAAGACCAATAAACTATGAACACTCAATTCAATAAAAGCTCCACTATTAATTTGGGGTGGTGGAAGAGGTTAAACTCACCCTAGAGACCAGGCAATACATCAGCACTCTAACACATACAAAAAAGCTTATTTTTTTCCTCATGAACCCCAATATTACTATGTAATAAACCCAAGTTGTCTTTCAAGCCAAATTCATCTTTCCTCAGAAACTTGCACACATTTTCTATGAGTGTCTAATTTAAACCATCCCTTAGGCAGGAGAAGGCTTCTCAACACTGCAATGAGCAAATAAAAATTAAATCCCTCTTATGCACCGCAGCAGCAGAGAAGCACCACCTTGAGCTCACTTCGCCCTCCAATTTTGGGTTAAAAGTACCCAAAAATTAATGCCACATCATTCCCTTCCTCCTCCAGTCCAACTCTCCCTCCGGTTCAAGGGGCAGGAAATGCAAAGCACCTGTGTTTCACAGGAGAGTCAAGGAACTTCCCTGCTTTTCATGTCAGCTGCAAGACCACACCTTCCCAGTAGGACACACACCTCAAACTGATGCACACCTCAAAGTAACTGGAGTGAGTGGCAGCCTTTGAAATCCAGTGCAGTGAGCCACCAGAGCTGACACCATTTGTACCACCACCACACACCAAAGCAGCACCAGTCTGCACAGCCATTGTTGTGCCCCAAACATTCCCCCCTAAATGTCACCCAATGAACCCTTCAATGCTGTTCAACTTCCACAGGGGGTTTTACTTTGGGAAATAGAACATGACAGGTGCCCCCAGCTGCTTTTAGATGTCAGATTTCTGGAGGAATGGTGTTTAAAGGTCTCAAATTCTCACTGAGCTCAAAATAAATGAAGAACACTTTCAGGGTGCCTCCACGGGGCTTGCAGGACAAGCCAAGGACATGTTTCTTCTGCCTCATTTCCTCCCTCAGCTCACATGTTGAGAAACACCATTAAAGCCAAACAAGGTCAGAAATTTTGACAAACTTCAACCTGGAAACACCACTGCAAATAAACACAAAGTTCTGGCCAGCAGCTTCTCCCTACAACTCCAGTACCAGAGCCAGTGCAAAACCACACAGAACCTCTGGGAACCCTCCAGAGCTGAGTGTGAACATAGCAGGGCTTGGCAGAGTCACCAAGACCTGGGCTGGTATTCAAAACACCCAAAAATTGAGAAACATCCAGAGAAACTGAACTGAAATCCCAGTATATCCTGTACAAATTAGTTTGAAAACAGTCTCACACTAATTCTGACATTTCTAAAGTAATTGCTCAGTGCAGATGCTGTAATTCACTATCTGCAGGTGATACTGGTTCATTCCTGCAACCTCTTTGACACTCAGATTTGTGTTTCAGGCAGCCTTAAATCACATACAATCATATTTCATCTGCAGAGAACAGGCCTGAAGTCCAGCTGAGCAGAGAATTACAGAAAAATAATTTAATCTCTGCTACACATCATCAATAATGCACAGCCAACAGAGAGGCCCATGTTAACATACAGATGGGCGATAATCTAATTAACTGTGACCTTTTCGTCTCTTGCACTGCCTACAGGTCAAAACGTTTGAGTCAGTTTGAAAGGAGACAATGTCAAAAATGGTGTTTTGGGAAATCCCTACACCTAACAAGGGCTTTAAGCAGCCCAGTCGTTCTGACTCAAACTGAAGCATGCTTGATGGCTGCTATGAATACAAACGAAGGGATTTCCAGTTAACGTGCACGGCACAGGGAAGCAAATCCTCCCGATTAAACACCTCCCTTCTCGCTCCCTGCTCCATAGCCCCCAAGACAATTAACGCTCTAGGACAAGAACTCCGATGGAATTGTTTCTGAATTCACTGATCAAACCAAACACGCTGACACCATCTGCTCCAGCCTCCTTATCCCATATGCAAATCCCTCTTTTAAGAAAGGAAAGCTACTTGTTAGCAGCAGGCTCTCTACTACAAATTCTGCTACTCCGGCGTGCTCGGAAAAGAAAGTGTAATCCTCTCTTTTAACATTATGTTAATAGGGGGTTGCTTTCGAGACCAAGGGCATCCCCCAGAAGCCGACACGGGGAATTAAGTGCCGGCTTTGCGCTGGCACAGCGACAACCTTGCCGCAGGAGCCTGAAGGTTATTAGCGGAGCATCAGCAGCAGGAGCCGCCGGATACGGAGCTGGGAACCGGGAGATACCCTCGCTGGATGATGTCTCCCTCCCTTCTGCTAAGCGGGAAGAGCGATGGACAAGGAATCCCAGCTCCCCTGGCACCGAGGTGCCTCGGCTGTGTAACACAAGAAGGCTCTGAAATGCAGTTAAGCCGCACGTCCATCCCTCGGCCCGCTCTCCCCAGCGGCCGCCGGTGCGGGGAATCACCGCTACCGCAGGGAACTCCCACGCCCAGCACCGGGACGCGGCTCCGCAGTCTCATCTTCCCCGCCTGCGTGTTGGGGCTTCCCCTGATGCTCTGAAATCAGAGCCTCATTCCTGCGCTGCATTCGCAGCCACGACTGCAGGGAGGGACCGGCGGACGAGAACAGAGTGGAGTATTTTTGTCATCGACTCCCCCAGTTCTCAGCAGACCATGGCATGCCATACCAGCAGATATATTAATAGCTCTTTACACGCCTAACTCATCAATTTTCTGTTTGGAAATTCGCTCCCAGAAAGAATTACATTGTTCTAAGAGCAAAAGCAAGAAAATCCACAGAATAGCAGAAACTGAGCAAATAGAAGAGAGTGTTGACAAAGCAGTCGGGCAATTCGGGACTGCAACAACTTACCCACCCCAAAAAGATGCGGGAACTCTTCACACAGAAGCGATTTCCATAGTTATACGGCATAGATGGACTTCGAAAAATTAGCCTGACATTATTAACCCTTCAAGATCCTTTGCACTCACTCACCTTGCCAAACAAATAATTCCTCCCTGTGAAGGAGATGTATATATTTCCTTAAGTGCACGACCCAGAGTTGCATTAACACTGAGTTACTCCGGCAGAAATCATTCTGCTCCTTCTGCTGCAGCCAAATGCTTCTACTGTAGCCATTGCTGCAGAATGAGATCGTTGTGATGCGCTAAGAATTCACTCTTTTTAGTCTGGAGTACCTGTCAATGGAGCATCATCTATCTACGTGTAGTGAGTAAGCACTGGAACTAATTACAGAGACTACATTAAAGACACAACACGGTTTTGATTTTTTTTTTTCGCTGTTCCAACAGATGCCTTGTCCTTGAAAAAACTAAAATAGTCAAGCTTAAGAAATTAGAGTGTTTTTAACTACATTCAGAAACTGGGATGGGTAGGCAGAGTGCTTTAGTTCTGAAACACAAACAGGGATTTTAACTAGAAAAATAAAACTTAGACACCACAATCTTTATACTAAACAGAAGGCTCTTGGAAATTTTTCTCTCTTTTGAACATTCCTGCTCCCCTCAGAAGCCCATTTTTCCAACAGGAGGCTTAAACAAGCATTACTATTCCTACAGATGCTGTTCCATCAGACGCAAAGGAGTGCCTGAGACCTGCACTGGAATGCCCCGGGCAGGGAAAGAGCTGTGCCCCAGACAGCGTGCTCAGCTCCAGGCAGAGCACGGCAACACGACTCCATGGGATTGCATCAACTGCTGGCTTCCTGTGTAGCAACACATCGTACTCTACAAGGAGTTCATTCTACATTAATGCTTCATATTTATTTGAGCTAGGTATCCCCTTCAACTAAGTGCAGACGCCAGACCTACACAGTGGGTAAGGGTTTATGTTTACAGAACAACATTTTCACAAACACAAAACTAGGAAGTCAAGATTTCCCACCTCTGCACACCACTCGTTCCTGTAAATTTTTTGAAGCACATGAACATTCTTCACATCAGGATTTGGCTCCATTTCTGAAGCTCAGAGGAACTTGCCATCCTGCCCAAGCCGGCAGCTCCACCACCTGGTACCTAACTTACACCCTGAAATTTTAGGGCTGAAGCTTTTATTGCAGACATGTGCATGTTCACACTCAAACCACAGAGCTCAGCACCTCTTGATGAGGAACCCGAGCTGTTACAAGGAAGGAAACTGAGAACACAACTTCTCATGCCGGCTGCGGCCGCAGCCCAGTGCTACAGGAAGGGGAGGGTGAAAGCAGGTTTAAATGAAGGTCCAACATTTAGACTGGGAGTTATTTCAATAAACTCATCTGGAAAATCAGCCTTCAGCTGCAGCCAAAACACAAAAGTATATTTCCCAATTTAAACTTGGCTGTTTATTAGACACAGGCCTATTTTGCTCAGTGTATTTATCCAATATCCTGTTATAGGCTTCATTTTGTGAACACCCAGGGAGAACAGCAGGACACTGATAAATGAGTAAAACTGATAAATGGGTAAATGTCAGCCACATTTTGGATACCACATGCACAAAAAATTGCTTGGGAGGCAAGAAAGAAGTAGAAGACTTCTAATCATTCTTCCCAAGAAATAATGTGTCCCTTTAGTGAAAAATTAATGTTCACAGCACCAGCGAGCAAGAAAAATGCATACGCTCCACAACAAGATCATTTCTGTCTTTAAATCAGAGGAAAAGTGAACACACTCCTGCCCTCGCTTTTCCCCAAGGCTCTGCTATATGATTTCCCTAAAGTCAGCAGCTCCCAGCCTGGGGGAGCACGTTTTCAACAGCGCTCTTCATCTCTGCCAGAGGGACATTAACAGCATGAAAGGAGAGGGGAAAGAGCGTGGATTTGACTCAGAAGGTTGTGGCAGGCAGCAAACCTTCCCGAGCAACACTACGTTAAAAATCTCCCTGAGCAACACCAGATATGTACATGGGAATCTCCCCATCTTTGCTTACAAGTTGTTCTCAGTGCTCTGGCACGTTCACCACCGAGCTTTAGAGCACGTAGAGAGCGTGGAGAGACCCACTGCCTGCCGTGTGCTCACAATTTCACCCCCCCGTGGACAGCAGTGAGCTGTGCTGTCAGTTTACAGAGGTGGCAGGGCTTGGAAGAGCAGGCAGAAATAAACTGATTTGCAAGCTCGGAGCAACCAGCAATCAAGAGGTTTTATTGAAGCTCTCAACTCAGTCCTACCTGGCTGCCTACAAATGAAAACACAGCCCCTCTCTTGGTGCGGTAGAAATGGTGTAGCAAAAGCAGGAGATTCCCGAGCCTCAGGACACAATGCTCCAGTTTTCAGTTGTGTGAAATAGGGAAACGCAAGCTACAGCCTCTTGTGACATCTCCTAAAATGCTGTTTTCCTCATTTTTTTCAGGATTGCCTCCGAGGCAGAAATTCATTTAGATAATCACCTGCCTTTTCAACTTCTAATTTTGATACTCCTTTAGAAAATGTGCATCAGTACTGAACAACCTGAACCCCACCAGCTTAGCAAACACACAGCCACAGCCCCTGCAGCACAACACTGCTTATTAACCTCTCAGAGCACACTCTTCCACCCCCAGAGGCGTTTCCAACAGTCTGCCTGGCACAAAACACTGGATCTCCCATCCAGTCTCAGGGAGAGGGAAAAAATCACATTCATTACTCGCAGTCCACACCACTCCTGCTGGAATTGTCTCTGTTAACAGTTACATGGGCCACAGTTCTGAACTTGGTTTTATCCTCAAGTTACGGATTTTCAGGAACGACATGCAGGCAGGATGGAGAAAAAGAAATCCCAAGGACACCTTCCCTACCTGAGCAGGAGCCCTCACGCAGTAGGTAACGTACCTCAAGGCTGTGCTGCTGCTGCTCCTTCTCATCCCAGCGGGATGAGATCAGTGCTCTCCAGCAGCAGTGGAAAAAAAGCATTTTCCTTTGCAGAGCACAGCTGAACTGATAAAGCCACCAGAGGAAGATTTCAATCACAACAAAGGGCTAAAAAACCACCCCAATCAACCTATTAATTAGAGATCTTGCAGGTTTGTGCTCAACTCCAAGCTCTGAGAAGCAGGCAAGACAGACATCTCCTCTTTGTTCCCCATCTCCTATGACTAGTTCTACATCACACACCTTCCCTATTTGCTGTACCAGAAACTGGAAGTTCTTTATTATTCCATCAGGGCACCTGTATTTCAGCCAAAGAGCAGCCTCGGAATTTCTCTCACTCTCTGAATTAACCTCAGTTCCTTAAAGCTGGCCAGAAGGTACATGAAAGCACCACTTCTAATATTAAAGCTTTTTCTTTTTTCCCCTTAATAAAATGTGGAGGTAGACATCTTTTCCACAGCAACATGACAATGAAGGCTGTGATGAGAAAGTCCCAAGGAATTTCACCAATTACTTTTCATGGTGTTTGAGACTCTGGACATCCCTAAATAGGGAAAGTCCTACTGCCATGACAGCCAGGGCTTATCTCCAGCAAAACCAGCTGAGGCTTCAGATACTAAAGTAATTATAGTTTCCTGAGTCACTTCACGAATCAGAGGTCATTTTACCTTCTCCAGAAAAGCATCAAAAATGCAACATGAACACTTTCATGGGCAGGGGCAGAGGGAATGCAGGTATTTATTTGCATTATACTCAGAGCCACCTTCAGGGCTTCGTTCACCCGAGTGTATTTTAAGTGCCACCTGCTTGTTGTGAGCAATGAAGAGCAGGAGGGGTTACATCACCTTCCTGTGCAAATGCAGCTTTTTCAGCCACAACAGGCTTTTTTTTAATGCCAACAAAATTCAAAAGTCTGTTTCAAAAAACAAGTCCAGAATAATTCTGTCTTTAAAACAATTCCCAGAGAGAGGTATCTGGTCAAAGGTAGAGTAAGCAGGACAAGAGGAACAAGATGACCACAGCAGATCTCTGAGGATTACAGACCTTTTCATATCTCTTCAGACAGTGACTAACTACTGCCTGGAGCTGCCACTATTCTTTCACTCAAACCCAAGCCTGCTACAGCTCTGATGTGAAATTTTCTTGGGTAGGCAGTGCAGAAAAAAACCCAGGGAACAAGCTGCTTTTTTAAAGAGTTATTTCCAGCATCTTTTTACTATGGCTTTAAATGGAGTAGCAAAGAAACCAAAATATTTCAATCAATAGCTGTGAAAAAACACAGCATTCTGCAACACAGCTACAGGGGAAGCACAAAAGCATGGATTTCTTTGGAAATATTTACAAGAGATTTCTATTTCCAAATCTCCGCATGGCAGAGCATTCCAGCCGTGAGACGTTCTTGTTAATGACGCTGTGAGCTCAGTTAACTCAGACAGCATCACTATACAGCTTGATTGAACATTTTTTATATCCATCATTAGGGAACCTATCTATATCCACGTGTCTTTTGCAGGAAGCTCTTCAATCTGACCTCCCAACATGTGTGCAAGTCAATCCAGAGGCACTTCACACAAATTAATGCCAGCTGCTGTCAGCAGCTAAAAGATCTCAGGCTCAGCCTGAGAGAGCAGAGGTTATTTAACCTGAAGAAAACAAGGCTGCAAGGAAACCATAGAGCCCCTTCCAGGACCTAAAGGGACTACAAAAGAGCTGGAAAGGGACTGGGGACAAGGGCATGGAGTGACAGGACAAGGGGAAATGGCTTCAAACTGCCAGAGGGCAGGGATAGATGGGATATTGGGAAGAAATTCCATATTGTGAGGGTGGTGAGGCCCTGGCACAGGGTGCCCAGAGAAGCTGTGGCTGCTCCTCCTGGATCCTTGGAAGTGTCCAAGGCCAGGGTGGAACAAGCTGAGCTTTAAGATTTGCTCTTGTCCACATCCACAGTTGTCCATACCATAACACCTTTATCCCTCCCCACTGCTGCACTGGCATCCCCTTGGAGTTATTCCCAGGACCTATTACTCTTGGGATCGTGCACTTTGAGACAGGCACACACACAACACACAGCAGAGCCAAAACAATGGGGTTTGAGATATTTATAAAACAGGTTGTGTAGAGAGGGAAGCACAGGAACACACACTGAATTATCCTGGTGTGGGTTTGTAGACAATTTTAGCAGTGTATTTGACTAACACTGTGCATTCACATATCCCAAGGGATGACTTTCAGAAAATAAAGTTCTCTCCTCATACATTTATGTAGGGCAGCTTCACAACACATGCTATCATCTCATTATGCTGGCTACAATGCAGCCAAAATCTCCAGTTCCCCTACAAAGATCCCGATTTTATGGCATTATTTTCCAGGTGGTACAGAAATGTTAACTTGCAGGGGAAAAGGTAAAGCAACACTTTTCACTTCTCCTATTAGCACAAAGAAAGTATTCAACAGAGACAGCAGAAAAGTAATTCTTGTGTCATTTACTAGGATCCTCACTACCCCAATTCCCACAAATTGGGCAGTTATACCTGAGACAGCAGCAGCTCAGTGCAGTCCCAGCACCCCATTTCCTTCCTCCTTTGTAAGGCTTTTAATGAGGCTGTCTGACCAAGAGGAAAACTTTTCAGTGTCAAGTGACCTCTGGAAACCCCAAGGCAATAGTCCTGACTTTGGTGGAGATGCCCTTCAACCCTGATAAACACCTTCTAAATAATTTTCTCATTAAAATACACAGAAAACAAGAACACCCACACATCGCATGACTGTTCCCTGAAGCCAAAGGGTTTTAGATTGCTCAGCTTATTTGAATATTATTTTGGGGGAGGTAGTGTCTAATTATGCAGCTAAACTTGCCAGCAAGAACCTGGCCGCTATTTTTTTCCCACCAGTTACATACAAAAGGTCTCTGAAAGGACAGTGGGAATTAGTTTGTGGCAATAAGTTATGACAAACTTGCTGATGAATTTGAAGAGTGCCTGACTGCATTTTCAACAGCTCCAGGCACTCCCTGCCTTCAGGCCCAGCCCAAGATGGCAAGAGCAGGTTAACAATAACTCTTTTAAGTTCATAACAATGAACTCTTTTGCCTGATTTAATAATACCTGTGATATCCAGTAGATACACAATCTTTTATGTTTGGGACAGGAAACAGCAGTGGGAAGAGCACAGGTTATTCCCCTTGTGCTGTACTCACCCCTTCTTCCCATCAGCCATGGAATATGAGGATCCACACCTTCACACACAGTGTGTCTACATGCCAGACAGGGAACTGGAAAACGTGCTGGATACTGCAGCTTGCTCCTGATCCACCACTGTGTGAGCAAATGCTCTTTCCCTGCTCCCTCTAATGGCCTCGTATTGAGGCAGCATCAGCAAACCTGTAATTTTAGTTTTCTTTTCATTAGAGCTCAGAAAGCCATCCAAGTCCTTTCCATGTGATATTCCTTGGCTCCCTGGGGTTCAGACGAACACGAAAAGCCAAGATGAAAACTATCTAGGACCATTAGGAATGGTCCCACCAGAGAGCATTCCCAATTTCCAGGGTGACTCACCCATCCCTCCTGAAGCTCATTGCTAGCACGGAAAAGCCAGCCATGGTCCAAGACACACTCCTAGCTCCTATAAGGTCAAAGATATCCCAAGCCAAATTTTGATGCTGGGCAGCTGCCTGCCCAGTCTAATAAAAATTTTTCTTTTAACATAATAGTATCTCCTAGTACAGTCACCTCTTCTCCCTGCAAGGGTTCATATGGGAGCTGTTTGTATCCCCTCCAAGTCAGATGATATTTCTCCAGAGACTGCCTTTTAAAGAGAACTTTTTAAATTCTATACAGTAAGTGTCAGTAGCGAATAACACTGAGGAGTAGCAGCATAAGGCAAAGCATAAAGGTGGCACTTAGCCCATCAGCTCTGTCTCTGTTCTAAGCAGCTTATAAAGAAGCAAGCCCTTCCATCTCCTCTCACCATAACCGGGATGGATTGTGAGAGCCACTGCGTTCCAAGGCAGCACTGGTGCCATCCTCACTCGGTAGGTCCTTAAGGAGGAGAGCTGTGCCACGCTTTAACCATTTCCCCTGCAGCCACCGAAGTAGGCAACTCCTGTTTTAAGAGACAGAAATATTTTTGTCTCTGATTTGTTTGGAGAGAAACTACATGCAACAAAACATAGAAAAACCAGATTTGGAAACAGCCTTAGCATTGCCCTTTTGCATTTGGAGCTCTGGAAGGTTACCTTTGCTGTGGAGGTCTTGTTGCTTTAAGACAGAAATAGAAAAACAGGCCAGATTACGCATTTTCCTCAATAAATAATGCAAAAAGCCTACATACTCCTGTGAAGGGAGATTCAAACCCGGGTCACTTCGGAAAATATCCCACCTGCTACACACCCACTATAGAAACAGCTCTCCCAACTCAGCCGCACCTGCTTTGCACATCAGAGTCCCAGCTAATCCTGATTTTATCATCATTACTATCCACATTTATAATTAACAACATGCAAGAAGAACTTACAATGCAAGTCATTATGGAAAGAGAATGACAGCCCAAGTTTTGGAAAGCAGAGCTCATCAATCCCACTGCTAGCAGGACTGATTGCAGCTTGGGTTTTACTACGTCCAGTTCTGTGCACTGCTGCCTAAAAGAAATCCTTGCCCACTAATAAATCCACAGGGAATTATAAACCCTGGCTGTAGGAAGAGAAAGCAGATGATTTTTCCAGGGGCAGGGGGACAAGACACCTCTGAAGGGCTTCTGAGCCAGTGACACGCAGAGCTGCAGCTGCCGCTGTTCCGCGCTTGCTGCTCCACGTCCTCAGGGGAGACAGGGGATTACTGCAGAATGTTTTCATGAGCTGGATGTTGGTCAGCGCCAGCATTTCACAGCTCTAACACATGAAATAAATAGCTTGACCTCTGCTCCCTCACACCACCTCACACCCTGAAGGGCAAGCGCAGCGGTGTCAGCATCACTTCCCTCTGCACAGCGAGGACAGAAGGGGCACCACAGCCCTGCTAAAAGAGCTGGAAAGGCTAATTAGAGGAAAGATAAGCAAAATGCTGGAGCAGTCCACTGAGGCATCTGACCACCTCTTCTCTATTAACTACACATTGAACACCAAGTATTTCCTGCGCCAGTATCCAGGAGAAAACAGCCAAAACAGAGCAGGCAGAGTTCCAGCAGCACAACTTCAGTGAGCACAGACTCCTTGAGAGGTTTCCTCAAGCCACACAGAGCCAAGAATATAACACACAAAGCCCAGCTTAGGAGCATTTATGGCACAGAGCTGTGTGAAATGGTTTGAGGAGAGACAAACAGGACCGCAGGGTTTTTGTCAGGTTACTGACACCACTGGAAGGTCATGGCCAGAAGGCAGCTTTCTGTTTCGTTCACCAATTGAATAATTCAGTGACGCCTTTTTAACAGGGCTCAAGCTTTTTCAGAAGTAATGCTCGTTTCTTCCTAATTTCACGGTAGAATCCCCAAGTTCCCACTTTTTCTTTTAAACAGCTCTTTAGAGCCTCAGCTGTTCTTGCTGGCAGCATATAGTGGAAAACATTAAAGAAAAATAATACATGATCAAAAATAAAATTTCTTAAACCCCATGATTTCTAGGGCAACACCATGAAAAACAAGTCACCTCCCTTTTTCCTCTCAAATTCCAGCAGTTTTAGATCTCCATTTCAGGCAGGCTTGGTACCTCAACTGACCTGCATTTTTCAGCACAACAAATTTATTCCAAAACAATTAACGTACCCAAGATCCTGCTAATTACATTCACCCCCACCCCCCCACGGAAAAAGAGACTTTCTTCTTGGCTCTCAAAGAGTGCCAGATCACATCTAGATTTGCCCCCAGGAGGATTCTTCCAGTGAACTCGTATTTCAAAGCAGCAGAGATTAAATAGCAAGATGCAGCACAGAAAACCCAACTGAGATCACAACTGGGCATTACACCACCTATTACATGCTTCTGTGTTCCTCACATGGCACATGAGGAGCCAAAAGCAATCAAACCCACAGGCTGGAGGTGACGCAAGCAGCTGCTGGCCTGGATGGGAAGCCTTGGATGCAGTGTCTGAAGCTGGGAAGATTTTATACCTTTTTCACTGCAGGTTGTCAATGGGTTTCTTACCCACAGCTCTGCAAGCAGGAGGTGAAGCCATTGACACACTGCAAAACCCTGCAGAGGGACTAAATACATTAAAGTCTCCACTGCTACCCAGTTAAGTGTCACAACAGACCTTTAACAGAGCACTAGCTCCCAGCACACCGTTACCTGTTCCTCAGCATCCCGCACCACAACTCAGCTTTCGGGCTGCCAGTTACTATTACATGCACTCAGTGTAATCAAAGTCTCTCGGTATGCTGCAAATCTCCTCCACTGATTTTTTTATAAAAACAGAAAGTAAGTTTTTGGGCAGTCTGTTGGCTACAAAAGCCTTCTTTACAAGTACCTCTTTTGATAATTCTTTATCAACACTGGGGCAGCCACAGGCCCAGGGCAGGGCCTGTCCCCTGGGCTGGCCCTGCTGAGGGACCTCGAGGGCTGTGTCCAGTGCTGGGCCCTCCTGGCCAGAGAGCCCCGGAGGGGCTGGAGCGTGTCCAGGGCAGGGAACGGAGCTGGGAAGGGGCTGGAGCCCCAGGAGCGGCTGAGGGAGCTGGGAAAGGGGCTCAGCCTGGAGAAAAGGGGGCTCAGGGGGGACCTTGTGGCTCTGCACAACTCCCTGACAGGAGGGGGCAGCCGGGGGGGTCGGGCTCTGCTCCCAGGGAACAGGGACAGGACAAGGGGAAACGGCCTCAGGCTGGGCCAGGGCAGGCTCAGGTTGGACAGCAGCAGGAATTTCTCCATGGAAAGGGTGCTCAGGCCTTGGCAGGGGCTGCCCAGGGAGCTTTGGAGTGCCCATCCCTGGAGGTGTCCAAGGAAGGGCTGGAGGTGGCACTCAGTGCTCTGGGCTGGGGACAACGTGAGCATTGGGCACAGCTGGGACTTGCTGATACTGGAGGTCTTTTCCAGCCTCAATGACCCTATAAAAACATTTTGGTTCCTACAGCATTTTGCAATAAATATTTTTGTTTTAAACAGCTGCAGACTTTTTTCCACAGGAGTAGAACATTAAATGCTTTAATTTTAGAACACATCACACTAAATTCTCTACTGTGCATTCAGCAATGCCACAGTATCTAAATTTTTTGTCCACATCTGCTGATACAGGCACAGAGCAGTGCCCAGGCAATAGTATCTACTACAACTTGCACAACTCGTGGTGCTCCCAGAACCACGACAAGCCTCCGACACTCTTGCCAGCACAGTGCATTATTCATCAGATCTTTTTATAGATACACCCGCCCAACAACCAAGATCTCTTGCTCTCGACACTTCTCCCTGGATCTTTTGCTGAAAAATTTCAAGCCAAGTTTTACAAAACTGGGAAGCTTGGCTAAAAGCACCTATTATGTGCAGCACCGTGTAAGAACTTAAAAGCAACAAAAAGCGCAGTAGAATCACACAGAATCAGTAAAAGCATCAAGAAAGCAGTTTAAGAGATGGAACAAGCACTCTCTAGGCATGGACCAAAGCACACACACAGGTGAACAATCAGTTCCCCAATTCTCTTCTAGAACATTCTGCACATATTTAAAGGTGTAGAGGCTCCCTGGGACAATTCCTCTGCAAAGCCTCGGACTTTCCACGGATTCCACCCAGCAATAAACATGACCTTGGCAATATTGCTTCTCATCTCATCCCCACCATTTCCCTGCAGGAAGAAGACAAGCTTCCAAGGGATAGCAGGTCTCCCATGTCAGCCAGAAGCAAAGTGCAGAGACTGAAGTATCAGCTATCCTCTTTAAAATATGGGTCATCGTAATCACCCGAGCAGAAAAACTTCACAGCAGGTGGACTGGCCAAAGCTCAAGGAATGCAAAAAACCTTTCCCACCCTTTTAATCTGTGCATGAAAGGCCAAAGTGACTTCGGCATCCTGTTAGGTCACAAAGCTAAAAAATAATCCCTATTTGGAGAAACTTCTTATGCACACACAACTAGAAAAAGGTATGAGGTGAATAGAATTCATTTCTCTCTCTAGGAGAGGAGAATAAAGTTACTCACCTGTAGTCACACACCAGGAATAAATGTTCCCCAGTTTTTGGGAAAGCCTGTCTGAGCCCTCATCACCTCCCTCAACATCCCAAGCTTTTTCCAACTTAAATAGTAAGTCTGAACTGGGGAATACAACCATATTGGGGGAGGAATAAGCAACAAAAGCAGCAGAGAGGAGTGCTTGAAAAAGCTGCCACCCCTCCTGAACACGTGACATGCCAACAATTACACGGAGGGGAAGGAAACAGAAGTGTTCTCTGTGGCAAAGATAAACACTCTCTCCCAAAATGCTCTGTAATCAGGGCAGTAATGACACAGGGAAAGTGAAGGATGGGAAGAGTGGTTACAGCCTAAACAAGGAGTTACAGTCAGGCACAGCAGGTACAACACCCAAATGCTAAGTTAAAGGATTTCTGGATTAAGGCATTTGCCAAGCAGCCACAAAAATAAAAAACTGAAGAGATTATAGAGTTCCATCTGAGAAAAAGGGTAGAGGGTGAGGGCTGCTCACAAAGCACCCAGGCCTCTTCTACACTGATGGCCCAAAGCCACACTCATGCCATAGCACTGAGCTCAAACTGCTTTGCCACAGGCCTTCACAAGACCCTTCAAAGTTCAGAGCTGCCAAGCAAAAAAAAAAACCAAACCAAAAAAGATGTAATCACACAGTTATTTCTACATGTTCCCAGGAATATCCCAACCTGGTGCATCACACAGAGGCTTGCAATGCAGCCAGTGGAAGGTGCAATTCCAGGGGAGTTCAAAGTCTCAGTTTTGAGTCCTCCTTTAAAGGTCAGAGATATTTACTGTTGATACCAAAACAACATTAAGGTGCCAACTCTCACCTCAAGCAACACTCAGGATCCTTCATCACTTAAAATTAGAGTAGTGCTGCATGACTGACTCTCACTTTTGAGATACTGAAATTCATGACAACTTGTACAGAGTCCTACCAGAAATACTGACCAGGTTTCTCTCCTTAAAACCCTTTCCTCAGCAGAAACATGTATTTAAATTCAGGACTGGCAGGAAACCAGAAGCTTCTCTGCTCTTCAGTGCTGACAGGAGCTGTGTTGGTCTAAACAAGGGCTTATTCCCTGTACTCTCTCCAATAACCTGGCAGCCATCAGGTCACAAGGATGTTTCTACCCCATTTAAGAGGTGGGAGGGTGTCAACATTAAGATTTTTCAGGAAGAGCAGACTAGGTTACAATGTCAACAGAAATGAGAAGGCAGCATGTCAAATTGGGATGATGTGGAAGGAAAGAGGGGAAAAAGGAATCACTATTGTCACATTCAACACAAAAGCCACAGGAACACAGGTCATGGAATACGAGTGGGAAAATCATCACTGAGGGAAGTACAGAGACTGAGGAGATCAAGATTTACTCCAGTGCAGCAGCTATTTGGCACAGCTATAGAGAAACAACAAAAATTAAGGCCTACCAGGCTCAGCTCAAACAGCCAGGAGGTTTCTGTTCCTGCTGTTTTTGTGAAATAAACAGATTAAAAGGTTGGGGAGTTACTGAAATGTGCATACTGAAAACAGCTAACTGTAGGTTTTGCTTTGTGTAGTTACCAACACAAATGTTTACCACTTGCCAAAGTATTCCCATGCAAATATCACTACAGGATTTTGCAAATAACTCTGGCTACGAGCTGAACCTGACTTTGGCTCCCATCCTGTTACCTGAGCACAGGCATGCATCACTAACTTGTACAGTCATTTCCATGGAATAAACCACTTCAGAGGACTTAAACACCTGCCCAGGAGAATTCCCTTGTGAAGAACTGAAGTGGAAATCATGATCAACATATCTTCAACCTGAGAAACACATAAAGTGAGAACCAAAAGGAAAGAAAGCAGCAGGGCGGTGTCACAGCTAAATATTATTTGTTTATTGCCCTGGAGGGACCTTGGCTCCAGCCACCCCACTGGTTCCACCAGCATCCACCAGGACCAGTTTGCTGCCTCATTGTCTAAACAATGACAGAAGCCACCGGATCCAGTTAGACTTTGCTCCCAATAAAGTCTCTTAAAGGCCACATAGCGCTGCAAGTCACTGAAAACAAGACCCTCAACTTCCTTGATCAAAATGCCTCATTAGTTCCCCATCTCCCTCCTTGGTAAGGGACAATCCACCAATTAGAAGCAGTTCTGGAATCCTACCTAAAAAGCCTTTGTGTCATTTTCAAGCTATTCATAATATCTGTCAAGAGCTTCCCCACACAAAGAAAAAATTACACGCAGATTTCTTTTGATTCAAAGCTCAGCCATCAATTCAGCTGCTAACAGACAACTGCAGTCTCTAAAAAGCCCCCAGTATCCAGAATTGCAGAATAAGTCAGCATTTAACTCCACGCCAAGTATATTTCAGCTTTTAAAAGCTCTAACACTCAGATTAGGAAGTCTGGGGGAAAAAAAAATTAACCAAGGGTTTTCTACATGGGGACAGAAGCAAGAAAGCAAAGCCAAATCAGGGCCACTTTGGTTCAGAGCACCTTAACTGAAGAATTACATCAGGCTTAGTATCACTGAAAATTCCAGAGGCTTAAATTCCATCCTGACACCACAGTTGATTCCTCACTCAAAATTAACTCATCATTAGAGATGACCAGCTGCCATGAGACATCAAAAACTCATTACAAGCAATAGGAGCTGGATGCTGCAGGACTGAATTCAATCTCATCTTTAAGAGTTTTTTTCTTTCAGGAAGCAGAAGCTCAAGTTGTGAGATTAGTCATGCTTACAAAAGCACAGAGACAGCTCCACACACACTGCTGAAAGGGAAAGCCCAGGCCACACAGGGAGAGTGCTCCAGGCTCTCCTAGGCAGCAAAAAGCCTTGCCCTCAGCAAAAAGAAGAAAACAGGATTTTAAAACCCCTTGGATATATTCGAACCATTAATAATGTTTTTTCCTCTATCAAATATACCATTTAATCAACAGGTTTTTTCTTGCCTCGTTTTTTCTTTCTGTAGACATTTGTGTTTCACAAGTGCCCCAAATCCCAGACAAATTACCATTCCAAATACTCTGTGTGTGTAGATATATATAAACTTTAAATTACCATTCAAAATACTGTGTGTGCAGACATCCAGATATCTGAAATGAAGGCTGCAAATTTGCAAGCTCCATTGTCACCATGTTTTTTATCGGCTCAGAAAAAGGAATTCCCTTTACCTGGAGTGAATTATTAAGGTGAATTTGTTTCAAGGGAAAGCAAGAGTGGGTTTTGGTCGGTCGCCCAACATTTGTTTTCTCTAATCATCCAAGTGTTTTCCAAGGCGTTGCAGGGGAGGCACTACATTCATTTCCCAGTGTTGCAGCCCTCTGGCTGCACTGGGAAGAAAGAGTACACAGGGACTTGAAAGAGGCTCCACATTGATTTCTCTCGTTTCATTTTGCCTCTGGTGCCCAAGTTCTTTTACTCAGAGTTCGGATTGAGACACAGAAGATGCTGAGTTGTTCTTCTAATTTGATGTTAATTATTTTCTTATCTATGATGCAGCTGCACAGGATGTGCTTCTTAGTTAACAAGGTGGAAGATGGCTCTAACTTCCAAGGCCATTTAAAGCCAAATCTACCCAATTATGGAATGCCAAGTAGTTTGTTTTTCACTTATAACCCAATAACTAACTATTCATGATCTGCACTGTGGGTTTTTTTGACCCAATACCAGAACACCCAGATTTGGGAAGAAGAAGGAAGAAAGAAGAAGTAAAAACCCACACCAAAATCATCCATCTCGTTACTAAATCCCATAAACCTAATTTTCTACATCTCTGCATATTCCACCCAGTGACATAACTTTAATTACACAGCAACAATCTCAGTGTTATCCCATAATTTGGGAAGCCTTTCCCAAGGCCCCAGGTCAAATGTAGTGTGCTTTTGAAGTTCATTGCCTGTCAGCACTGAAAGATTGAAATTATCTGAACCCAGGATTCCAACAGCTCCAAGCTCAAACACCTAAAAGACAACACTTCATACATCTGCACTGCTGTTTCATCAGTCTCTCACTGCCTGTCTCGTGCCTTGCTCCATTACCTCAAAGGAAAGGGAAATTAATTACTCCAAAGCAAGGAAGACTGGATGTGTCAGAGCTCCTAATGATATTCAGGGACCTTCCATGCCAGCCAGCGTGCTCGCAGATAAGTCATCTTACAGCCAAAGAGGAGTGGAGGAAGTAAAATACCCAATTAAGACCAGATGAAAGCACTTGCTCTCTCCTTTAAGTAGGTGTAGTTCACTTCCCAATTACCTAATGCATAATTACACCTGGAGGTGCTTACTGTCACTCTGGATCTGTTCTTGCAGTGCATTTATTTTGGCAGCTCCATTTACACCAACGGGCTTAGATTTCCAGTTTTGGGATGTGTTTTTCCAAGTGCAGGGGATTACAAGAGTGATCAAGCCCTCACACTCCCATTTTAAGGTTAATTCCATTGGGTTAAGGGCTCACAGTCAGCAAGATCTTACTAGAGGAGACAGTTTACATTGATTTAAAACTAGTGAGCCATTGCAATCAGTAATTCCCGCAACAGCAGCCTCCCCTCAAGGAGGGCTGCCTTGGCCAGCAGTACAAACAGAGTCTTTAAACAAAGCAAGGCTTCGATCCAGCCTTTGTGTATGTGCTGGAGCACAGATGCCACCCCAGCAACAACTCCAGCGAGGAACATTTCTGTCCTACAGCCCAAGCTGGTGCTTTCTGCAAGGGTGAACTTGGCAAAACACTTGCCAGGCACTGGAGATAGGCTAAAAAAAACCAAACGAAAAAAATGAAGGAAGCATCTATCAGTTCAAGTCACTTACAAAGCAGACGAGCTCATCACTGGCCTTGACTTCACCCTTTCGACAGTTCAGAAAACTCCCAAATAGGATATTCAAGTAGGGCTGAGCAGCCAACCACAGGAAATTAATTTTATATTCTGCTACGGGGAACAAGGCAGCTTCCTTCCAGCTGAGAGCATGTAATTATTTGGCACCAACTTGGCTCCATCTCAGAAGCTATGACAGGAGCTGCACAGCCCCTTTTTGGTAGGGTAAGTTTATTTTTCCTTTATCTCAAATCTATTGGTTCTCCAATTCTACCAATTGCTTGGAGAAATATAAGCTCCCAGGAAGATTTGAGGCCATGATGACACGAAATTCTCTTCCATGCAAATAATTTTGCAAAGCACCAACTCCAGCCACCAAGGCCAGGGCAAGGCAAGCACTGCAGCACAGCCCAGACTGGACAGGACCTCCAAGACACATGAAGCTGTTTTTCTCTTTTACTCCAGCATTAACACAGAACATAACAGCTCAAAATATGTCTAGCACACTCTGAAAGGAAGAACATCTGTCCTTATCCAGGGATGTGACAAACAGATGGTGACCACAGCTTTTATCTCCCCAAAGCAGCATGAGTAAGTTAAAAACTCAAAACGCCCCATTCTTAACTGTCCAGTGAAGCTCAATTGAGTCAACTCATCTGCTTTTATAAAAATATTGTTCCACTGTAAGAAGGATCTTAATTTTTTTTTAATAAATGCCATTTAGAAGAGATTTATTGACAAGAATTATTATTACTAACAAGATGTGGCCAATGACAGCAATATCTCATTATCCCACATATTGATATGAGCAAATTTCAAGCAAAACTCTGAGACTAAACATTTTTTCTTTTCAAGATGGAGACTCAAATAAGGTTTCCTGTCCAAGATATTTAAAGATGTCATTATTTTCCAAGCTGTCTCTAATGAGTAATTCGAGGGGGAGGTTGTTTTTGTTTTTAGAATCACAACCAGTTACGGCCTCTCTGTAAAGGAGAAAGAGGAATTCACAGCAAGTAGCTCTGGTGCCAATATTTCAAAAATAGGCAACTTGCATAATCTTAAAAGCATTTATATGGAATCTCTCCTTCAGAAAGAGGCCTTTGATGATGCTGTGGTTTTGACAGCAAGATCCTTATATGGATTCAAACCACACAAAACATTTTATACAGAGTGTGATTGTACCACCAATCACTAAGAACATGTTGAATGAATGGAGGCCAGAACCAAAAGATTCGTGGAGGCCTTGCGGTTCCTAACTTGAAAGTTTCATACCAGGAATACCAGAGGACCTTGGCAGAGCTTTTGTTTTTATTTAGACACACGCAGTTATCCCAAGAACAAGCTCCCTGCCAAAAGAGCTCCCAGCCAGGGATGCTGCCAGTGCCTGGACATCAGCAAGGAGTGACCAAGGATGAGGGGTTTGTGCTATTCTGCAGAAGCTGGACACCCACCCCCAGAGAAATGGGCTGCAGCACATGTTTCCTGAGTATTTATAATGGAAGCAAGATAAAGAAGTGTCATTTCCAAGAAGTGACATTAGTGTGAAGAGAGTATTACATCAGTTAGGCAGGCTGCAGTGCCCTGACAGTGTGACAAGGAACTCTTCATCTGCTCAAGCCACTCAGCACATTCATCTGCACCCAACCCTTCCTCCTCCCTAGAGCCTCCTACCCACAACAGGCTTCCCGTGCCTTTCCACGGCTGAGAACCACAAGTACACCACGCAGAGCTAAGCGGAACAAACTTCTGGCAACAAATCCTAGAGAGCAGCCCCAATATTTCAATTTTTCTTCAGCTTTAGGAGGAAAATGCAAGCTGAAGATTTGGTGTGTTTATTGCACACTAGTTGTGCTTCCCAAACCTCTAGGGAGAAAACCAGCTGGAAACACGAGCACAGGCACTAGGAAAACACCCAAGGTGCCTGTAGAGTCGTGCACTGTATGTAGCTGCTGGTGCTTCCCAGGGAGTCCTCCTGATGGGAGATAGGACAGCATTCCCGTGTTCCTAAGGGCTCAGAGCTCCCATGCCAGACGGGTGTAATGCAGGGAGCCAGCACAGGGCTCCTGTAAAGCACATTGAGCCAAAAAGGAAAGCTCAGTGTATGCTTTGACAGGCTCTGAACACAAGCTCATTAAATGGTCAAAAATTAGGTAACAAAAAACTGCATTCGGAACTGCTCTGGAGAACTTCGGATTTCCATTATATTTTTGTGCAACACTACCATGAAGCTCCACTGAACATCAGGGCAAGACTGCCATAATTAATTTCACTTGTCAACAATCAGATGTGGACATATCCCATCTCACTGAAAGGAGTAATGTCATTTACATTTCCTTTGTCACCTGTTAAATCAGAGACTACGCATTAAGCAGGATTAAATTGTGTCATTTTTGCCAAAAGTAACATCATTATTATAGCCACAGGGATTTGCAGAGAAAATCCATTCTCCTCAGGATTTTTTTTCCCTGAAAATGATGTTAAGCATTTAAAAATTATTTATAATACGTAGGTGTTTTGCATAAACTTCCCTGCCTGGGTACCAAATTTGAATTGGAGAGCTCCAGCAGTGCTCAGTAGTAAAATCTGATAAATCTTTTCTGCCTGTTAGGAGAATATTTGTACGCACAGAAACCTCATGCTGCAAAAGGCTTTGTCCTGTCTCAAAAAATGCCCACAAACACTTGCTTCCCCCAAACCTCAGTCTAGGAGGTTTCTAGGAGCAGCAGAGGAGGAAGGAGAGCAAGGAGTGGATCCACAAGGTTAATTTAACAGGATCCTCCTGGCTGAAAGCATCTGCAATGTTCTTGGATGTGCCAGGCTTTTTATTTACAGCCGCTGCAGGAAGGCTGGACAGGGACAACACAAATACCAGAATTTCTGCCTCAGAAACCCAGAGAGCAGCTGATCTGTGGCAAAAGGCAAAAAACCAGTCAGGAGCCTGCTCCATCCATAATCTAGGAAAAAACGGAGGGGTGGAAGCAGCTGTGGTTCAGGCACTCTGCAGCACTATCGTGTCAGTACAACTTTTCTGTCTCTTAGACGACTCCATTACTCAGAAGTCAGATCCATCTGTTCCTGTCAGAGTGTAAAATGCCTCGGTGTGACCCCTGCACAGCTCTTTATTGCCACACACATCTGTTCTTCCTCTATTCAGCCTTCCCACTACCCCAGCACAGTAACACCACCCCCCCTAGGCCAGCTATAAAATACATACATACATCAGAAGAAGAAAAGCACTCTCCAGCTGGCAACTGTAGCCTCACCACTTAGTCCACATGAATTTCTAGGAAAGCACATAAAACAAAGTGTTTGAAATAGCTTTCCTACTTCCAAGGTGCTGCAAAGAAAAAAAATATAAAAACCTTCTCCCACACAACTCTTCTGGCTACTGCAGAATCCTGCTAAAGCTAAGCTAGACTGCAGCCAGTGGGGAGCACTGACAAGTCCTGCAGTGCTCCCAGGCCACCAGGACAGCCTGTGCTTCTTGAGGACACTTCTTGAAGCATCCAACCTGACAACTTGTCTGCTCCTCTGTCCAAGAGCTTGGTAACTCCCAGTAGTTACTGCCCATCACAGCACCCTCAGACAGACCTCTGACCACTGCCAAAAGACTGCAAACCTCTGAAGAGGGAGTAAAAATCAAACAAATCTGGGTAAGCACAGTTGTCATGAGTACAGGGGACAATAAGCAGGTAAATAACCCACCCAGGAGCATCAGCTCAGCAGGTCAGACTCTGGTACTGCCGGGGCATTCATGGCAATGCTCCCTCTGATTCTCCAGGGGTTTTTTAAGCTCTAAATGCCATTCAGTCCCTAGGTCAAGTCATGGAATGGTCTGGGTTGGAAAGGACCTTAAAGCCCATCTCATTCTATCCTTCACCACAGGCAGGGACACCTTCCACTGTCCCAGGGTGCTCCAAGCCCCAATGTCCAACCTGGCCTTGGAAACTGCCAGGGATCATGGGGCAGCCACAACTTAATAATCCTGATAAATCATGAAGCTGCCAAACTCATATTCCACATACAACCCTGTGTCCAACATCACCTGGCTTTGCAGTCATGAGCAACAGGCTTGTTGAGCAGAGGCAGACTCACACACTGCACTGGTCGCAGTCTGCAAATTAAGCTTTTTACAAAGAGTTCAGGATGGCCCTGGCCAAGCCACAACCCTCACCCAAATCAGAACATTTCCGCAAGTAGAATTTATCCCAAAGATTATGGTAATAGTGGAAGCTGGGGGAGTGGGGCGGGGAATGAACAGCAGCACTGAAAACCAGAAATCATGGTCATGTATTAATAAAATTGCACTGGGACGCTCACCCATCACATGAGGAAAGTATGCTTGGATCCTGTCTCGTATTTCAGGAACCCCTCTCTTGCAGCTTTGGTAGACCTTGATAGAACCTCCAACAAAACCTGGAAACCAAAGCTGATGAAAAAGCTTCTCTCAAATCATCAATACCTACAATCCCCCGCTATCTGTTCAAAGTACACAAGGGGAAGCACCAGGAGAGAACACCAACCTGAAAAAAACAAACCAACCCACACAAGTCTGAACAGCCTTACACTATTTACAGACACACAAATCTCTCTACACATTGATAAAAGTCTCTGATTTTGGTAAATTTGCAAGAGAGTAGGGCTCTAGGGCAGAGCACATCCTGCCTGCCCTTCCCATCCCAGCCAGCAGCCCCGAGGAGGGGCCCAGGTTCACCTGTGATCACAGCTATTACATAGACTTGTATTACAGATGTCTAATCCTGATCTTCATTAAAAAACTACTAAGAAATCTCTTTCTATTGCACTTACATTTATACATGTTTCCAAGGGCAGGAAAAAAACCCCAGACAATGCCTTGCAGGTACAAACATCCTGCCCAGGATCAGCGAGATCTACAGACCTCAAAATCCCAAGGAATAATTGACTGGTGTAGTCCTAACAAGTGCACAACCACAAGTGTTTGCCACCACCTCCCTCCACGTGTTTACCTGCAAACAAACTGGGCATTGAACTGAAATTATGGAGCAGGCGGGCTTGGTTCAATCAGCTTTGTGACAGGTATTTGGAATCTGTTCTCCAGAGCATGCTGCCAGCTTTATGTGTACATCTGACATTAAAACTGTGTGATTTTTCAGGTGATAAACACAGTTCACACACCAATCCCTCAGAGCAATGTCAAACTGATTCTTAGTTTATGAAGATATGGATAAGGTTCTCCCAAGTTTAGCCTTTGGAAGAAATAAACTTGGGGGAGCCTGAAGGAACTAAGTGCACTTATTCAAAAAGCATTCCATCTGCTTCCTGGTAAAACATTTCCCTCTCCAGAGATCGGTATGTGAACTGTGTTTATCACCTGAAAAATCACACAAGTTTTGCTTCTGTTTTGAACGGGTCTGATACAGTCTGTGCTCAGGGTTTTAGTGGGGTTTTTTTTGCCCTGCTATGTGTCTGTCAAACTGAACAAGGTGCTCACTTTGACCTGAATAAAGCAAAACTGAGTCACAGCTGAAAAAGGCAACATTCCTTATCTGCACTTATTCCACCCCATCAGGGATTCCAGCCTGAAACACCTCAGTAAGGAAAGGTAATAGGAAAGAAAGAAAACCTCCTGTGTTTGGTAAACTATGCATTACCCATTCAAAACACAAATGTTGTGTTACTTGTGCCAGAACAGTCTAAGGAAAAAGAAAACCACTGTGCACCTGTAATGTCAAACCCCAGTCTAACACTAGGACAGCACCTGCAGTTTGGTACCAAGAATGTTTATTTTAATCCAACTCACATGTTTGTATTCCCACCTACTGCCAAAATCTATCACAAAAGCAAGTTAGAGAACAGATGATTCCCTAAAGCATGGGGGGTTTGGGGTTTTTTTAAATCATTCAGAACAAGTTCACTGAACAGAACTTGTCCCAGATACTTGACCCCACTACAGAGTATCAGCCAAATCCCTTCCCAATCAAGGCAGCGCACAAACCTTGGAATAAATCCACCTTAGACAAGCCAAAAGCTTTAAGTCCATCAAATATTTGAGAGTATTTCTTGCAATCTGAGACAGGAACAGACAAGCCATAAGAGACAGCCCACCACCTGAAAGCTTCTTCATGAATTCCACCCTTAACACTTAAACTGCTTAGAGAGGAGAGGTCAGAGCTCCCACTGAAGGTTCTGTATGCTTCCACAGGCTGAAGTGGGTGCACAAACGGTTTTCTGCTCAGCCACAATGGCACAGAACCGAGCAAGAGACTCCCAGTTATCCAAAATGTACACCTGGTACATAAACACAGGCCCAACCTACAATTTCAGGTTATCAACAGAAGTGTCAGCACACTCCCTTAATAAGCAGGTCAGGGATGTCCCAGCAGCAAAGGCAGTCCAGCAGGGTGCAGGTAGGATTAATTGTCATAGTACTCAAAGGTTCTACAAACAGCAGACAAATACTCATCCATCCAATAGTGCCATGAATGTAAATCCATCCTCCTGCACCAGCCCTCCTGGTCTTGCTGTTTATAGCCTCCAGCAGAAGTGATGGAACTATAAAAGAACTCCCTCATTACCACCTGCTCAGCCTTCAGTAAACTAAGTATCTTCAAAAGAAGACAGAAAAATCCACCCCGAAAATGTACATCTTGCCAAACTGGCTCTGGCTGACGTGTGAGATATTCCAACAAAACAGTCTCACTACGGAGGATGCAACTGTGCCTGGGCTACAGGCAGAGGGAGGAAAGCAGGAGTCAGTCCTAAACTAGGAAAGCTGAATTTATTTGCCATTACATTATTTTTCACTGGAAAAAAAAAAAACCGCAGATATTCAATTTGTTCTAAATCATCTGTCAGGTCAAACACAAGGAAGGTGAATAGCTCGATTAGTAAGACCCAGGGTGCTGTAACCCAAGACGTTTTTCCGCCCAGCAAACACTCCTCGCTGGGAAAAGCTCCCAATTACTTTCTGCTACCGGGTTGCCTGAATTGAAAAAAAACCGTGGCATTTTGACAGTCCTTCAGAGGAGCAGACCATCAGCTCCTTTCAGTGTTCAGAAGCCTAACAGCCATCTAAGGCACTGCTACAGCCTGAAGGGGGGCAATTATGCTGATAATTCCCCTGAATATGTCTAAATGCCTACAAAAGGAACGCTTTAAATAAAAGCTTTCACTTGGGCAAATATCCAGCCAGCTCCCCAGCAAGACAGGGCTCTAAAAAACAATTCCATGATGAATGTGAGTTATTAGACTTAGAAATTCTCCTGTACACTTAAAACCCCTCATGCAAAAAGCCAGAAGCCTATGATGAAACAAACTAGTCTCCATATCGACCTCATTCAGAAATGTCACAACAATTTCCCTTGTCAGCAGATAATGAAAAACCTATAAAATCCCATCTCAACCATAATAATTCATACTGCCTTTTCTTTTACTACTCAAAAATTGATCAGTCACTGCTAACCTTAAACAAATGTAGATTAACACTGCTTTTTTTAACAAATCCCACCTATTTTCTCCCAAATTATTTTTCAGTCACGCTTCCCAATTAACAGGAGGTGTAGTCAAAACCCTTTTGGATTTTGGTGCAATTTTTCAATTTATTCTCCAACCACATTCACAGCTCACGCCTTTGATGAAATTTTAAGAACAGGTATTTTCTTTTTGCCTTTTACAGGTTATGCAAAGTGCCCCAGAAGTTCCTTGCCACGAACAGACACTGAAACTTGGATCAATGATGATACTCAACACCTCTTAACACATCTCCAAGAGCCGCAGTCTTTACTACCCAAGCCTTCCAGGTTTTTATTTTCATGCTGGTAGACAAAAGGGTGAAGATCAGGATGACAAAATAGGGAAGAAAGGAAGAAAAAGATGCCAGCAGAAAACAAGTAACATGGCAGAGGTGGGGGAGAAGTAGTGAAGAACCTCTTTAGTCAGGTAGGAGTTTAATTAAAGGGTGGAAAGAACAGCATTGCCAAACTCCAAAACAAAATTACTTGGGACTAGAAGTATCCAGCCCCAGAGCTCAGGCACTTCAAGACAAATGAAGATTTACAAGGCCTTAAGCAACCTGACGTGGCACTGAATCCAGCCACACTCCAAAAAGGTGGAAGCTGCCAAGCTGCAAAGACTCCCTCTCAGAAAAGCTACCCAGTCACTCCTAGCAACTGTTCAGGTTTACTGCTGATTAACAGTCATAAGGAAGGCTTGCAAAATTTGACCTCCTTCCAGCTTGAACACTGACTAAGCCATGATAAGGATAATTCAAAATATCTTAACTTCCTTCAAGATGATCTAATTCGCCAATCTAGAAGTTCCCAATGTACAACCCACAAGGGTGTACTCGGCCACCAACATATTGCCAACCAAATCATCACCACCACCCAGCCCCGAACATGACCTTTAACCTATCAGGTGTGATAGTTAATCATTTCTTTGCCCATCAGAAGATGATCAGCCCCAGGTGAAAAGTCCTGATTGGATGCAATTTCAGCTAAGAAGTCACCCATGGTAACTTTTCACACCACAATACCACCCCCACTGGTACTTGGATTTATCCCAGTGCCTTTTAAACTTTGAATCCTCTGTGAATTTCGCTCGAGTTTTCATTCCCCCTAACTCTCACATGGTCACAGTGCCACCAAAATCATTCAGGTGCTGTGTCCCATGCTCAGGCACAGCTTCCACACTTGGCTTGGCAAAAGGAGGAAAAGGAAACCTATTCCCCATGAGCCCATTCTGAAGTGGGAATATCTCCACACCTGATTAAATCACCCATGTACACCTGCAGTAACACACAGTCCCGGGAGTCACTCAGGCCGTAAATCCTGCACTTTTGCTGGCATTACTTAGAAACTTCCAAGAAATCCACGCATATTTATCTTGCAAAGAATTTAGTTTTACCAGTCTTAGTGTTGCTGAAACAGGCAACCTTGCTACTACTCCTCACAACAGGGAGGGCTCCTCAGCAGCTCTTGTTCACGTGATTAAATGTGTACATAAATTCATTAAATCTTTCCACACAAAATTAACATTCAGTATAAGACAAGCTCACAGAAGACCTGGATTGCCATACTTCTGCTGATAAATAATCCTGCTGCAGCAGCCATACTCCTAGTTGGTAAATACTTTTAAGTCTTTCAACAGACTGCACAGAAAAAACAAGATACATATAACTTCAGGTTTAGTTGACTTGAATTTTGTCATAAGAAAAGCAACTTGACATTTTTAAGAAAGCCTTACCCAAAACATCTGCTAGTGACAATTGTTTAGACTTCTATCTCTAGGAAAAGCCAGGTAATCCTGCCTACATAACTTCCTTGAAAAGGTGACAACAGAATTTTAATACTGACCTTTTTGTTAGCTTGCAGTCAGAATAAAACTGACTTTGTAAACAAAAAGGAGGAATTTTTTTATCACCATATCCAGCACCCTATCACACACAATCCAAGCAGCAAATATTTCCATGCCTTCACCTTTATTTATTTTATCCAACCATTTGCATGCTTTAAAAAGCATTTCTTTGTCCCTTACCCTGCCAATATAAAAGGCTCATTCTGATCTAAGTACACACATAACCAAGACACCAAGCTGGTTGTAAAGCTTCCCAGTGTTTTCTCCTGAATTGAGACATTTTTCACGGAGCTACTACTAAAGTATACACATGGATAAGAGGCACCAAAAACATCCCTGACAGAGTTTTCAACTTTGTTAGGTACTCTCTTTGAGGTGTGGGGGAAGGCTGGAGGAAAAAACAAGGCTTATAAGACAAAAGCCTCACTTCTCCCAGGTCTATCCTGGTGGCAAAGGGCACTTTCTCTCTCTGTAGAAAGTTTACTTCTCCCAGTTGCTGAGCAGTCATGACACACATCCCAAGCTCTGGCCCAGCATGCGAAGGCGGGAAGACCTGAAACACCGCATAATTACAACATGACACATTAAGTAACGTGGAAGGCTAACTCCCCAAAACCCTCCAGGCAGAAATAACAGGTACCACTCACCACACACTTCATGCTGAGGAAAAGGAAGAACTGAGGCAGCAGCAGGAAAGGCAGAGATGCTCTCCCAGCCTTTCTATCCTGCTCTCCACTCTCACCTGGGCCCCGGTGCAGCTGCTCCACACCCAGCTATTCCTCATTCCCCTAATGGGCACAAAACCTCTCCAGCCCCAGCGGCCAGGCGGGAACTGTCTCTTCAAACCCACCAGGGTGGGGCTGCCATCCTCTGCCCAGCTGGTTTTGATCTGGGCACTGAGCAAAGCTGCTGAGGGGACACAAAAACCCCCATTTGGGGGGACCATTGTGTTCCCCCTTGTTAATTATTTCTAAAACCAATTCCCTTCATACAGGCTAGGAGAGCTGGGGCTGTTCAGCCTGGAGAAGAAAAAGCTCCAGGGAAACGTGGAGTTCCTTCCAGTGCTTTAAAGAGGTGTTATAAAAAAGAGGGAGAGTGACTTTCTACAGCTGCATGGAGTTACAAGACAAGGGGGAATGGCTTCAAACTGACAGAGGAGAGATTTAGCTGGGATATTGGGAAGGAATTGTTCCCTGGGAGGGTGGGCAGGCCCTGACACAGGGTGCCCAGAGAAGCTGTGACTGCCCCTGGATCCCTGGAAGTGTCCAAGGCCAGGCTGGACACTGGGGCTTGGAGCAGCCTGGGACAGTGGAAGGTGTCCCTGCCCCTGGCAGGGGGAGGGATGGGATGGGCTTTAAGGTCCCTTCCAACCCAGGCCATTCTAGGATTCTGTGATATATTAGCAAAGCTGTTAATTGGTTTCATCTCTATCCTAACAGTTTGTGGATTTTTGCCTTAAAACATCAAAACTTGGTAAATAAATGCTTATGAGACAGCACATGGAGAAAACACCCAGTTAAATGCTGCAGTGGTGGAAGAGGCACACAATATTGGAAGAGACAAACTCCCCTCCTTGGACATGCTGGAAAAGAGGGACAGCTTCCCCAGCCAGCAAGCAGCTCTGCCCTTCAAGCTCTCTGCTCTTTCCTAAAGCACACACAAATTGCCTCCTTTTCTGCAGCAGCAACCACCCCAGCATTGCTCCCTTGCATACAAATCAAGCTCTAACCCTGGTGCTCCACAGCACAGCCCCAAGTGCAGATTTGACACCACAGAGACACTTCCTAAAGCCCATGAATGCAATAGCACATTGGATTAGGTCATTATTTTTTATGGCCATGCTACAGAAATAGAATTTTTATGGTTGGTATTATGAGTTGGAAGAAAACTGCTCTGAAAACACAGTTGTATAGTAGGTGTTATGTACCTATACAGAGTAAATGTAACACTAATTACATTTTTTTTTCCATTTAGTGGCATTAAATCACAACCCATTCCTACTTATCCCTTGGAAGCCACGCAAGCTGCACTGAGACACCCTGTTCCCAGCCAGCCCAGCGTCCATCTGTTTGCAGGATCCTGGAGTCAGGGATGCTCAGCAGCTAAACTTCCTTCTTCACAGCTCACACTTGGAACGGGAACGACTCTGCAATCCCAAAGACAGTTTCCAAATGGGAACAAATAGCAAGTTTAATGTCAGAGGCCAAAAGTCCTCCAAGAGGTCCAAGCAGCCCTTTTCGCTGGAAGGGACTCACGGTCACCACTCAAAGGGCAGTGATTCTTAGAAACTAAATATTTACTCACAGAAAACCTGAGAGAATCCCCACAGCTGCCTCAGCCTTCCCTGAAAAGCTCTTCTGCACCCAGACAAGGAAGGATTCATAAAGGCAAATCACCTGCTTGCACAGGAACTGCAAAAATTCCTTCCTCCAGGCCTCTGCCAGCAGCGACTACGGAGTTACCCCGGGGCCACCCGGCACCTCCCGCCTTCCACTCTACGCTGACTCCTCCTGGAGAACAACCAGCTGCTCCTTCTGCATGCCCTGACCGGCAGAGGGACATGAAAACACCAGTTTTTGCCATCCTCCAACCCAAACATTAACTTTTCTCACAGCAAACGGATATAAATCGGAGTATCCTACAACTGCAACCGCGAAGTTGGTGAGGTTGTGTACAGTCCAGTGTTTTCGGTTTCATGACGGATGCCTGGCAAAGCAGTTCTTCGCCAAAAAACACACTCAAGGAAACCAAGAGAGGGCAAAAAAAATCATGGTGGCCCTAAAACTCAAAAAATACAAGTAATTTTCCACTGTCTCAACTGTGAAATAATCAGCAAAATGCAAAGCAACTCTGAATTTAGAAAACTACAAGAAAGCCAGAAATATTTTGATGCTGAAGCTCTGCTCAGTTCTCTGCCAGCGATTTGTTAGCAGTATCCATTTAAATCTGCACTCTGCCAGATTACTGTTTCACTGACAGTAATTCCAGATTATTTTTCTAAACTAGGATAATCTTAACACAAGAACAGTAAAAAGAAGATGTTTGTTTGGAAATCAGTTATCTTCAAAGCCATCTTTTAAAAATCAGTTTCAACCTACTCCAAGTTAAGACTGCCCCCAGAAGTTTGAGGTTCCCCCAAAACCTCTCAGTGGGGGTCTAGGAATTAAGAGTGGAAGCAACAATTCAGTCCTAAAATTATCATCAGTCAAATGTCTGAAGGAGATGATTCAACCAACTATGCTCTAAAACATGCTTGTTTACTTTTTGCTATTTCACTTGCATTCTCTTCCAATTTTTTGCTAATTATTGATCAAAAAATTCATTTGTAATCAAGAAATGCAAGACCATGCAGAGAGGGATTAATGGCTTGTGCTGGATGAAGCAGACATTCTACACCTCTACATATTCTGTCTGGGTTTGTGCCTTAGAAACTAAACTTGGTAGAAGACAGAAGAAAAGGGAGAGGACAGGGAGAAAATTATTTACCACTGGAGGCTCTGGAGCGCTAAATCAGCACATTATATAAAACTAATCTTGCCAGCCACTGGTACTTAGCCCTACTAAGGAAAAAAGAAACAAGCAGCTTCAGCAGCAAAGAGGCACACGTGTTTTGCAACTTTATTATTCTAAATCCTACCTGAATATTACTTAAAAGCTTTCCTATAAAGGAAATACTTTATGAACACCAGCTCGACAAAAAGCAGATGATTTGCACTCTCACAGGAGGGCATCCTGAAGGCCAACATTCCCCTCTCCTCTCTCCCGGACACAGGGGTTAATATACTGTGCTCAACATCTGAGCTTCACAGCTCCACACTAATTACTCTGGAGAGGGAAAGAAAATTCATGGCTGGTCAGAGCTGTGGGCAGAAATGAAGCAAATATCTAGTCAGAGCCTGGTTATTCTTCTCCTATCAGATTATCTACCTGGAAAAGCCACATCACAATTAAAGCTGCCAATAGCAATTATAACCGTTAAAAGTTAAAAGACTTTTTATTAAGATTGTGCTCCTTCAGTCTCTTGTGAAAAAGCACAATCAATAGCCCCAAAATGACTTGGTAGTCTTGTTCTCACAGCAAGGATGAGGGAAAAAAAGCCCTACTGCAAGATAAAAGCCTTTGCACAGGGGAAGAACTGTGTTTATCATCATTATTAAACAAGGAGGGGAAGGTAACCTTGCAGCAACAGCACCAGAAAGACCAAGGGATGAGCAAGAACAGCATCTTTGCACCAAAATTCGCAGAATATAAATCAGGAATACAGAAGAAGTCACTGAAGTGCTTTGATGTGCCTTCAAATTCCTGTACTTACTACAATAATAGTGATAGATGAGTGGAATATGAACAGATGACAACAGCTCAAGTGCATCCTATTTTTCATCCACTTTCTTCCCACCCCCATTATTTTTGGTTGTCTGCCTGCAACTGTCCTTGCCCTTGATTTTGGGAAATAACCATCTTCCCAGTGAGTCAGTGGGATTTATGCACACGGATCAGCAAGTTACCGAGTTGACTTTGAATATCACACAACTTGAACTTCATTAGCTGATTTCAAAACCATGAAGTTAGTATACTTACAGTGTCCTTTCAACTTGGGTGGTGCTCTTCAGATCTACAAGGAAATAGGCAGCTATTTTTCACAGCAAGAGCTGGAAGGGTTTTGCACTCAGGTAATGTGCAATAAATCAAAATTTCTCTACCAAGAAGTTGCACGGATTTCTCTCATGTTTATGTACGAGCTCTTCATGCATCTCAAACAGCCTAGAGCAGAAGTTGAGAGACTCTGCAAAACACCAGAGCAGCAGGAAGAAGATACAGTAACAGCAGCAACAAAAAAATACATCTTTTCTTCTATTTTGACTGTTGTATTTCTTCAGAAACCAGACTGAGGTAGATCTGGCCATGGGAAAAGCCTCACACAAGTCAGTGATCACCAGGACTGAAAATTAATATTAAGGTTCAAGCAGCACAGAGATGTAATCAGAGCTGGAGAACTGCAGCTGTAAACACAATCCATAAAATTCAAGTTTAATCACTTAGATTAAATAAGTTTCATGTATATGTGGTCAGCCAAGCTGCTCCCTAGCAGCTTGGTTATTTACAGTATTTATAGTAAATATACATACATATAGTGTATATATATAGTATATATACAGTATAACTGTATATATAATACAGTTATTTAATAACTGTATTAAAGTGTTCCAGAGAATGCTTTTTCCAAGGCAAATCATGGCCAAAATAATACATATTTTAAACTACCCTGTGCTCACAAATGGCAAAAAAGGGAAATACACTCGAGAACTAAATTAGCCTAACCTAAAATCAACTCATGGGATGCTAGTTGGTATTATAAAAATGGAAAGCATGACAATAGAAGGCCAAAAGCCTTACTATTATTTTTTTAGTTAGTTTTCTTTGGAAAAGCTTGGAGGAGGCAGAGTAACAGAGCTGGAGCACGTAAAAAGAAATTAACAAAAAACAGTCAGAGGGGGGGTCTTGGGGGCTGTTCAGTGGAAACGAGGTAAGGGCTGACTTAACTTTTTAGCCAGGAAAATTGAGAAAACATGGACTTGACACCCAGCTAGTGGGGTCTCCATGTCCTCTGTGGGACTGCAGGGCTACAGCAGGAATTCAGCTTTCTGCATGTGCCTGCAGGCCATGTATTTCCACATTCCCAAGGCTGTAAGGAAGCTTGAAAGTGTTTATGAGTCAGAATCCTGCCTGGAGCATCGTCAGCTCCTGAAGGAGGCAAGCAAAGCTCTTGCAGTGCCATCAAACCCATGCAGCAGCTACTGTGGATATACTGGGAATGTGAAGGTGTTCCTGTGATCCACCTGTCACATGGCAACGTGGATTCCACCCAAACTGGAAATCCACACAAATTATGTAAACACTGCCCTGAAAACTACCATGGTACTTCGACATCATAATTCCAAGAACAAACAGCTCTCTCTGGTGCACTCTATTATATAAAACGTCAGCTAATCATAGCAATTCAGCCTTATGAGTGTTGCCAAATGTCCTAAACAGAAGTAAAAACGGGAGTTACAGTGTTGAGGATGAGTCAGTTACACACCTACCCCTCTACAAAAGGACAAATGAAGAAATTAATTACATCTGACTGACCACAACAACAAACAGCTCCTCAGGAGCACAGAGTGCTTGCTTTAAATCCCAAAAGCCACACTGCTCCAGGCTTAGGTGTTCCTGTCTCTTTCATTCCACTGAAACTGGAATAATTCAGGGAACAACCTCGAGGAGTACAACTGGATCAAACTGGAGTCTGATTATTGTTCAAAAAAAGCCCAAACCTCTCATCGGAGTCACCAAGAGCAGTTTTTTACTTCCATGAAGAAGTAGGTCATGACAGCAGCAGCTCCACCAAACTCCCTGCCCCAGATCCAGAGCCCCGTGTGCTCCGCACAAACTTGAGCTTTGTGTTACCAGTGTGCTTGCAGTGGGAGAGGGGAGGGCATCCTGCAGAGGATGCAACGTGTGTACCACTGACTGCAAATGGAAAAAAACACAGTTCAGCACAAGCAAAGGAGCTGCTGGGTGGAGAAAAACTGAACGGTGTGCAGAGACAGTCACCAGAAACAACCCACCTTTGGGGAAAGATTTAAAAAAACCCATCTGTTAAAAATGTTATTTACAAAACAATTCATTTCACAAGTGCCTGCATAGTATCAATGCTCTTCTCAAAATCCTGACTTCCTTGCCAACTCACAAAACCATATCTGTGTGGTGTCATATCCTGCCCTGCTCAATCTAGCTCAATAATGAGGTACTTTGTGAAACTGTTTGTTTAAAATTACTCTCTTGAGCACTAAATGCCAAAAGGAAATATGGAAATGGTCACTCCCACACACACACGAGTGAGTGGCTGATTCAAAACCGTGATTTATTTTCCATGAGAATGTGTGTGAATCTGAGTCACAGTCTTTGTCTTTGGACAAAATTATCCTTAAAATAAAATTCATCTTAGCACTCTCTTCGACTCTGTGGTCAGAGAAATCTGTAGCTTTTTGGCTTCAGACCAAAGCTCTGTTTTGGACCATCAGCTTCTCGTTACTTAGCAATCAGACTCACACCACACAGCCAAGCACCGAGGAACGGATGTCTCAGCACCTGCAGTGGTTCCTCTCCCCTCCAACACCACGGTTTCCAGGTTCAGAAACAACAACAGTCCTCCTGTGTGATGCAGGGCACTGACCACAGCCTGAATTAAAGCCAAACTGAGAAGTTTTCTAGGCAGTTCATGAAGCACAAGGACAGCTCATCTTGAGCTCCTCATTTTGAGAAGGGAAAATTTTTTAATATATTCCCTTAATTCAGAAGGGACTATCTAGAGCTGGTTTCATTACTAGCAATATACATTGCTCATAAAACAACTCTTCTTTCTTAACAGAGACACTGCATTTGGTTCCCTTAAATCCCTTACACCCAAATCCTACTGTCCACTTAAATACAACACTCCCAAACTCAGAAGAAACCACACAGAACTGTACAAGTGCAATTATCCAATCTACTCAATATTTAGACATTGAAATTTCTGTTGTCACTGCCTCAGGAACAAGTCCCTGGATAACAGGAATAGCCTTGCAGCAAGCAGGAGGCTCCCACGGGAGCCCTTTGTGCTGCAGACGCCCTCATGCATCACAAACATGCCAGGCTCCACCACCCGACCAAACCTTCAACTCACCCTTTCCCCCTCTGCAGGAAGCCAAGAGGATTTCCCAAGTCACATGACAAACCAAGGCATTTTCATTCCAAAAAAGGAATCACATTTTTCTTCCCCTGGGAAATCTCTGCAGTTTTTCAGCTCACTGTTATTTCGGGGAGAAAATAACTTTTGCTGCCAGCTTTCCCTCCCATGTCTCCCTGCCCCAGGAACCTTTGTGATGTTTGGGACAGGTTTCCAATTAATTTAAATGACTATTAAAAGGTTGCTGCTGCACTGCATATTCACGGTGTGTGAGTTTTGTCGAGAAGCAGAAAACACGAGCGGGATGTGGAATGTCAAACCATTCTCAGTGGCAAGCATGAATAATGACAGAACAGTAATCATGCAGGAAAATTTGTATAGAAAAACCACCATCCAGACCCCAGACATTTCTTTTTAACACGCAAGTTGAAAAAAAATCCCACGTCACTCCTGTGCTATCTTAGGCAGCCCATTTTCTCTTAATATCTTCATTTGTCAGAGTAGTACTTAAAACTGTCATTTTTGGAGTTGCTTTGCCGGGCAGAAAACTCATCATCACTTAGGTCCAAACATCTAAGAAAAATTACAAGGCTAAATTATGAGGATGTACTTTTAAAGAATGGTTGAAGTGGAATGAATAACTATTTCCTCTTGCAATAATCTGTCACAACTAATTTCCTTCCTACCCTGATTATTCTCACAACCTGCACCCTGGCCAGCGAACATCCTTTTGCTATTCCTTCTACAGGTTTCACCTGCGAATCCAAAAGAGCTCAGCATCGTCAGGAATCAGTCCTGGCAGAAGAAAACAAGGCTTTTAAGACAAGACTGACAGAGTATGAGACTGACAATCACCCAAAGCTGGTTTTTATGGTGGTTGGTCACTGGTAGATCCTTCCCAAATTACATATCTGAGTGAAATTCGAGTTTTAATTATTCCAACAGGCAGCGTCAGAGATTGAGAGTTTCCACATTGCAGTCCTTTCCTCCTGGGGAAGCCAACAAAAGCAAAGTGCTGAAACAAGCCCTACATTTCCTAATTCCTTAAGAGCTGCCAAGAATGCAGAAAAATATAGTGGACATGCTCCGTGTGTTTTACGTGAGACAAAAGCCATACCCCACAGGCTTGTCCTGCTGGAAACTAATTCCACATCACACTCAAGTGCCGCATACTTTCATCTTCATTAGGATGACATCTCATTTTGATGACCAGTTGAGACCCTAATAGCAGAGAGAAAACCCTTTGCCAAATCTTTAATAGCAGAAGCACAAGTAGTTTCATTTTCACCATTAAATACTCAAGGACAAAACAGCCCTTAAAGCCTGATTGCTGTAGTTTGCCCTGGAAAAGTGAAAATATAATGAAATCCCCATCAGCAATATCACAGGTGGTCTCTCACCCTGAGAGCACTTCAGAAATAAGAAGTATTCCCCCACGGTGAGCACAGAGAACAGTGTTTCATCTAATTTCAACAAATTCCAAATTTTTCAAGTACCATTCCTCATCCTACCAGAAGCCACAGAAGCAGAAAGCAGTAGCTGGGATTTTAGGAAAAGTGGCTGAGCACCAACTGACACTGCAATACATGAATAATTATTTTTTAAAAAAACCAAGCCACCCAAATCTAAAACAATTTCTACATTTCCATGGACCTACAAACAGGCAAATAATTTAAATTGCATATTTGAGTCAGCTCAATGCTATTTTATAGAATGGCAAACCAGTGACTCATAGCACAAATCAGAAATGAAGTCATAAAAGTTCTGTTTCACCCTTCAGACTGGGTGGGACCCAACCTCACAGAAAGCCTCCTCTTTAAGATGAGTCTTAAAACAGCTTTAGAAAAAGAACAACTTTTTTTTTCTTCTTCTCTTTCCAAGACCTGACTCTGGTCAGGCGAGCTATACCCCTCCTGTCTGACCACAGCCGAGAAACATTCCCCTATGGAAAAAGAGCTGCCCTGAAATTTTTGTATCAGTGACTGGATCAACTTGATCATGACTGTAACTTCCTTTCCCACCACAGACCCTAGATATAAAATCTTTATTATTCCCACGGGATAAATAATAAATAAAAACCAGTAATATCATCAAATAACTGTCAAAAAACCCCAAACCAACATCTAGTCCTTGTATTGTGCTCCTCTTCCACACAGACAGAGCCCTGAAAGCATGTTCTCTGATTTTAGCCACTTTCATACATACAAAAATATTTGCTGTTCATCCCCTTGAAAGCTTTTGTTCATTAAAAAAAAAAAAAAAAAAGCCCAAATTTTTAACCATTCCTTGGAAAATCACAATCAGCAGTATGCCGGGTCAGGAAAACAGCAGTACACTTAATTAAACCAGTCTGCCAGCTTCCATCCTCAGCAAAAACACACCCCGCAGTCTTCCAAGTCTCACCAGCCCTGCAGCCACTCGCTGCCGCTGCCTGGGTTCTGTGGGTGCCAAGCTTCACCCGACAATTTGTTTCAAGAGCCAGGCAACAACAGGGCAAGGAACTGTAGCTTGTGTGACAGTGAGGGCTTGAGGTGGTCCCGCACGAAATTGTGACCACGCTGTTGAACTACAGGTTCTCTGTAAGTCAATGCTGCATAGGGAAAAAAAGCACCAAATACACATGGTATCTGTGCTGAGTAAAGGGCAGCCGCAGCAGGATGTCCCCTGCATCCTGCTCTTGAGGCTTATCCCATCTTTCCTTGGCACAGAGCAAAATCTTTGCAGGATACGGTCTCCACTACATCCTTAAACCTGGGCTACCTGCACCAAAATCCTACCTGGCTTGGAGGATGGATCAACACAGGTAAGCCTGGTCCTCAGCTGGAGCAGAAAGAAAAACCTGCAGGTTGTCCAATACCTACTCAAAATCTGGCTGTGGCTCAGGTGGGTTCAGTTTTTCCTTCTTAGGCTTAGAAGTCATCACTAGGAGTCAATATTCCTGATTTGCCCAGAACTGCCAGGATGAACTACCACAGGAATGCCACGCACAGCCGAGCCCTTGATTTTCTATAGGTATTTTTGCACCAGCTGATTACATTCCAATCCAACATAACTCAACCCCTGGCTACAGGCACCAGGAAACGCAGTAACAGGAGCCTCTAATCTCTGCAGGAAGAAAGCCATGAGGATTAGGCATTCGACACACAAAAGCAGAGCATTTTATTTAAGTATTTTGTCTACCACCACATAGTTGAAAACCATTTATAGCTTGCTTCCCTTTGAAGCTTTTCCAGTACTGCTTCCCAGCCTCACTACACCTCAGCCCTTGGGAAGCTGACCCTCAACTTCGACAAGCAGGAGACAAGGAAAGGCCTTCCCTTGTTCCATTAGGAAGTTCCCTCTGAGGAATATCCCCACTTTAATTCTCTCTCCATGCTCCTCAGAGGGCAAGTTGTCTAACAGGATGTGTGGCCACCCACACATTCCCCCTGACATTACAACCCCCCAGCCCACTCCAGCACTTTCTCCACTGCAAACACATTTGGGAACTCTCTGCTCTCCTCTTGTGCAAGGCTTCCTCCACTCTCATGTATATGCAGCTGAGCTGGGAGAGTGGAAAGAGATGCAGCCTCTGATAGTTCTGCTCCAAGTCCATTTATTCATCTCTGTCATATTCTTCCAATGCTATGGATGCCCCAACCCCAGCTCCTCCATGGGAGGTCAGGCCTCCTCACCCTGCCCAGCCACCCTGAAATGTACACCACCATCACGCTCAGAGGGGAAGTCGACAAACATCAGTAAAAACTTCCTTCTTCTTGCTTATCTCTAGTCCAAGATCAACAAATGAACTTCTCATTCAAGTTTCTTGCATCCCCCTCCCCAGATCTCTCACCCGTCGCAATCCTGTTTGGGACAGAATATAAAGACTCATGGCCTTCTCCCTAAGGGATTGTTCCAGTGGGAACATGTACATGCCGAGCCCGCTGAGCTTTCCCAGCTCCCTCAGGTTTCAGAACTCCCAAGCAAGCTGTGAATGCTTCATTCAAGCCCTGTGTCTCCCAGTGTTACTGTACTCCCAACTGTTCCTTCATAACCCAAGTATTTGTTCACGAGTAGGGACCTCCTTGCCCTCTCTCCCATTTGGCGTTATCAAAACCTCCTCTTTTGCACTTTACTCATCTGGAGGAGCTTCTTGATTGTTTTAAAGCACTGTCCTCTCACAGTACTCTGGTCTACTGGTGCAGTTTCTTCCAGCATTATTTATATTGCTTTTGAAAGAACTCATCCATAAGACCATTTAGCATTTTCACCCTATTTCAAAGAAAGCCCATTTAATTTATCACCTCTGCTTGAAACCAGCCATCCTGAGAAGTATCCAAGCAGAATTGATGGAACTGAAAACACCACTGCACAGACACACCTGATGTAATCACTCAATTACACCCCTATTATACAAACTCTCCCCATGCCTTTCCTAATATAATCTACAGTCTCAGGAAGTTTGTGCATCCCAGTCCCATCACACAGCAGGATCAAATCTTCATCAGCCAAAACTGATTGATGTGAGCCCAACCTGTCCTAACCACCTCTGATAATGAAGACTGAACAGCCTCCCCAGGAAATAATTCAGCATTTTACTGCTCTTACTGTCAGTAGTGATTCCCAGCACCTAACCAAACCCCTCTTCTCACACTGTGAGCCCATTACTTCTCCCACTCGACACAGATTTGTCTGGTTTTCTGCTTCTTCTTTGCAGCAACACTTCCTTTCGATTTTCTCTTTATTATGAAGAGCCCCAGTTCCTTTAATTTCTCCTTGGAGATCATTTATTCCAGGATTCAGCCGCTCTCTAGTCTCGTCTCTCTCTCTCAGTGGTCTGCACAGTTTCTCATGTGCAGCGTGAGGGAAAGGGTAACTCATCTCTGCTGTGATGGGATAACCAGGCATGTCATGGATGCTGCCAAAAGGAACTGCCAGGATCCTGGATCCCGACCTGCTTGCACCCAATCTCTTGGTTCTCAGGGATTCAACCAAACACACCTGCCCACAACATCCCTGTTGAAAAAATCCCCAAAACTAACAACTGCAACAGCACAACCAGCCAACAGCCAGGCTGCCAAAAATCAAACAGCACAGCCCAACTAAAGCCAGGAGAGCTTTCTAATCATCAGTCCCCAGGACACGGGCAAAAATCCTCCTCCTTCCCCAAGCTCCTGAAGGAGACAGCTCTGACAGTAGGATTTTAACGTGCCCACACCTCAGTCACGTCCGCTCAGTATCCCGGGCAAACGCAGGAGATTCGTGGTTATTTTTAATGGTTTTTTATAATCTTCTCACACATTTACTGCTACACTTAGCCCAAGGAGTGAAACCAAGCACGAATCTGAGTCTTTGTTAAATTAATCGCAAAGGTCAACTTAAATTGAGATAAATACAAATTATTTCCAGGGCCGCACCGCTAAAGGAGACAGCTCAAACGTTAATTACAGAAGCTGGAAAGGCCATTCCACACCTGAGCAGGTGCCGGGATTAACCCTGTAGCCAGCACGAGTCACACTTCACACGTGGGAACGACCACGCCACGAATGCGGGACTGCCGGGATTGAGACGCTCGATACCGGCGGAACCTCCGGCATCCCGGGGCTGCCGAAACACACCGACAGCGGCCGAGGAACGAGCGGCATCCTGAACATACCGGGCACAAACAACTCTTTGAACAGCACCCTAGGGACCACAGCGATGTATCCGCTGCTCCAGTGGAGCTCAGAGCCCGCTCCGCCACCCGATTAATGCACAATTTTGGTGGCTCCACGTAGTTCCGTGACTACTTGTTTGGAGCAGAACAAGGGAGCGACAGGTGCACACCTCCGGCGGAAGCTCTTTTAGAGGCAGCAATAAAACAGACTATGGCAAAAACCAGAAGGATATCCCACGGTTACACGCTATTCCCCTAGTTTAAAAAGAAAAAATAGGAAAAAACCCTCCCGGTATTTTTAGCAAATCTTTCGAGCTCCAAGACGCAACCTGCTGTCTTTACAGTTTTTTTCCGCCCTAAGACACATAGGAAGCTGTGTGCTGCCAGTCTCCTCTTTTCTTGCCAAAGCCACCAAGGAAGAGGGAGCGAACAGAGCCCAGCTGGCTTTGCCCTCCTCCCTCTCCCACCCGCCGCACCGACCGGGATGTGGGAAACCCCCCGAGCGCCTCTCCCTCGGCTGACCTTGAGGGGAGGCGGGAAGACAAGGGAAGAACAACACAACCAGGGAAGAGGCGCTGCACTGCCCGCTCGGGTCGGTGCCGCTGCTCCCGGTCCCGCTCCCGGCGGGAGCTCCGCGGCCCCCGCGCCCCCCCC
>VXAD01008400.1:276713-387403 GCA_013399195.1 Dicrurus megarhynchus
CTCAAGGGGGAACAGCCGGGGAGGGGATGCAGGAGATGGGGAGCACCGGCAAAGGGGTGCAGGATGGTGGGATGCACTGGGGAGGGGATGGAGGGAGATGGGGAGCACCGGGAAAGGGGTGCAGGGAGATGGGATGCACTGGGGAGCGGGTGCCAGGAGTTTGGGTGCACTGGGAAGGGAGTTCACCAGGGAGAGGCTGCAGGAAGATGGGGTGCAGCAAAGGCACCACCATGGCCCTGGGCATGCAGCGTAGGGGTAGCACAGGGATTTGGGGTGCTGGGTCAGACCGGCACCCCACCCAACAGCAGTTTCAAAGAAGGGTATGAAAAGTATGTGATCAAAAAATATTTGGATATACATGTATGTATATATATATATATACATATTGCAGACATGGTGGGCTGGGCTGCCAGTGTAGACCTTGCAGCACCTGTGCTAAATCAGCAATCTTTGCTCAGCTTTCTCTTGAAAGATGAGTACGTGGATTGTTTTCCTCAGAAAAGACTTTTTCCTCTGGCCTGGGAGTTACTACAGCACTGATGGCAGATGCTTTTTAATTCCTGAGAAGGAATAGTCCGGAAGGGGAATGACCCTTTTGCTTTTAATATTGGAAGTGGCCCCAAAACTGCTCGTTAGAAAATGGAGCTTTAAAAAATATTAATGCACAAGCAGTTCCCATGTGCAGCAGTGATACCATTACAGCAGAGACTGAAGCAGTTTCATGGCTTAGAAGCATCTGGGATCCTGCATTATTGCCATTTTTTGAAGTTGAGGAGCCTGGGTCCTTGCTGTGGAGCAATGGGGAAACACCTCCTGGCAGGTGAGGAGAGGAGGATGCTTGGGAAAGGAGGGCCACTGGGAATTAATGGGGAAAAAGCTGTGACAAGGCTGGACGTTGCTAAGGGCATCAGGGACTCGTGGGCTGAGAGACTCAGGCTGTTATTTACCCCTCTGTGTTTCTAAAAATACAGAGAGGAGCACGACCAAGTCATGGGATGACACAAATGTGCTTCAGCATCACCCACACCACCACAACACTCCTTTTTCCATCCCCACCTCCCTCCAGTGCTGCCTTCCACAAGTCCTGATGGGTTGTTCTAAGCTTTTCCCCAAGCAGTGTCATTTTGGAGTTTGTCCCTGAGCAATCCTCCATCTCAATCCTGGCTGGGTTTTTCCTGCAGGGAAGAGCTTTCCCTTCTTTCTCTTTGTTGGTTGGGAAAACATGGCTGAAGCTTCGACTGTGTCCTTCTGGAAGGATTTACCCACTGCCTTTCCAACTTCACACATTTAGCATTTCAATGATTTTTTGCTTTTTCTTGGAAAATCAAGGAGACAAATTGCAGCAGCAGCTGCTCCCAAGCTTCATTGCTCAGACCGGATCAAGTCTTTGCTTGATCCGTGCTTGTCGTATTTCCCTCTCCTGTCATGTTGAAAACTGATGGCAGAAGGAAAAATGCTTCAAAACAAGGATTTCGGGTAGCAAAGCCCTCAGTGATGACTCCACAGTAGATGTTCCCACGCACATCCCGGCAAAGGAGTCACCTCATGGACCACAGCCAGGGCTTCCCTCTCTGCGACATCAGCCTCTCCCTGGGACAGTTCCCAGCAACCCAGCACAGTGAGATTAAAAGCCTAAAAATGGCAAAACTGTGGCTAATGCAGCCTGGAGGAGCTGGAAAAGAAAGATTAGAAAAGCAGGAAAGGGGAAGGAAGGAAGCCCCAGGATGGGGAAGGTCCCGGGGAGGTCCCTTTGAGGCAGAGCCACCTCTTCTCATCGTAAACTACCCATTTTACCTGGGTGAGCACAGACGTGTTTAGGATGAGCCTGTGCTGTTCTCCTCATGGGGTTTCCTACAGGGATCGGTGCCGGCAGCTCCAAGGGAGGACAGCGATGGGCACGGCGAGGAGACCCTGCCCCAATTCCCTCCTATTCCCTACTCCCCCAGCCACTCATATTCTGTATTTAGATATTTATTTATCATTAAAGAGGAGCTGGGAATGACCGAAAGCAAAATTTTAGGCAGAGTTTAAACATTTCCAGGGAATATTTGACAGAGGCAGGGGAAGACGGCCTGTGAGCAAAGGCTGAGGGCAGCAGAAAGGGCAAAAATTCATTAGCAAACCCGTGCTGAGTGTGTGGGCACTCACTACAAAGCACAAAAATGGGAATTAAATGTGAGCCCTGAGATCAATACCCCAGGCAATTAAACGAGCCAGCAGGGAACGGCTACCCAAGGCGAGGGGAGTCAGAGGGGTGAGGATATTGGCACCAAAATGAAACCCTGTCATTTTAGGTCAAATAGCTCCTGCTAGAAGCATCTTCCACTCTCAGAAAACCTAAATAGAAGAATGTATTTAACAAGGCTTTCTCCCAGTGTTTGTAATTACAGCTGGCTGAATATTGGAAAGCTGCTCCTGAGAAGAATTGCTGGAGAAAAGCACGCCAGCGTTTGCAATTAATATTATTGCAGTGGGAAAGGCTGAAGTGGAAAATTTAAGCTTCAAACCCTCATCAACCATCCCGACACTGCCAAGACAGGCATGGATTGTTCCCTCCTGCAAAAAAAAACCACTGATGTAAGAGAAAGTGGGTGTGTGATAAGCCATAGGCAAAGCCATCACTTTGGAAAAACTGCTCGAGCCCCAAAGTGCTTGGATTAAATAAACCAGCTAGGAAGAAAAAAACCCTAAAGGATCTTTTAGTCCATAGATTCATCACTTTCCCCATGTTATTTAAATTTAGGATTAGCCAATTTTACTCCTACAGATGTCCAGGGCTGTGATACAGCAGAATCTGAAGACTGATGCAAAATCCTGCAGGTGTATCAGGCATGGGCGGATGAGGAAATTCAGGAGGATCCCAGGTCCAAGTGCACTTTATCTCCTTTTATTTAGAAGAAAAGTTGGTGCTTTCAGGTTACTGCAGATAAAACAGCACAGCCCTGAGATGGGGGACAGAGTCTACATGCCAATAAAGGAATAAACAGCCACCTTCCCTAACCTGAGCGCTGCCCAGCTTCTCGTGGAGCAATAGGATAGGAGGGGAAAATTCCCCTGGATTGGGTGGGATGGTGATCCCTCTCACCACAGGACTCAGACCTGAGTTACCCTAACATGCCAGCATTTGCTGGCTGCTTTTCCCACCCTTTTTTGGGATCTGGAGATGGCCAGACCTCAGCCCCCACAGAGACCCCTCTAAGCCTCTGGGATCCCCTTAAGCCTCAACAGAAGGTTCATCCTAAAAATCCCTGTGGCGTTCTCGCTGCGGGAGGGCAGTGTCAGGATTCAGCAGCCTCCTGTATTCCTCAAGAGCAATCGCTGTCTATTTATGCCTCCGGAAAATGTGTTTTTTAATGGGGGGTACATTAAAGCCTGAGGAGAGACAGCCTAACAGGCATCTGGAAGCAACTAAAATTAAAATACCTAAAATTAGCCTCCTCAGCAGTGAATCCTCCCTCTGATCTAGATGCCGAGTTACACATGACCCAGGCGTGCCTTTCTCACTTTCCCTTCCTGCTGCCATCCCATTCCTGAGCCGCTGGGCACGGCTGCAGCTGCTGACACACCCACCCATGACCCCGGAGAAGGAAGGAATTCCTCCCTGTGAGGGTGGGCAGGCCCTGGCACAGGGTGCCCAGAGCAGCTGGGGCTGCCCCTGGATCCCTGGCAGTGCCCAAGGCCAGGCTGGACGGGGCTTGGAGCAGCCTGAGATAGTGGAAGGTGTCCCTGTCCACAGCAGAATGAGATGATCTTTAAGATCCCTTCCAACCCCTTAACATTCTATGATTCTGTGATTACACATATATATAGAGAAGCCCCTGAGACCCCATATACCACTCTTTCAGACCCTGTACACAAGTCCTTCAGCCCTGCTATCCAGGACCTATAGAGATGCTCCCTGTACAGTGCATACAAGCCTTTCAGGACCTATACGTAAGTCCCTCAGACCCTATAGACAGGCCATTCAGGACCTATAAATATTCTCCTTGTACACTATACACAGGCCTTGAAGGACCTATAGATATGGGCCCCTGAGACCCTATAGACAGGCCTTTCAGAGGATATATATATCTATATACCATAGATAGATAGGCCCCTGATACACTATATACACACCTTTCAGAATATATATATATATAGTATATAGGCTCCTCAGACCCTATATACAGGCCTTTCAGAACCTCTGTCTATCTATCTATCTGGGCCCCGAGACACTATATACAGACATCTCAGAACCTATACACAGGCCTTTCAGAGCCTCTATCTATCTATCTATCTGGGCCCCTCAGACCCTATATACAGACCTTTCAGACTATCTATCTATCTCTAGATAGGAGGACCGCTCAGACCTTATATACAGACCTTACAGAACCCACATATATATATATGGGCCCCTGAGACCCTATATAGGGGCATTCCAGTATATGTGTACGAGGCCCCACACAAACTCTTTCAGGCCCTATGCCCAATCCCCTCAGCCCCTACAAGCAGGACCCGTAGGAACACTCACCACACACTGTATAAAAGCCCCTCATGACCTACACAGAGAGGTTTCTGAACCCCTACACACGCACGGACCCCCCAAAACCCGCACCGACCTCCGGGCACCTCACGGCGTCCAGCAGACGCCGAGGCCACGCCCACCACAGACAAACAACGCCCATCACACTGCAGACCACGCCCACCCCAACGATGCCACGCCCATGTGTCCGCAGGCCACGCCCCCGCGCACAGACCGCGCCCCTGTACGCAGGCCCCGCTCCCGGAAGCGCGCGTGGTGGGCGGGGCGGCGGCAGCGGCGGCGGGGCTGAGGTGAGTGGGGTCCTGAGGGGGCCGGCGGGTGGTGAATGGTGGATGGCTCGGGGCTGGGGAGTCCACGGTCCCGGGGCTGCGGTGTTCCGGGCCCGGGGGTTGAGGGGGGCCCGGGCTGAGTGGGTCCCAGGACCGGAACTGGGGGGAGACCCGGGCCCTGGCGGGAGTCCCGAGGCGCGGAGCTGGTGGAAGTTCAAGGCCTCGGAATATGGGGGTCTTCTTAGGCTACAGGTCTGAGGGGAGACCCGAGGGCTGAGGAGCGCCGGGAATGGAAGCGGGTCTCGGGGCTAGGGGAAGTCGCAGGCCCCGGGAATGGGAGGGTCCTTCCTCCCGGTGCTGGAGGGTCCCGGGACTTGGGACTGAGGGGTCCTAGGCCCCGGGGCTGAGGCAGAGCTGCTGCCCGGGAAAACCAGGTTTTCCGGCACATACGGGGCTCAGGATGCCGTGTTATTCTGGCTTCTCCATCCCCGAGTCCCGCAGTAACACTGTGACTTCACCCCTGTGAAATAAACGCGCGGGTCTAGGGCTCCATCGCGGCGTTCAGAGGAAAGACGGATGCCGCCGGTGTTCTGGGCCGAGGGGCCCTGCGGGGAGTGTTTTGGAGAGCTCTCACACCGTGCGAGGAGTTAGGTTTGGAATAGTTTTCTTGCTGGGTGCGGGATCGCCGGCGGCGCAGCCCGGGCTTTGTGAGTTATCGCCGTGTGTCAGAGCTCGTGTTAAATGACTTTTCTCTTAATAGACGTTCGTTAAAGCTTTAACTCCGATGAATGGCCCCAGCTGTGTTTGATGTGTAGTTTGCGTCGGAAAACCTTTAGGGTGAATTTGAGTTAATAAACTGCTCAGAGCATAGAAATGCCTGATGTTTATCACGGCCTGATTTATGTGTTCTGTACTTGCCCATAGTTTAATGAACTGCTTGGGAAAGATGGTAAATCTCACTGTGTTTAATGGGGTCTAGGGGGGTGGGCCAGTCAAACCAGGCAGGATTTTTGGAGGTTTCTCCTCTAGAACCCTCATTGCCAGCTAAATTGCGAGCTAAAGGCCTGGCTTATCTTTAATTCCTTTATTCAGCTGTTGACCATTTTCCCCCTCCTGGCTTTTTTTGGAGCGGTCTGAGATGCATTTCCTGAGGTCGGTATGTGTGAGCACTGCAGGGCATGACTGCCAGGAGGGAAATTGGGTGCAGCACAAAGTCACGACGTTTATTGTGTTTCCTTCTCGTTTTTAGAACGCAGCCTAGCTGAGAAATACTTCCCTGTGTTCTCTGTGACCTCTTGACCTGCAAACTGGGAGCAAATACACTACAGGTGAGGATGGTGTTGCTGAGTGCTGGGCCGTGCAAGTCACTGCTCTCAAGTGCTTTAACTCTGCTGAATTAATCATTTGGCTGATTGCTACCCTTAATATACCCTGTGTGGAATTATTCTTGTCCTGAAGCATTCTTTAGGGGCTTGTCTTAAAGCTGGAGGAGAATGAGTTGCCTTTTTGCAATGTGCAAAGTTCTGCTGACTTTCCTGGTGCAAGTGCTTGGGCACAGTGAGCCCTGGAAGAAGTTTGTCTACCTGTAGCTGTCTGTCAACCCAGCCTTAGCTGTGCCACTTTCATAAAATGTAAAAAAAAAAACCCAACACCAAAAAACCTCAAGTGCTCGGTAAAAATGTGTTTGAACATAGGGAGGTACAAAAACAGCCCCAACAAACAGACAACCAAAGCTAATAAAAGATGCTCAAACTGTGGATTTGTCCATCTGGAGCAGCAGAGCATTTAATATCTTCCCACTGCCAGAGGGCAGGGTTAGATGGGATATTGGGAAGGAATTGTTCCCTGGGAGGGTGAGGAGGCCCTGGCACAGGGTGTCCAGAGCAGCTGTGGCTGCCCCTGGATCCCTGGCAGTGTCCAAGGCTGGGTTGGACATTGGGGCTTGGAGCAGCCTGGGATGGTGGAAGGTGTTTACAGTGAATCATAAGCTCATGTAACCCCTCTTTATTTCCTTGTGAAAGTGGCTTGTTCTCCCAATGACCCATTTTCTGCAGAAACTTTTGTGATATTCCCTAATGCTTCCTGAGCTAAAGAAGCTGAAATCCCATGCCCTGGAGGAAAAAGAATTATGTACCTTGACTCCATCATTACTGTGTGCCTGCTGGGGACCCTCTGGAGTGCCCTGTGTGTCACTGCTGTCTGTGTCACTTCTCCGTGCAGGTTCCTGTTGCGCTTCCAGGGTTCCTGGGTAAGCTCCCGGCAGAGTTTGAGGAGAGATGATCCTGTTGTCCTCAGGGTGCTTAACAGAACAAACTGCAAGACTTGCAAATCATTTGAAGTCTGGGCAGGGCTTTGAAGCAGCGTTTCCAGAAATGTTACATTGTTCAGGTGATAGTTGAGGGAGCCATCAGCATGCTTAGATCTGGAATGTGGAAATAACCATTTTGGTTTTCTTGAGCAAAGTAAGTTCTGTATCATATTAAGTTTATTATAAAAACACATTGTTTCATGCTGTTCCAGTTGTTGCAGTAACACTTCCCAAAGTGAGCTAGGATATGGAAATGCTTGGGTTTTTCTTCCCAAGTTCCCAGTTGACGTATTGGGGCCCAGTATTTTAACACAGCTCAGTGCAGTGGGGCTGAGGATGCTTGTGTACAACAATAAAAATAACCTGAATTGTATTTATTCCAGGTGCTGTATTTTCCTGTTGGGACGTTGCAGGGGTGTCAGTGAAAAAGTGTCTTGGTGTAGATGTGACTTTGGGTGGGATGATGTTGTCTGGGATAATTTAGCAGGGAACAGTTACCCAGGGTCTTTGGGTGTTGTACACCTTTGAGATGAATATTGCCTTTCTTTTTTAAACTGAATTGTTTTAAGAAAAGGGTGGTGCAAATCATGGGGCTCCCTCTTAAACACAGAATCACGGAAAGGCCATTAACAATCATTCAGTGCCACCGCTTGCCATGGGCAGGGACACCTTCCACTGTCCCAGGCTGCTCCAAGCCCCAGTGTCCAGCCTGGCCTTGGACACTTCCAGGGATCCAGGAGCAGCCACAGCTGCTCTGGGCACCCTGTGCCAGGGCCTGCCCACCCTCCCAGGGAACAATTCCTTCCCAATATCCCATCTAACCCTGCCCTCTGGCAGTGTGAACCCGTTTCCCCTTGTCCTTTTGCTCCATGTCCTTGTCCAAATCATTCTCCAGCTCTTTTGTTAGTACTGGAAGGTTGAGGATGAATATTTATCTTTAGGGTGATTTGACACTTCAAGTAAAAAATACATGGACTTGTAGCAGAAAGTGAGTAGAGCCTGAGGCACTCTGTCTCCCTAAGCACACACCATCCAAAGCCTGTGGCAGCCTCACCTCTTAGTTTTAGATTTAAGATACTTTAAAAGAGGAAAAGTAGACTGTTAGATCATTAACTGTTTTACTGTGGCTTCTGTGGACTTTCCTGAAAAGTCCTTGGGTAGTAAATTCTGGGTTATGTTTGTCTACTGCTGTCTATGAGTGCAGTGGCTTTTTTTTTTCCCCAGACAAACCTACTATGGAGTTTGCTTCCATGCATTTTGGATTTAGCCTCTCTTGAGAGTAGCTTTTAATTGCAGTCCCACCATGTGAAAAGCTCCTTGTCTGTGGATGTGGGGCAGGACAAGGTTGGAAGAACCAGAAGCACTGATGGTTGTAACTGGGAATTTTGTGCGGGGACTGGCACAAGGGTTGAGTTGGGTTTTTTTCCTGCATCTCCAGGGTCTCTCAAGCTAAAATTCTTAGTTGTTTCTCTTGCTTTAGCTCTGTGAAGTGAAATCTGAGATCCTCATGTAGACAACAAGAAAGAAGGTCATGGTTTGAGACAAGCGAAGTTGCAGCTGACCTGTGCTTGAAACCTGAGCCCTGGGAATCTGTGTGGCTCCAGAATTTGTAGCCTGTCTGTGGTGCAGACAAAGCTGCTGTGTTGGCACAGACCAGTCAGCCCCAGTGTCTGTATGGACCAGTTGTGTTCTGTACCACCACCTGAATTTCTATGTTTTCATTCGTTTTGGTGCAAACTTCCCATCTCTGGCATTTTTTCTTCAGGAACTAGAAGAGCAGTGGGTTTTTTGTCACAAAAATCTCAGTTTTGATACAGACAGGTACCTAAGGTGTGCTGCCTGCCTGCCCACCTTGGATGGAGCCAAGTGTTTGCTGCTGGCTTTCTCCTGCTGAAACTGAGCTCCTCAGGCTGTGTTCTAAAAGCACAAGGCACTAGCCTGGCTCATCCATGTTTTTTTCTCCTCTCTGAAGTTCAAGCTAGTCCAACAATGTGTTGCTGGAAAAGCAACTGCTGTGATTCAGACTTGCTTTTCCTTTTTTGGGGGAAAGCAATGCTGTAATCTTCTCCTGAATTCCCAAACAGTCTCCATCTGGTACATGAAACACAGGTGCTGTGAATTTTTCTTGTTTCAGTAAGTTTTTTTATTTAAAATTTCTTTGGATAGAAAAGAAAGCCACTAAAGTGTGGCTCTTTGAGCAGGAAGAAGCATTTTTTAAAGGAGGATGTGGCTGTAGGTGATGTTTCTGTTTAAAAGTCAACTTCAGCCAAGGAGAAATTACTACATGGTGATATTCAGGTTCTTGGGAGGTTCACAAATCTTTTTTCTCCTTGTCACAGAGAAGTTGAGACTTTACCATATCAAATTCTGAGACAATCCACTGTCTGTCTCCCTTCAAAAAACCTTTGTCTCTTTCTGGAGCTGGAATTATATCTGCAGGTAACTCAAGCATGCCAAACTGTCACCTTGTCAGCCTAGAGAGGCTTTTGCTTTGTTCTCAGGTAACTTAAATTTTTCTCTTCCAGAATTAATTTTTCATGTTTATTCATTAGGAGTTAACACTGGTTTTCTTGGAGCCAAATGAGCCATAAACATTTCTTAAATTTGGGTACTCTGAGATATTTTTTGTTTGTTGTGAGGTACATGCAGGTGGGTGACTGTTGGCTGGAGAAAGGGCAGGAGCTTCAAGGAGAGTCTCTCCATTCTGTGAAAGTTAGGAATTCTCAGGGAAGTCACTCCTTATGGACACAGATAGTGCAAGGCAGGTTAAATGAGTCAGGTCATTGAGCAGATGCATTCCCCCAGCTGTAGCTTTTTATAAGAAAAGGCAAATGTGTTATGTTTTCTACCCCTCTGCCAACAGTTCTTTGATGATCCTTTGCTCCTCAGATCAGTGTGGAAATACCTCTGCTCTGGTGCACTTGCTCATGTGTCTGGGTTGCAAAGGCAGCCTGATTATTTGGGAATAGCAACTGGAAAAAGAAATTTTCACCCTACTGATTAGGGTAGAAGTAGCTCGTGAAGCAGAATTGTTATCCTTAATAAAGGGTGAGAAGTTTTTTGGTTGGTTTTTGTTTTTACAGCTCTTCTGAGTTACCTATGACATCTATGGAGGTGTTGCTAGGGAGTTTTTCATGGCTGGGGTTTGCTGTACTGTTTTCTAGATAGAAAAGCCCAAGGAATGTGCTGCATTTTGAGTAGAAGAAGGAAAGGGAAAGCTTTATCCAGGAAAAAGCAGCATTTGGCGTTCGCTTCTGTGGAAGTTTATAGCTGCCTCTTAGAAGCCTACAGTGCATTGCTGGAGTCTGACTGTCTGAAGTAGCAAGGAAATATTTTATCCTTGCTGGAGGTGCTATATTAAGTGCTGCTGCAACAAATGGGACCAGTTTACTCTGTTTGGGTACACTCATTTTTCATTTGTGTCTCAAAAGCTGTTCTTCATGGTGGTTGCATCCATCCACTCTCAGATCCTCTGGCGACTCAGCTTGCAGGTTAAATTTGGGGTTGCTCTTGAGGTTGCCAGATTTCTTCTGCAAGTTTAGTGGCAGCAAAGTCTTTCCCCAGGATGTAAACACTCCTGTCTCCCTTTCAAGGGAAGCCCAAGCCAGCTACTGTGTTACATCCTTATAAATAATCTAGTTGCAATTACTAAAAATGCTTTATTAAAGCTGAATCTAAAAGCTTGTGTGTGTCTTTGCAATGCATCATCTTCTCTACTTAGCCCTGAAAATCAGTACAATTATTTGGCAGAATAAAGCAGCTCATGAGGTGAGGGATGTCACTGATCATCCCTGAGGGGAGGCTGAGCCACAGCTGGGTGTAGTTACAGAGCTAAGGAGTTGGGAATTGGGCATTTTCAGGGCTGAGGATTTTAGGAAGAGGTAAAACTTTACTGCAATGACAGTTAAAAAGAAATTGCCAGGCTACGGCTTAGGTTTCTGCATTGATTGATACTTGGTAGACTCTACATCAATTTGAATCGTGCTCTGAAACAAATGTGGTTCCTCTCTCCAGCAAAATTAATGTGATCAAACATTGCCCCAATCTCCTACCCGAGGAGAAATTACTTTTGCTGCTAGATTTCATTTTCCCAAAACTGATTTATGTGTCTTGGTAGGCTAATAGTTGCAATAAGGTGTGTAATCCTTTATCTTGAAATTGCGCTGGGTAAGCTGAAAATTTGGAGGGGAAAAGAGTAGGAGCTGTTGGATGTGTCTTGGAAGTGGGGGAAGGAGTGGATCCAGATGTTTCATTAGCTGGAATGCACCTGCTGGCACCCTCTTAGGAGTTATTCTCATACAAATTTCATGGAATAATAGAATGGTTTGGGTTGGAAAGGACCTTAAAGCCCATCCAGTGCCACCCCTGCCAGGGGCAGGGACACCTTCCACTGTCCCAGGCTGTTCCAAGCCCCAGTGTCCAGCCTGGCCTTGGACACTTCCAGGGATCCAGGGGCAGCCACAGCTGCTCTGGGAAGGAGAAGTCATAATCAGTTTTGGTGGAGGCAGGTTGATGCTATGAGGTTTTCTTTCCCCCTGTTTATGAATCTCAGTGTTAATGGTGAAACTTCTCTCCTGATTGCTTCACCTTGTCCCTTGCGTATCGACTTTTCCATCCCATTGGATTTGTTGTGCTTCTCTCCCCATTTTAAATTTTCCTTCCCCTCTTCCCAATCCTCTTGAGAAGATGGAGACAGGAGATCTGGGAGCTGTTACCCTCACTCTTCTGCTGTTGGCTCTGGCTTCAGTGAGCAGGGCTGAGGGATAATTGACAGTCAGGGGCTGAGATGGGAACAGGTGAGGAATTTTCCTACAGCATCTGTTGGGTCAGGATATCTTGATGTGCTCTGGCAACGTCAAACTCGGCTCTTTAATAAACACACAGCTCTAGAAAGCTCTTCGAGTTCTTAGTGACTCCATCTCAGCCAGTCCCTGCAGCAGTTTTTATGCCTAAATAGTACCTCGTAAATGCAATTTTTTTTCAGACGATCTTACTGCATAGCAGTATATTTAATTTAAATTTATGATTGACATTCTGCACTAATTCATGGGCTTACCATGTCCTAGTGAAATTGTTCAAACAAGAAGTGCCTGTGACCCCTTCTCGGATTAAAAATTAAACACCCACTGGCTTATTGAATTAGTGTTCTCCCTCTCACATGCTTGCCTTGCCAAGGCCAGTTTTGACATCAAAATGCTGCTTCAAGTGTTTTATCTGCTCTGGATCCCCAGAAGGGCTACAGAAAGTTCAGTGCTGGGGGGTACCCAAATGTGGGAAGTCCCTTTTCCCCCAGGCTGGGCTGCTTAGTGCTTTCAGTCTTGGAACCATCAGCTAATTAGGGGGCTGGAAAAACAGGAGCAAGTCTTTTTGTTCTCTTCTTTTGGTATCTGAAAAAGGATGCAAGAGTTGGGATCTTCTAATTCTTACCTGCACTGAAAAAATCCAGAGCTCTGGAAAGGCCAGGGGGCGAGGTGGACAGCTTGTCTCAATGTCCTTGGAGAACAGATTAGCAAACAGAAGATCGTTGTTTGGGGAAATCAGATATCCACATCAAGGCAGAATAGATGTGACTGTTGAAATAATATTGCATTTCTTCTTTTCAAGTGACTTGGATGGTCTCAGTTTGAATGGAGCCTGTTTTGTCTTGGGTTGGAAGTGGTGTTTTCCTAGTGAGTTTGAGTCTCTCAGTTGACTCTTCTACTTAAAAAAACCCCCAAAAACCTACTAATTGTGGCATAAATAAAAGTAGATGGGTCATTCTGTTCTGGAAAAAAGCCCCAACTATTTCTTCTGTCCAAGGATATTAATTCAACCTCTGAAAGTAACTGTAGAGCTGTTCTGAGCAAGAATTTAAGTTAAGGCTGGCTTATCTCTTGGAAACAAAAATACAATCTACAGATTCCTTGTAGCTGTAGTGCTAGAATATCATAATAACTCCAAAATAATGAAAATAAGCAAACATAAAAGTTAAGTGGTTTTTGGTTTTTTTTCCTCTGGACTACTTTGTTGTAGCCTATAAAAAATAATCTTTTATTATAGTAAATCATTCAGGAATTGGGATTGTTTCTTATTGTAAGCTGTAATCACATCAGTTGATGGGAGTTTTATTCTTGATTTCAGTTTTATTCCTTTCCCTATTGCAGATTGTGGTGTTGAGCTTTTCATTGCTGCAAAGGACAAGATGCTTATTTTTAATCTTTCTAGAAGTGAGCATCAGCTTTCTCAAGTGATCTTGACTTCAGTGCCTGGCGTTTTTAACCAAATATGCCAAATATCATGGCACTTTTGATTTTAAAAAAGAAAATTGTGAGAGATTGTAGGAATTGCAGATGGAAAATTCAGCTTCCAAAGGGATATTTTTTTTTTAATTGCTCTGAGATAAGGATGCTCTTTATTTTGGGGCTTTTGTGAGAACTGGCTGCTTTCAGCTCTCTCAGGCAGTTGCTACCAAGTGAGCACTCTGGGTAAACATCCCAGCAGAATCAAGGATGGAGATTGCTGGGACAAAGCAGATAATTTAGTGTTTCTTAAGGCTCAGGCAGAGTAAACATTTATGCAGTACTAAAGCCAACAATCAGAAATGTTGTAAAAAATCTCTTCAAGCTCCCAGGTAAACACTGTGGGGCTCAATTTTCATTTTAGTTGATTAAATGATACTGGCAATACTTCCCTTATCCAATACATGTTAGGAATATAAAGCTGTGTTTAGGATGGGGAACCCAAGAAAGGGCAACCGTAGCTTCTTGGGGAAAGTAACACATGCAGATTTTCCTCTGCATATGGAACAGAAATTCATCCCTGGAGATGAAATGGGAACATCAGGTTTGCGTAGAGTGGAAATAATTTTAAATTTGAAATCAGAGTTTGTTTTCATAACCATCTCATTGTTGTTCAGAGCTGGAGAAGATTGGAGAATCAGTGCTGTTAGCTGGCTGCGTTCCATTAAATCTTGAATTTTAAACCTGTTTATTTGAAAAGGAATAAACAAAGCCATAATGCCGATTTTAATAGGAGCACAGATGAATATCAAATGGATGCTCTTTGGATGGATTCACTGTGAGCACTGGAATTTGTGGTTTTGCCCATAAACCAGGGTGGGGATGTGGCTTTGCCACCTCCACCATCTCTTGTGCTCCATCCCACCTCCCTTGTCCCAGAACTGGGCAAAAGTCTTAACCTGATAGGAAAAGAAAACACTGGTAAGGGTTTTGTTAATGATTTTTCATTACTTGATTGTGCCGTGAAGTCTTCAGGTGCTTTTCCACCACCTCTTGCCTTAAAAGATATTGAGCTCCAGCCCTCAAAATTATCCGCTGAATATTTTATGTGTCTTCCCTCCCTCTTGCTCTATTCCCTTCCCGAATTCCACATCACCCTGTTGTGGAATCCTGACCTGCGGCAAATGGCACTGGTGTATCCAGCCCTTTGCAGGGGAACGGCCTAATGCACCACACACAGGAGAGGTGTTTGCACAAACCAGCCCCAGGATGCTCGTTTTTGGAAGTTGTGTAGCAGAACAGTGAGGTGGCACCCTGTGTTGCAGAAGCAAATAGGAACCAATAGATGTGACTTTATTTTTGTATTCTGTGGTTATTCGCTGCCTGGGAATATGTGAGTAGAATGGCAAGAATGGGGAATGAAAGGAAAAATTAGGCTGCTGCTCCTCTGCTCTGTGATTTTTTTGGGAATTACTTTACCATTCTGTTCCCAATTTTAAGGCTGACCTTGTGATTGAAAAAATTGCATCTGCCTCAGAAATAAAACCTTTATTTCACAAAAACATGTAGCAAATTTTCTTTTCAAAGGCAGCATTTACCCTTTGCCTTCAATCCTGTGAGGCACTGAAATTGCTTTGCCTCCTGCAGCTGGTGTGTGAGGTGGTGTTTCTGTGGTTCCTTTTTCTCTGCTGTAATTATGTTTAGATTTGTAGCTCTGCCTTCCCATTTGTCTCTGTTCCTCTGCACGCGTAATGGGGTATGGATTGTATTTTATAAGTTTTGACACTTTGAAACTTGCCCTGTACTTACAGTTGAATATAAATGTTTTGCTCCAGGCTAGCTAAAAAAACTGATTTAAGAACAGTAGGGTTTTCTTAGGGAAATTTAAAATGCCTGGGTTGGGTTTTATTTGATAGGTTTCCCTGTTATTTGGTTTAATTTGCCTCTTAAAATCCAGCTGTGAGTTTCCCTCTGGCCAAATGCCTCTTACTTGCTGCAGTTGCTTGTCAGATCTACCTGCCATCTTCCATGCCTTGGAATTTGAGAGGTGGCCTGCAAATATTTCATGCAATGACAGAATGGTTTGGGTTGCACGGGACCTTAAAGATCATCAAGTTCTAACCCCTTGCCATGGGCTGGGACACCTTCCTCTAGACCAGGTTGCTCCAAGACTCATCCAGCCTGGCCCCCTCCCCTTTGCAGGGATGGGGAGTCCACAGTTTCTGTTGGAAGGTGAGATTCCTTCTGGATGAGGGTTTTGGGGAAAGGCTGAGGAATTGGAATAACACCGATAAGTAGTGGGATTTGACAGCCAGGTATGTGCCAATACCTAACGCTCGCAGGTATTGAATCTCTTTATTAGGCAGACTGTGTGCCTCTTTCAGAACAGGTGATAAACACCCATGACAGTTATTCTGTGAAACTTTTCCTGGTTTAGGAGAGGCAACACCTGGAAACTTTGGTCGTTTTCCTAAAGCAGTGTTCTCACTTCCTAGGATGTGGCGGCTGCGGTTCCTGCCCATGGCCGTGGGGCTGTCAGCGGTGTCGCGCCGTTACCTCGGGACAGCCCCGCATGCCGGGACCCGGCGTAGGCTCGTGGTGGTGGCTTTCCTCGGGACCACTGCAGTGACAGCAAGTGCCAGATTCCTTTGGCAGAGGTAATACACGGATACCTAATTTCTCTTCTGCCGCTGGTAAGTACCTGCGGCTGGGATTAAGACCTGCAGGAGACTCGGCAAAGCGTTCCTGCTTGTCCTGCTTCTGCTGTATGGAAGGAATGGCTGTGGGTGATTCCTGCTTTGATGCTGGGAGTGCTCAGGGGTGCTGCAGAGCTCGGGGCTGAGGCATTGTCTCACACCGGCTCTTTGATGTGGTTTCCTGCCTGGTTTCCTCCCTGCCTGGTGGTTTGTGGTGGTGTGAAGAGAGAAACCTTCGCTTTCGCAGGTTCTGATGGAAACAGCACATCCAGCCAGGGTGTGCTCCTCTGGTTTTTTGTGTCTGCCGGCTGCTTCATGTATAAAGTGCAGAAGGGGACAGTCTGGTTCTTGGGGGGAAGGTAGCAGCACACAGGGTTTATGTGGATTTTAAGGCCTTAGGACACTGCATGGGCTCTGAGGCTCAAGGCTCATTTCCATAACAGTGGAGAAAGGGGATGTTTGGGCTTTCCTGAGGTGACTCTCACTGAACCTTGGGCCTGTGCCGTGTATGAAGTAAAACAGGGACTCCCTTCTCTTCTGTCATGTGGGAGCAGTGTGGCACCCGCAGTGTCACTCAAGCACGTGACTGCAATTAGATTCTAAAAATAAAGTATTTGCTGAAAGCCTTTGTTCTTTTCATTCTTCTATTCAGGTGATTTATTGCTGCCTTTCTGCTCACCTGTAGCTAGAAGGCTCTAGTTTTAATGCAGCAGGAGAAAGGTGATGGGAATTGTTCTGGCTATTCCTTAGAGCTGTCAAACCTGGCTCTCTGCTAAGAGGAGTTGCTTGCATGGAGGAAGAACACTGTGATCCAGCACAGTGCTGTTTTGTGCTGCATTTTGCTAATGATCTGCACTGATGCAGTCAGTGCCTCTGAGGGAGTGGCCAGGATAATGCCCCTTTTCCAGCAGGGAAGCGAGTGGGGTTTTTCTACTTAAAACCTTATCCTCAGCACAATCATAAAGTCAGTAGGACATCGTGTCCTACGTAAAGCTGTCCCAGAGACGTGGAATTAATAACTTCCTTCTGTAGCAGGTTCCTCTGCTTTTAAAACCAGCTAAATTTTCAGGTGTTGGTGTTGCTTTAATCAGGAGGATGGTGCTTGTGGTATGTGGAGTGCTGGGTCAGGGATGGATTTTTCAGGGAGGGATTTTTGGCTCCTGGAGTACTTTGCTGTTCCCTGGAGGCCCTTGGGCACCTTCCTCAGCTGAGGGTGCTGATAGAAATCAGTCAAAGGGGACCCAGCTCTCACCAATCTGGAGAGGCTGACTTGCTGTTATTACTTGTTTTGCCTTTCCTTCCTCTGTCTCCTTTGTCTTTTGTAAATTTATAAAGCACTAAATAGAATTGTACAGACTTTCAAGTATTCCTTTCCTGTCTGAGCCATGAAATAAATCCTCAACATCAGCAACTGTAAAGTAAAAGTGCACCCAAGCTTACACTATTAATTTAATTACTTGGCATAAAGCTGCTGAATAAAACAAGGAACAAAACCGGTATGTTTGATGTAGAAAATTCTTCTTACTGATGTCTGTGGAAGTTTTAAATGGACTTTCAAGTGGGCATTTTAGTATAGCTTAAAGATATAAGGGGTGAAGTGTAAATTTCCTTTGTCTTTCTGATTATGTAAAGTAGGTGATCAGCAGAGTTCGAGAGTACAGTATTGTTTTTTATATTCTCGTTTGGGGTGCTGGCGAGCTCGGAGCTACCCCTGTGGCCGCCTGCCTCCCTACGAGTTTTTAGAATACCTTTCAGCTTGCTGNTAATGCGCCAGTTATTGTTTTTTATATTCTCGTTTCGGGGTGCTGGCGAGCTTGGAGCTACCCCCGTGGCCGCCTGCCTCCCTACGAGTTTTTAGAATACTTTTCAGCCTGCTGTGCCTCGTTCCTGCGCTGCCCTCGCTGGCAGCTCTTAGGCGAATGCAGCCACAGTCCCAGGGGGTCCCTTGGGGCACCCCCTCGACCTCCCGGAGCGGAGAAAAAAGGTGAGACGGGAGAGCCAAACACGTGGGGTCTGGTGGTTGTTTATTGTCTCTCTCCCATGGTTAGTCATGTCCTGAGTTACTACAGGAAGTAGCAGTAAGTATAATTAATTAGTTCTAACAGGTAAATATGTAAATATTTATTTACAGTTAAGGCATTAAAGATGCAACAGGCCAGATCAGTTGAAAATTCTAAGTTTCTTGGGCTAGATAGGTAGAAGATGATGATGGGTGTGAAGAAAGACAGGAATTCTCAAGTGGAGACTGTGAGGTGCAGCCTGAAACCAGTGTGTTTCAGGTGGATTCTGTAGGATGTGCTGTGAGCAGCAGCAGAAGCCAGTGCTGGGGTAAGGAAGCTCACACAAAGGTAGAGGAGAAATCAAGGAGGGAAAAGATATACATGGAAAAATCCCCTGGTTGCAAGACAGACTAAATTGTGTGTTCCCTAAGATGGGAGGTGGGATGGATCTTTGGTCCATCGCAGGTAAGTATCGCTCCTGTTGCCTTCCCTGCCCTCCAGGAAGCCCTGCTGCCTGCTTTTGAGGGAATGTATCTCCTCTAAATTACTATACAACAGGAGTAGCTAATGCTGCTCAGTTTTCCTGTGGTGAGGAATACTTGAGCAGTGCCAATAGCTGAGCTTAGAAGACTAATGAAGTTTACCCTTTCTCAGCAATAACTTAAACTCTGAGGATTTCCAGCTGGCAAGAGAAGCAATTAAGTATCTGGGCATTGGCATAATGAACTGAATTAATTGAAATTAATCTTGGCGCAGTCATTGGCTACTCTAAATGAGGCACTAATATATGAGAAGTATTAAACCTCACAGTTTGTGGCAAGTTTAATGTTTATAAACAGTTTCTGTTACTGATACTGGTGTAAAACTTGTTCCTGATACCCGTTTGGAGTGTTAGGAAATGGCTGCAGATCTGTTCTTCATGTCACAACCCTTCCTGGCTGAACCTGTGGGCATCTGAAATCACTTAAATTGGCATTTTGGTGCTGAAGCTTGTTAATCAATCTAATAGTGAGTGAAATAAGGGAGCAAAGGTACCTTTGGGGACACAGAGGGACCTCTTGTAAGCAGAGTCTTAGCAGCACTCTTCCTGACAGACTGAAAATACTTAGTTACTGCTTCCTTTCTTATCCTTCCATGAATAAATAAGTGGTAAGAAAGAATAAGGTCAAGATACCTGTGTTGCTCTGGAAATTACTGCCTCCAGCTCTGGGGTCCTCAACAGAAGACAGACATGGACCTTGTTGGAGCGAGTCCAGAGGAGGCCACGGAGCTGCTCCCAGGGCTGGAGCCCCTCTGCTCTGGAGCCCGGCTGGGAGAGCTGGGGGTGCTCAGCCTGGAGAAGAGAAGGATCTGGGGGGGGGACCTTAGAGCCCCTTCCAGGGCCTAAAGGGGCTCTGGGAGAGCTGGAGAGAGACAGGGGACAAGGCATGGAGGGACAGGACACAGGGAATGGCTTCCCAGTGCCAGAGGGCAGGGATGGATGGGATATTGGGAAGGAATTGTTCCCTGGGAGGGTGGGCAGGCCCTGGCACAGGGTGCCCAGAGAAGCTGTGGCTGCTCCTGGATCCCTGGCAGTGTCCAAGGCTGGGTTGGACATTGGGGCTTGGAGCAGCCTGGGACAGTGGAAGGTGTCCATGCCATGGCAGGGGTGGCACTGGAGGAGCTTTAAGGTTCCTTCCAAATGAAACTGTTTTGGGATTCTATAACTCTGTTTAAGAATGCGTTGATTTTTTGCACCAGTGTCCTGGGGGCTTTAGAGTAATTTGCTTAGAATGCATTTTTAATGGGAGAATTGCTGGAAATATCTTATGCCAGCTGAAACAGAGGCTTTAAAAATCTCTCTTGTAGTAAAACAAAGGAAACCACATAAATCATAGTCAAGAGGGGAGAAACATGGTGTATAGCTATAGATGTGTCAGGTACAACTTAACCTAATGTAGGGGAGAAAAGAAAAAATTGTAAGTATTATCCATGTGAGATTATTTTTATTTTTAGAGCTCTGCTGTGTTTACATGTTGGGGGGTGGAACGAGATGATCTTTAAGGTCTCTTCCAACCCAAACCATTTTGTGATTCTATGATTTCTTTAAATTCTTTGTGAGAGGTGACACGCTCAAGAGACTATGTTTGGGATTGTTGTGCTGAGGGTTTTTTCCTAAGACTTCAAGACACATTGATCTGGGAGTGGTGTCTTGGAAGAACACCAGGTTCTCTCTGGTGGCTTTTGGCTTCATACTGGGTTTTTTTCCATGGACATTGGGGAAGGAAAGGATCAGATCCTGGGGGCACAGCCCTACACCCCACTGTGGTGAGCTCTGTTTGGAAATGAAAGCAGCATCTCCTGGATTAAGAAATATAAAATTTGTAGCTCACAAGGATATTGGGGTAGTGTCAGGATGCCGCAGCATGTGTCATTAGTCTGACTGCCTTTGTGCAATTCTTGCCACAAATTTGTGCCAGTTTATGTCAGTGTTGAGTATGTGAGAGATGATGAGGGAAGCAAAGTAATAAAGAGCTCTGTGAGTGGGATTGACACCCTGAAAAGTTGGGCTATGGTTCTTCATCATCTCTGGTGAATTTCTTATTAAAGTTTCAAGCAACTAATTTAGTTGCTGAATAGGGTTGAGCTGAGGATGAGACAGAGCTCCTTGCTGAAAGTTCTCCTGATCCCTGGAGGTTGCCTGTTCTTATGAATGTCGTGTCCAAACTTGCTCTTGCATTACAGCATGAAAGCCCCGAAGTCTTAAATGGCTTTTAAACCTCACTGGGATATGTCCACATGTTTACATACAGGGAGAATGGCAACTCTTAGTCAACTGAGGAACACATGTGTCAGGCAGGATTCCTCCCTCCTGCTTCTGGTTTCGTGGCAGCATCTTTGCTGACTCCTGAGTGCCCAGCTTGCTGTTAGATCTCTTACGTTTCCCTCTGAGACTGAACAGCAACTGATAGCTGAGTACTTTGCTACTGCCTTCAGGATTAGAATAACTGAGTACTGTTATCTCTGGCACAAAGCTTTGTGATTTTTTCACGCTGTTCTGCTTCTGTCATTCAAAGAAGGAAAATACTTTCATGTGAGGGGTTGTGATTCATTGGAAGACCTGCAACTTGGAGTGTTGTGCCAATGCCTAGTGTGAGTCCCCGGATCCTTCCTGGATGTATATCCTATGGTTGCATGTGTTTGGCTCTCTTAAATAATGATTCCCTAAGAGAGAATTTATCATTGCAGGCCTCTGGTAGCTCAGTGGTTTTGGGGAGGATAAGGAACCTAATCTTACACTTGATTGTTGGCTTTCTCCAAGGATTCAAAGGAGATATTGCTAAGTGGGTGGGAAATAGTCTTTGTTTCGAATTCAGTTCACTGGAGGGAAAAACAGTCTGAAGAGATCAGAATGGTTGAAGCATGGCAGTAGGGTTCAGGATCCAGGGCAGGCACACTCCGTGGAGAGAGGATGGTGGCTGGTCTTGGTACACAGTGAAGGGAGGCTTTGTATTTTCATTTCCCTTTTGTGCAGAAGCTGCAGCACCAGGAATTCCATCAGAAAGTCAGCCTCGCCAAAGAGCGGAGGGGAGAGTCTTCACTTGCTGAGGAAAGTCCAGCAGGGTGGATATTTCTGGAGCTATGGGCTTTTGTTTATCCAGCCATACTCTGACATCTGCATTGAAAGACTTTTTTTATGTGGGCTGAGTATGGAAGTTGCAGTTGTTGGAAGCCAAGGATTTCAGCAGAGGGTGGTAAAATACACAGAGGAGAAGGTGCGTGTAGAGAGCTGCTCCTTCAATGGTTATTTCAGTGAGTGGTTTGGCCAGTGGCCTGGAGGTGAGGAATAGCTGTTTAAAATCTTGCTTGAGAAGTAGCCCACAGGCTCTGCCTTTCTCCTCAGAGCTCATTTTCCTGGATGCTGGGATGAAACTGCTGGGATGGATCTGACTGTGGAGCAGAGTTGATTGCCTGGATAAACCAGAGGGAGGAAAAAGCCGACTGTATTCAAACAGCCTCCGTCTGTATCGCTGCAGCAACTGACTTGACAGCCTGATGGATTGAAGGGATGCGTGGGATGTGCTGAAAATGTTTGATTTTTCAATTTCATCTATCCCTTCCCTGGTCTGCTAGCTGTCAGTCAAGCATTAGAGGAGCAAATCTTTCCTGATACAGCTATTCTTCAGCATGTTTCATATGGAATAGCTTAGTTGTGGAGATAAGCAATTGATTTCCTATTGCTTTTCTGTCCCCTTTTCCCAAGAGATTCCCTCAGAGCTACTTAAGATGGGTGCCCTGCCTGCACAAGGGCTTTCCGTGTCAGTGCTGCTGGTGTAGCCTCAGCTGGCAATTGCATATTCCAGCCAAACACACAGCTCCTCAAGGATGTGCCAGTGCTGATTAAACTTTCAGGAAAGGCTTCAGGACAGGTGCCAGTGTGGACTTCATGCTCCAAGAGAGATCAGCTGCTGGACTGTTCCAGGGAAATAATTTCCCTATCTTAAGATTCTTGTGGAGGACCCAGGTTTGGATTCTGTCTCTGAAAGTTTGGTTCAGTGGAGGTCTTAAAGATGGTGCTTTGCCATAAGACTTGCAAACATGCACTGGCAAATTGAGACTCAGGATCTTTTCAGAATGATGCCAAGTGTGTAAAACTCCATTTTTATGTGAAAAGGCAGGATTAATACTGCTCTTCACTGACCACTTGTGTATTTTATTACATCAGACCCCTGTAAAGGAGCTGTGTTCCGTCCCACTGTGGACTAGAAACCTCTGAACCCCTATCTGAGCTGATCCCTTCCAACCCAAACCATTCCATAAATCATAGAGTGCTTTTTCCCACCAGTACTGTGGAAGGTTTGCAGTTCTTTAGCCCGTTCCCATCTGTCTTGTACTGCGACTGTCAGTGAATTATTGGATGCTAGTAAGGAGAGAGTTGTCTTTTATTCTGGTAGCATTTAATTGAGGGAGCACTTGCCCTCATTTCTCCTTCTTGGGAGCTGATGTGCTGAGATTGCTGCAAGCTGTTGAAGGTGGCAGGGGTTTGGAATGAGAGGATCTTGGAACCCAAACCCTTCCATGATTCTGTGATTTCTGGGGAGACAGACACAGACTCTCTTCTGTTAATATTACATACCACATCTGTGTTTTCCAGGAAACTGGTAGGATGAAGTATGTGTAGCCTTTTGTTTAGAGCTTGGGAGACTTCAAAAATCTTGGTTTGTTTTTGTTTTTCTCCAAAGGCAGCCCTTTTTAAAACAAACTCACACAGCTGTAAATGACTACATTCATAGTTCCAGGCAGTACCAAAGTGGCCAAGGAGCAGCACCTGTGTGTAAGCTCCATACCCTGTGATTAGTCCAAAATAAATCACCAGGAATGCCAAGTAAAGGCAGATTTGCTTAAATTATGGGCAGGCTGGAATGTTTCCCTGAGCTCTGTTTGAGTCCTTTAGAAAGAGAAATAATTTTGTCAAACCGTTGGCTTTGATGCTTGTGACATGTTAACGGATCCTCAGAGATTATAATTTCACTGATGTTAATGTGGTCTGAGCTCTGTCTGATTCTAAACTGCTTTACAAGTAAAGCGTGGGAAAGCCAGAGCATTGTTTGGCTTAGGGATTTATCCTGCTCTTTATTTAATCATCCCATTGCCAGTTGCAGTTCTGCGAGTTGCTCCTGACTCTGAGTGACTTGAAGTGTTGAGTCTTGGTCTATGAACAGAGTTGCCTGAAGATCTTTGTATTTGAACAGCGAGGGAAAAGGGGTCCTGTGCTCTGCCAGAGTTTTATTTTCACCTTGAGGATAAACAACTCCAGTTTTGTTGTCATGAGTCCTGCAGCACTGGTGTTTAGAAGAGTCATTGGTGGAAGAAGGGGATAAAACAGCCTGTCAGCTGCTGGAGATAGAAAATAAATCAGCTGAGCTGAAACAAAAAGGTTGTTCGTCCTGAGTCCTGCAGTTCTGGTGGTGTAAAACACGTTTCTGTCACTTTGTATATCTTTTTGGGGAAGCAGAGGTGGAATTTAGTGCTAGAGGAGGTATGATATGCCCTTCTCCCAGTGTTTCTTGCACATCTAGTTTTTGGGAGAGGGTGTGATAATTCACTGAGTGATTTGGACTGGGAAAACTTATAGTGACCACTAGTCTGGGTTTTGGTGTGGGGTGGAAATGTGATTACAACAAGGGAAGGCACACTGTATTCCAAGGGGACTGGTCACTTCTTTGCTTTTGCTTTGCAGCCCTCCCCACTGAACTGTTTCACTTGGGTAGAGCCTGGCAGGACCGTTTTGTTGCAGCCTTAGCACCACTCAGGCACTTCCTAAACGGGTGTTTTCTTTTCTGGTACAGGGCCTATGCAGAAGACTCATCCTCTGTCAGACACGGCCCCAGGGCAGAGCCCAGGGAGAAGGTGAAGCACGGGGAGGAGGAGGAGGAGAGCAGCAGCAGCAAGGGCAGGAGGGCAGTGACATCGGGCGATGAGGAGACGCCGCCAGAAGGGAAGAAGAAGAAGCGTTCTGGGTTCAGGGACCGCAAGGTACCAAACTTGGGCATCTTGCAAGACAGAAAACCTGCTCTGTACCTGTCTTTATTTTCTAAGGGACCTTACTGTTTTGGGAACCTACTTTCTAGTCTCTGTAGGTTGAAACTTCTGTGTTTGGAAAGCACAGTACACTGATCCTTTGAAATGGAGACCTCTTTTCCCACCTCCACTTGGATGTCCAAGATAATCAAGGCTCCTGCCTCTGATGGCTGTTAGGATGGTGCATGCAAAGCTGGGAATTGGTGCCAAAGCTTTTAAACCATCTGGGACATTCAGCATGTGTGTCTTTGAGTCCATCGCTTTGCCTGTGAATATACACAGTGCATGTAGGAAGAAGTAGAGGATGAATGTGGAAGAGAGGGTTATAGGAAAGGTGTGCTTTAATTCTTCATTTAATTATTCTGTGCAAGTGTAGTTGTTGAAATACAGCCTCAGTCCCTCTTTGTGGTTAGTCCTGGCTCTCTCTTGATGCTTCTGGCTATTTCATTTTGAGATCAGACACATTTTAAAGGAGAGGAAAACTTGAGTAATAAACTCTATTGTTGGCTTATGACCTGCCTTCACTCTTGGGCAATTCCAGGAGCCCTGGGCTCCTCAGAACTGACAACTGATTTGGCACTGTCTGAAACTTATTAAAGGATGTGTAAGTTGGTCTGACAGAGTCCTGTAACTGGGAGCTGGCAGACAGCAGTATTTTATTTTTTAAGCCCATCTGGATGTCAGTTTTATTGGTCTGTGTTGGATGATGTAATATTGCAGCACCAAAGAGGAGAAAGGAATTGTGCAGAGCATCTACTCCCATTTTGTTACGATTTGCTTCTGATAATTATTTTTAAGCCTGTATCCTGGAGGTTGCATCTCATTAGCTGTTAAATTGTGGATGGTCATATATAGTGGCTTAACAGCTTCTCATGAAAAATTAAGAGCTGTTTCCTTTGAAGCTGCTGAATCATGTCGGTTCCTGGTCAAAATAGATTACACAACTTGAGATTTCAAGTGCCTCATGGTATTTGGGGCTCCAGACTCTCTCCTGTCATGACATGTTGGTGGCAGCTCAGTGAAGTAATTTAGTAAGATACTGTGCTGAAATATTCAGAATCGTCCAGGAATGTGGGTTCTTGGAAGCTGCTACTTTTCATGGCAGCTGGGTGTCAGGTGCTCTGACAACTTCAGCTCTTGCCAGTACCACTCAAGAAAAGCAGGTTATTGTTTTTTCCAGTGTCAGCAGATGGAGGCAGGTTGCAAAGGGCAAACCACAGTCCACCTCTATCCATACTCTTACTTTTGAATACAGTGAGTGTAAAGATTGATTTTTGTCTGACGTGGCTGCTGGCTGGGGAAGCCAGAGGAAGTTTTTTTACAGGCAAGGACTGTTGTTCCAGCTGTTAGAGATGTGCCTGTGTTGACCAGCTGTTTCCTTCCCAAACTAGGCAGGGAGGAATATAGCCATAATTTCCAAATAAGACACAAGCCAGGTGTGCCCAAAAGATAGGAATAGTGTGTGGCCTGGATCCCTTCTCATCCCAGTCTGCCTTCCTCCGACAGCAGGAACTCAGGAGCAGCGATTTCCTTGGGAACATCCCTGTTTAAGACAGCCCTCATCACCTTTATGCCAACACAAGCCTTTCCTCTGCAGCCTCGAGACAGAATGTACCTTGTGTGGCCTGAATGCCAATGTTGCAAAAGCGCCAGTAAATGCAGCATGTGCCAGCTATTCTCCCAGGTGCCTGTTCCTTGTTTGAGCGGCTCCGCTGTGGGCTCGGTGTTTGATCGGGAGTTGCTGTGGTGAGTCACCTCGGGAGCTGTGTTTGAATGTGGCCAGCTCAGATGGCAGGGGAAGGTGTGCCCCTGCTCCTGACTTTTTAAATCAAGGCTGCTCCCGGGATGTGCTGCTCCCCTAATTGTGTAGCACCGTGGGCATTCTTGACTCTTCTGCGTGTATAAGAAAACCCCAACAAACATCACCACCCACAGTAAAAACTCTTCCCAGCTCTTCCGGTGATTAATTGAAAATAGCATGGGATTTTCCTTGTGAAAAAATTAAGCCTAATTGGAAGTGTTTAACACTTGTTTGTTATTCTAATGTTGCTTTTAATTAAGTTGATGATTAGTGGTGAAGTAATAAATTAAGTTTGACATTGTTGTTTTAGGTAGTGATCCAGTGGGGGGGAAGCTGAAACACAAACCACTCTCAGGTGTTGGGGTTATGTGTGGCTGGTTCCCAAGCACGTGTTGTCTGTGCGGTGTGTAGATCCTGGATGTGTAGGGCAGGAAAGGAAAAAATTACTTGAGAGCCTGCATAGTTTGAAGGCTAATGAGCTGTAATACATGATGGGGGCGGGCTGATGGGTTAATTAACCTGCTAAAAGTGTTTGCATGCAGCAGCAGGGCTGACTTACCAAGATGTACTGGCAGTGTTTGGGTCCTGCAGGTATCTTGCCTTGGGATGTTTGTTGTGCCGAGCCTTCATTTGGGTGTGTGTCACAGGAAGAAGCACAAAGAAAATGAGACCTAATTAATTTACCCTGTTAAGATGTGTGCTGTTGCATGGTCAGGGAGGCCCTGGAAGTGCCTTGAGATGTTAATTTAGAGCTTTATTTTCATGTCCGCATAGGATTTAGGGTTTTTTTCTTTTAACCTGAGGCTTAGCATAAACATTGACAGTCTCAACAGCATCTTCACTCTTGTAGAGCAACAGGGATTACTTACTTGTCTTTCTCCTCCAGTACATGCTCTACTAATAAATGCAAAAAAGGCATTTTCCCCTTTGGGTTATATCATCTTTCTGGGGGTGCCTGATTACGTGAGGCTGCAGTTCTTGGGGGCAGGATGAGAATTTCTGCTGGTCTTCCTTGCATCAAGGACTGGTGTGTACTGGGGAAAGGTGAGAGGTCAGGAGAGGAGACACTTGCCTGGTGTGATTTTCTGTCCAGGTTGCTTTGAAGCAGTGCAAAAACCCCTCACAGGTGATGATTGTCTGCACCCAAATGCATGGGCTCTTATCTCCACATTTGTGTAGGGATCAGGGCACCCCTGTTATCACCCACTTGGTGTTTAGCACCCAGTCTTGAATAAGTGATTTTTTTGCCATTTGCAGCGTTTTGGCTGCTCCATTCTTGACCTGGCTTCGTGTTGCACCCAGCCTTGCAGTCGGAGGGATGGGCTGTAACATTTGTCGGTTTTTGCCAGCTGATTAGCTCATTAGCAAGAATGATGTCATTGAGTTCAGCTGCAGGCAAAAGGGAAGAAGTGTGGCTCCATTTGCTCCCTTCTTGTAGGGAAGCTTGTGGAAGAAGTGAGATTTCAGTTGAGACGAAAGCAGCCTGTGAGATGCTAAAAAGCAGTTTAGATTCTACTTTTTTGGTCCAGATTGTGCATTTTTTTGCTGTAAGCTGAGACAGGAGATGTGGTTTTGAGCCCATGTTGTTAGTAAGCTGTTGTTGCTTTGGAAATAATACTCTAAATGTTCTAAACATTAGGAGAAAAGCACCTGACAGCAACAAGACTGACAGTAGCATCTTAGGAGGGGCTTAAAATGGATACAGAGGGAAGAGCCACTGTGGATATGAAGTCAAGTGGGATAAAATGAAACACGGTTTTACTGGCAGAAACGTCAGGACTCAGTCTCTGGTGGGGTTGTTGAGTTGTGCCTAGCTGGGTTGAGGGAAAGCATTTGATAGTGCCTTGCAAGAAATTTTTCCACAGGCTTGGAAAATTTGGGTAATGAGTTTTTTTAGCTAGGAAGCAGGCTGTGTTGAGGGGTTGCCATGGATGGAGGGAGCTGGTCATGGTCTGTGGTGTCTGCTCTTGGCTCCAGTCTGGGGTTTCACACTGTCCTTGGGTTTGTCTTGCCTGAAGGTAAAAGTACTGAGCTGTTTCCGGCTGATTAAGCTGGGTGGGGCGTTATTCATGAGATCAGGTCAGGCAGGAGGGAGATACGGGCCTGCACCCACAAGTGAAAAGATCACTTTGCCATAAGGAGCTGCCTCCTGCCAGGTGGGAGCAGTAGACAGAGCCAGAAAGAGGTGGGAAAGTAGGTATCATCTTTTGCTGGGACTTGGAGCTTGGCAATAAAGCAACTGCCCTCATTCCAATGCCCTTATCTGTGGAGAACCTTGTGAACTGAAGCAATAAAAGTGGGATTAAGTTTGTTGATTAGAGGTGAAAAGGGCCTAGGGACAAAAACTTTCTCCTGAAGGAAGGAGGGAACTGCCTGTAGTGGTTGATGCAAGGACACGTGAATTAAGGAAAAGCTGTGGTGGTGCAGAGACAAGGGGAGAGAATGCTTTAGGTATTGTCATTCTAGATAATGTCATCTGTGGTTGCATTGCTGGAGGTCTGAGCTGAGGCAGATAAAGAGGAGAGAGGCTTTGCTTTACCACAGCCTGGCTTGGGGGATTCAAAGCATTTGGCTTGTTTTATCCTAGAAATGAGAAAAACTAGAGAGGGTGTTTTCTGTCTGATAAACATCAGGCTGAGGAAGTTGTTAGAGTTTAAGGACAAGGCTGAACCAGGACTGAAGCCAGGAATGATCTACAGCTGCCTTGGCAGTACCCTTGATCTTGCCTGTTCTCTTGCAGCACATCATCAGCTGGGGTGTTTTCCTCCTGTGGCTCTGGGCCAGCTGCAGGTTTCAAGTATATTATGGGTTGTTAAACATGGCATATAATGCAGGAATGAAAAGCTGAAGTAAGGAGGAAAGTTTTCTGTGCTAATACATGATGAAGTGTAGGTGTCTGTGCTTTTTCCACCCTTGTGGCCTTGTGTTGTGATTCTGTTTAGAAAAGCTTTCTGTTGTCTTTGATTAATTCCAGCTGTGTGAGAGGAAACTGATTCTAGGTACAAAAAAAATCACTGCTGGCAGAGTTAGGAAGAAGCAGATTGGTGGGGAGGACTGATTTTCTGGGGAATTCTGCCAATGTGATAGAAAAGAGGAAAAAATGATCTTGGGTGACTGAGCAACCAGCTGTGGTGCCAAGTGATTTTTTCCAAGACTCTGCTTGAAAGTAAAGGTTTCTCCCAGCTTTCCAAGACTTTTTTCTTTTACTTCGTATATTAATGACAAATGAAACCCTTCAACACTGTGGTTAAAATGTTGGGCTGCTTTAGACTCACAAATGTGATGCCAGTGCTTTTTATTATGCTCATGCTTTTAAAGCACCTTCAGGGATTTTGTGAATTTATTTTTTTTCTGCCACCATGAAGAGTCTAAATTTATTCATAATAAAGATTTTTAGTGTTTGTTCTTAATCCTGGGACATTAGCACCTGATGTGTCCAATTTTCATGGTTGTTCAAAGGGTTTTTGAAAGGAATAATGCTGAGAGAGTCGAGAGTTGTGTTGTTGCACACAACTTGTCCTGTGGCAAATCTCTTTGAGGGCTAAGAGTCAGTGTTGGGCAGGAACAGTGCATATCTAATGCTGGCTAAATCTCATTGCCAGGTGATGGAATACGAGAACAGGATCAGAGCCTACTCCACGCCAGACAAAATCTTCAGATATTTTGCCACGCTGAAGGTCATCAACGAGCACGGCGAGTCCGAGGTTTTCATGACCCCGCAGGATTTCGTGAGATCCATCACCCCCAACGAGAAACAGCCAGAGAGTGAGTGGTGTGTGGGTGGTGGTCAGGGGAACTGATACTCCCCAGTCTCTGCTCACCTGGTCTTTAAACTTCCCAGCTCTTATTGCCAGGGCTAGGAAGCATCTCCTGAAGCTCTCCTCCTCCAAGCCCAAAATTAGCCTGAGCCCTTTCATGTTTCCCAAAATGCTGTTGCAGTGTAGCAGATCTGGCTGGTGTGAGCCCTTGAAGAGCAGACGGGATGCCTTTCTCCTAGATTTAATAGGGAAAGATTACCTTTTACTGGAACACTTCCTAAACCTACAAAAGGAGGTTGTTTTGACAAGGGAGACCTCAGCAATAAAGATTGGACTCAGTGATCTTAGAGGCCTTTTCCAACCCAAAGGGGTCAAGGCAGCCCCATGTGATGCTGCTGGTATCAGGGTAGGGCTTGTCTCTGCCATCTTCAAATTTCCTGTGGATTAAAGACGAACACATCACTTGTGGTACCTGGGGAGTTCGGCAATCAACAAGTGGGAGAGAGACACCTTGCTCTTGTCTGGAAAGCTGTGTCCTGAATATCTGGTGCTGGTGGGGTGTCAGGATTCCATTTTGGAGGAGGTTCATGTTTGGGGCAAGACGTGGGAGATCATGTTTCTTGGTCTCCCACATTGCATCTCAAAGAATGAAACAGGCTTTTGTCAAATTAAAACTCCCCTTGTCTCTGCAGACATTAATGAAGAACTTCAGCCCCCAAATGTTAACTTTTTGAGTCCAAATTTTGATGTCCAAATTGTGAAACTGTTTTGTTATCTTAGATGACAGCTGCTAAATAAATACTGTGTACCCTTGTGCCTAGAAAGTAAGAATATGAAGTGTGTGCAGGAGGGGAAGAAAAAATAATCCTGGCATTAGTGTTTGAAGCATGTAGGTGAATTGATATTTATGTTTCCATCAAGTCCTGGAAATGGCTGTAGTTTCCATGTGAATTAATGGCTGTAGGTTACCATCTTGTCTATCTAAAACTTCTTCAACTGCTAGTTGGAAAAGCAGTAGCGCCTGTCTGGAAGCTTAAAAACTGAAAACATGCTGTGTTTCATTTCAACACATCTGACTCTTTTTTTACTTCTTCCACGCGCTTGGTGCATTTTAAGGTGTGTAAAGAAAATAGGTGGAAGAGTGCTCAGCGAACACCTCCTTCAGAGACAAGCAGAGGAAATTAATGGGAAATAATAACTCATCAGTTTTAGCCACTCACTTCCCACTGTATTCCCATGGTTATCCTGGCTGTTAAATGGCCCCATGAAGCCAGTCACTGCATTTAAGTGCCTGCAAATGCTGCCAGTCAGTGACACTCAGCAGCTTGTAAGGAAAGAAAGTGGTCTTAGGTGCTCTTGGCGAATGGAATGGGATGGAAACTGAGCTTGGGCTGCCCATCAGCAGGCAGAGCAGGAAGGTAGGCATCTCAGATTTTGTTGAGTTGAAAAGCCTGTCTTCAGCACTCTAACTGTTGTGGATTTACTTCTAGATGGAGTTGCTCTAGGGTGGTTGTTCCTTATGAGCTCTGTACATCATCACAATCACAGTAAATGGGGGTTTTTAGTACATAATGAACAGTAGAAGAGTAAAACACTTATTGCTACAATAAAGTCAAACCAGCCATAACCTTGTTCTCCAATGTTTTTAAAGATGGTAGTAAAAAATATAAGAAAGATGGGTCTGGTTTTCAGACCAGAAATTGAAAACAAAGAGTGCTACCTGCTGGCCAGATGAGTTCTGTGCTTCACGCCCTGCTGGTGCTTTTGACTCATAGGATAATTTAGGTTACAGATTAGTTGGGAAATGCTGGGGCTGCTTTTTCCCTGAGTCACGACTTGGGTGTGCCCTCCACTGGGGCTGGAGCATCCTGCCTTCATCCCAAGGTGTTCCTTGGGGTTGTGGTGTAGCCTGGTGTGGTTCCTGGGAAACCTCTTTGAGGTAATCCTTCAGTGTGCTCAAGCTGCCGGTCGTAATTTCAGGGAGTAACTTCTTGTAAATGCCTCTGCTGTTTTATGGAGAGAAAACACTGTGGAATATAAGTGATCTGGAGTAATGAGGTAGCTGAGTCCCTGTTGTATTTATTTTTAAACTGCTCATCTACTGTGAGGTATCGTGTGCCTGATTCATTTTTATGGATTACGTAGGGGAAAGTTTGATTTATTGTCAGTAAAGTGTCATCTTAATTCTAGCCTGTGTTTTGCTAGCTTGGGGAAAATGAATGCCAGTTCCTCAGCTCCTGTAGATTGCTTTCTCTGGTTCAGTCAAACTTCCTGCCACAGCATTCCCAAGTAGGCAAAGCTGTGCTTAAGGAATGACACGCGCTTGCTGAGCTTGGAATGGTTTGTCAGAAGAAGCCAAAGAATGGCATTAAACTTGAAAGCTGCTTTAAAAAAATAATTTCTGTGCTATCTGGAAAGTTCAAGTGCCAGGAGAAGCGTGGGTGGTGATTTCTGCTCCCTGCAGTCCTGTATTATTTTTTTCCTCCCACATCTTCTCGTACCTGAGAGAAAAATGTGCTCCAAGAGTGGATGGGCAGGGATGGCTGTTTCCTGCCTGGTGCTTCCTTGGTGCTCCAGTCTCAAAGCTGCTGAAAATAAACTGAAAACACTCTGGTGCAAAGCGCAAGGGTTCCCTCCATTTCTACAAGATTTTCTGGGTCCATTCTGCACTGATTGTTTTCCTGGGGAAAGTGATTATTTTGGAGCATCCTGGACTAAGAAGGAGCTGCGTCATGTTCAGCCAGTATCAGTTTTCTTATGGCCTTTGCAATAAGGATTGAAAGAAGTAGAAAATACTTCTTTTATCTCATCCCAGCATGCTGTAATGAAGGCAGGTTATCCCCAAACCAGTCCTGCTCTTCCATCCCTGTATTAACCTCGCTGGTTATCCCAGACTCCTGCCACAGGAAAGATGCATTTCAAGTTTCACCACATAATGAGCAGCAACTCAAATATCTGAGCTCTTGGAAGGTTTTTTCATTGGGTTGGTTTTTTGTTTGAGTGTAGGAAATCCCAAACATGCTCCTGAGTGCAGCCAGAAGCAGCAGCTGTGCCCCTGCAGGCTCTGTGCACGGGATGGTGATGGAGGAGAGGAGCCGTGAAGGACAGAGCTGATTCCTGGTGGCTGGATCCGAGTGTACAGCTTGCTTCTCCTGTTAGAAATGGTTTGTTTTCCATGTCTGAACTTCATGAGAAGCTGCGCACAAGCTGGCTTCTGGAGTGGTACAATGCATGAGTGATTATTTGTCATTTTGATTAAAGTTTATGAAATATGGATCTGATCTCCTGTAGAACCAGGCAGGAGCTGTGACAAGCACTCATGTGATGGGGAGGGGAGAACTCCCTGGGCTGGTACAGATCCCTGAAGTTACACAAAGTGGTCAGCTGGGATACTTAAGACCTAGAAGGAAGCCAGAGATTCTGGGATTCCAGTCCTGCTGGGAATTCACTCTGTGTTCTTCCCTAGTACATCTGCTGGAGAAGTCTTCAGGAAAAGGATGCCAGTGAGAGAGAACTCAGAGGTACAAGCTGGAGTTCTTTTTTTGTGGAAATACATAATTCCTAGGCAAGAATCATCTTGAGCCTGTCATGCCTGATACAAGACCCCAGGCAAAGAGCCAAGGAGGAGCGAGAGGTGCATTTACATGTATGCTTATGTGCTAAAAGTCAAATAAATGGGGGCTTCCCATACACGTGTGTGGCTGACCAGGTGTGTTAGGAATGCATGTGTCACAGCAAGACTGACTGGCCTGTTGGAGCAAGAGGAGATAGATGAGAGCCAAGTCCCTTGGTCCTTCATTCCTGGAACAAAACAGTCCAGCACTTGAACAGAAGCCTGAGGCTGTTGTCCCCTGAGAAATCTCAGGCAGCTCATTGTTTGCTTGCAGATTACATTTTAGATTCAGAGGGGGAATACTCTGAATACAGCAATCAGAAGCTGGATTACAGCTCTGGAGTGGAAAAGTTGCTCCAGCATTTTCTCCTGCAATAATATGCTTATGGCGTATCACAAGCACAGTTAGCAGGCTCTTCAGTCTTCATAATTAGTCCTTTTATTCATCTGCTGGCAAAAAGAGTCCATGTTATATATTAAGCAGTGGGGGGAAAAAGCAGATCGTGAGTGAATGTTACTCAAATAATGTGAAAAATCTGACAAAGATATCAAGACTGGAAGGAATTATAAAGCTTTTTCCATCAGTGGGAAGCTGCTGGTATCCCAGAGGAAATCATGATGGTTTCTAATTGATCTCAACTGTGTTGTTGGCATAATACAATTGTCTTTCTCCTGGAAGCTTGTGTTTTAAATGGTTTTTAGAACTGCTGTCTATAACCTGCTGCCTATGGATTTATTTTTACAGGATAACATGAAGAGCTTAGTGATTGTCTAGATATTTATCAAGTGTGGTAATTAGCTGGCTTTGAGAAAATCCATGGAAAGTATGTTTTTGTTAATCAATAGGAATATAATAAGCATTTGATTTTAGATTTGGCTATTGCTGAACAAGAGTAAGAACAAGTTATTCTGTGTTTTTTCCTTTACATAATTCATTCCTTCTCCATGAAAACATCCTCCCCAGCCCAAAATGAGAGAAGTAAATGCAGGGAGTACGGTTCTGCTGTTGAACATCCTCTTTTCTCCATTGTGGCAGGCAGTGAGTGTTAAGTAATTTTTGCTTTATATTGAATCATTTTTATTTTTAGAGTGCTGTGAAAGTACCATCACATGAATAAAAGTGGCAGCCTATATCCTTGCTATTGGTGAGTAAATGGTGTCAGTCTACTCCGAAATAACATTTCTAGTGGTGCTATGTGCTTAGGTGCTCTGTGGCAGTGCTGCTGTTTATTTCGGGCCGCTGATAGGTGGTATCAGAATTTGTAGGAGTAATAAATAGTGGTAGTTAAACATTCCGGGGAAGCTGATTTGGAAATCATTGCAGGTCACTGAAATGCTGCTGGCAGTGAGTGGCTGGTGCTGAGCCCTTGGCTGCAGAAGCAAAAGGGATGTGTAGGGAAAGGTGAAGTGTTGTGCAGGGTGTCAGGTAAATAAAAGCATATTCTGGGGCAGGTCATGGTGGAAACTCTGGGTTTGTTCAACAGAAACGGCGAGTGAAGCTCTGGGTGGTCACTGCAATCCAGAATAGCCATGGTGTGTGTCCCCGGAAAGCTTGAAGCAGCCAGGTGTCCTCCTGAAAATGACTTCTGGATTTCATTGCTGCCTTTCTTGAGGAAATCCTTTCAACCGCTTCTGGGAGAATGCTGTTTCAGCCCCTGCTCCCTAGTGAAAGGTGGAAAAGCTCTTTGTTCCTGGTTAAACATGCCTATTAGCCTGTGTTCCTGCAGCTTGGCAGCAATAGCCCAGCCAGGGGCTGTTTGTCTTGGGAGTGTGGCACTTAGAGACAATCCTGTGGTGCCTTTAACATAGCACTCTGCCTTTTGAAAAACAGAGCTGTAATAACTCTCATTCTTCCCTTCCTTGTTCAGCTGTGATTGTCCTCATCCATGCGGTGTTTCTGTTGGCTCTCCAGGCTGCACAAATGCTGAATTCCTGTTGTAGCATCTTGGAGGAAAAGCCTCTTGGGGTTTTTTATGTAATTTAAAGACAGACCCCAGGCATCAGGTAACAGACCCTCTTTGTTGGTTTCCTTTTGTCAGGTTTAAAGGCTTGTGGAAAAACAGGCAACTAAGTCCTTAAAAAAGAAAATAAACTCTACTGGGAAGAGGAAAATGTATAGAGTAAAAGTGTATGCCTTGAACATAAATGCCCCTTTTCAACTTTTGAGTTGGCTTCTTCTCTCAGGATCTATGTAAGAGGAATTTCACAGAGGAATTTAAGTGTGCAGCTTAATTAATGCAGCAGAGGAGAGGGGACATTGTTGTGCATGGCTGGGAGGGTGACCATAAAACACTGGTGGGAGCCAATGTGCTTGTGTGTGCAGTAGAATTGTGGAATCATCAGGGCTGGAAAAGATTTTGAGTTCAACCATTGGCCCAGCACTGCCAAGGCCACCACTAAACCATGTCCCCAAGTGCCACATCTACTTGGCTTTTAAATCCCTCCAGGGGGATGGTGATTCCACCACTGCCCTGGGCAGCTGTGCCAGTGCTTGACCACCCTTTTGGTGAAGGAACTTTCCTAATATCCAATCTAAACCTCCCCTGGGGTAACTTGAGGCTGTTCCCTCTCCTCCTGTCCCTGTTCCCTGGGAGCAGAGCCCGACCCCCCCGGCTGCCCCCTCCTGTCAGGGAGTTGTGCAGAGCCACAAGGTCCCCCCTGAGCCTCCTTTTCTCCAGGCTGAGCCCCTTTCCCAGCTCCCTCAGCCGCTCCTGGGGCTCCAGCCCCTTCCCAGCTCTGTTCCCTGCCCTGGACACGCTCCAGCCCCTCCGGGGCTCTCTGGCCAGGAGGGCCCAGCACTGGACACAGCCCTCGAGGTCCCTCAGCAGGGCCAGCCCAGGGGACAGGCCCTGCCCTGGGCCTGTGGCCACCTCAGTGTTGGGACAGCCTAGGGGCCATTATTTACATATTTATTTATTACATAAATATTTATTATAATTACTTAGAAATATATATGGTATTCATATATATAAAAAATGACAGTTATCAGCTCATCTTTCACTGCTGTTCATCTAGACAAGCATCCATTCATTTTGGCTCTCTACTGAAGCCTGTTCGCTTTCCCAGTGTCCAATTGCAGGGGGTGCCATTAAGACATACTTTCACTTGCTATTTTTAACCCATGGCCTTTTTTTGGCTTTACATGAGTAAATGTATAATGTCAGGCTGTCAGGGTTCTGTCTTTCAGCAGCATTTCCTGGCATGGGAAAAGGAGGTGCTCCTGAGAAATGACTATTATGACACATGGACATAAGCTCAGCTTAAATCACCATCCAGATGGATGGTTGGGGTGAGCTCCAACCACATAAAGTGTCTGTAGTAAAATAATCACATTTATCAGACAAATCCTGCCTCTGAATGCACCCATACTTACTGCATTTATACCCACAGCTTGGAGGAGGACAAAATTCAGAAGATTGAAGTCTGAAATTGTGTATGAATATGCAGTTTGCATTCTTATCAGGCCCACAAAATATTGAGAAGGTGCTTTCTGGCTGGAATTTTCACAAGTGCAGAAAGCCCTGCGACAATTGCCTTGACTTTTGAAATTGGTGGCAGAGGAGTTGTCGCTGCTTTGGGCCACAAAGGGCTAGGGGGTCACCATGGAGCAATGAATAATTCCATTTTCTGCACAATACCATGAAACTTTCCAGTAGACAGGAAGGGTTTCATTAGCCTCTTTCAAAAGCAGGTGACGCAGCAGGCATGGGAAAGGCTTTATTTTAGTTTTTCCATCTTATTTTCTAATTTAAATTGAAATGAGGATGTGCTAATTACCATAAACAGTGGTAGAAAATGCACGGGACGTCACTCTGCAGAGGGGTTTTATTCCTCAGAGCACCAAAAATCAGCCTATGCTCTCCTGAGTTTTAGTGGAAATGCTTGGCTTGAGTTCTGCTTAATCTCTTCTCAGGATGCATCTTCCTGACTTTGGATTGCAAAGCTCAGATAATTAATCTTCCTGCTTTTTTTTGTCATCTTGCTTATACGTGCAGTCACTGGTGTTAGGTGCAGCCTGCTGGGCATTGTGGGTTAGATGAGAGCTTTGTGCCTTAACTCAGCTAAGGCTGGGATATTTTTTTCCCCCTCTTCAACATGAAATAAGCATTTTGTGAAGGTCTGAGAGACTTTGTTGGTATAAATAATCCCTCTCCCTGACTTTCTCCCATCCAGCTAAAGAACTCCGCTTGTTACAAATGCATCTACAACTTACCTCCTTTAAAATCTATTTATTTTATATGCAAATATGAACAAACTTTGGATTTTTTTGGGGATATCCCAGTTAACTATGGGAACAAGTCTTTGTTTTCCCATTTGTGAGCCATTCAAATGGTGTTATTAGAACCACCAAGAGTCACAGGTGAAATGTTTGCCTGATAATAGTGCAGGGATCTACTTCGGGGAGGGTGTTTCAGGCTCTTGATAGGTGCTGGTTGCTGAGCTCTTGCTGGCCCTGCTATAGAAGGAGGTTTTCTTCTCTGATTTCATGAGTTTGGTGGTTTTTTGTATTCAAAATACAAAATGTACAAAACAAAATAAATTTTTCCTCCCGTCCTTACAGTTTCTACAGATGTTACTCAGACTGTGCATTTTGCTTTCCAGGCCTCTCAAACAGAAAACACGAGAAATACTTATTTTTACGCCATAAAAGAAGTTGGTTTTTTTTGTAAGTATTTTTTTTTCTGTTGCAGACCTGGGCCTGGACCAGTTCATAGTGAAACGCTACGATGGGAAGGTGAGCACATTAGACTATTAAATGTATTTTATTTAATGGCTTTTTTGACCTAGAATCCTCCAGTTATTACCTGTGTGAGGGTGTAAGTTAAATGAAGTGTGTGAATTGTTCTCTTCTGAGCATTTTGTTTTTCAGTAGCACTGCGGTGCTTTTTCTGTAATGACAGAAAGATTGTTACTATAAAGGGACCTTATTTTAATGTTTACAGACAAAATACTACCACTTCTATATTCTGGTGGGCCAGGAATTCATGAGTTGTAACCACATTTCTTTGCTGCTTCTTTCTGACTGTGCGAGAGCCCCACAAGTTAAACCATTTCAGGGGAAACTCACTGGACCTTTCCCTTACAGTCTCATCTCCAGATTCCTAAAGGTTTTTTTCTGCATCCCAACAATGTATTTCCCCCCTATCAAACAGCCTTTCTCTGTTCCTCTTTTAAGCCCCAGGTCCGTCCTGCAGCAGTGCACGACTGTTCTGGGTGTTTGTGCTCTCATGAGAGGTGTTGGTAAAATCTTAAGCAAGTTCTGAGCTAGTTTTGTCTCCCTGTGGAAGTGGAGCCATGTAGTATGCCACCTGTTATTATGGATATCACAGACCTAATTACCCACACTGTAAATCCCACTGGTGTGGTAAAGGCAGCTCTGCTCCAGGCCTGGCAGCTCAGATGGACTCCTTGATGCAGATAACTGCAGGTTAGTTAATTTTCCATCATATCAACAGTGGCACACAATGGTCCTCCAGCTTTTAGCAGCATTTTCACCTGCATCATCTGAAAATAAAGCTTTCAAAGGGACATCAGCATCTCAGCCCCCATTGCTGCAGGGTGCACCTGACACAGAGTGTCAGGCATTTCCAGAAAGCCTCAACACTGGGGAAAAAAAAGGAATTTCAAGCTTTATATATGTGGGCTGAACATGTGCAATTCCCTGTTCTGTGTTTGGCAGGGACAGAGATGATCAAATACCTGGGGTCCTTGTCATGAGCACTGGTCGAGTGTGCTGGTTACCCAGGCAGCAGAGCAGGGCTTTGCTGGAAAACAGACAACAGGGAGGTGGATTTTGGCAGTTAGTTTTGATACGTAAAGCTCCAAAGCGTGTCGTAAACACCTGTTTTCTTTCCCCCCCTGCCACAAATGTGATGTCTGCTTTTTGAGGTTAAAAAAAAAAAACCCAACCAAAGGAAGGATGTATATTCTTTACAAAATACCCAGTGTTTCTCCCTCTGGTTTCATGACAGTCTGTTTTGCATCTGCTCACTTTCATCATTTTATCTTGTCACGTTATCACCCCCATCCCTTAGGCTTTACATAAACAAGATTTGTTTGTAGGGAAGAAGTGCTGAATCCCACACTATTTTTGCTAATCGCTCGTCTGTTCCCGAGCTCTCTGCAGGCGATTCCCAGCACACTGGATAAAAGATCCAAAGGCAAATCCTTTGAACTCAACTTTCTGTTCCTTTGCCCCTTAACACCATGGGCTCTGACCTGTAGTAGACTGAAATAGTTTTTTATATAACTTACAGATGTTGGTGCTGCACTTGGATGTCTCCATGCTGTGGTTTGATTGCCTGAGAGTGAGGCAGCAGATTTAGGGGACTGCAGTGGACTTTGCTTTATTATTATCTTCTCCTGGGACCTGATTTTTCCACAGCCTAATAACACCCTGGAAGCAGTGTGCTCTGAAAATGAAGAAATAGAGGTTCTTGTTTGCTTGGCTGTCTGCTTAAAGACAGCTTGGGACTGGCTACATCTGGCCATGGCTATTAGGGCAGTGGTAATGTCCAGGTGAGAGGATAATTTGAGGAGAGGATAAAATGAGCTGGCCTTGGCTCTCCCTTGGTAATGAAGGAAGCTGACAGTAGATTGATCTGACAGCAACTTGTTCTCCTTTTGTTGCTTGCTTTGGGTTTCAGTATAAGAAAATAACGCTGCTTTTACTCAGGCAAGCACAAGTGAAGTGCTGCAGAGCTGACCTCACTCCTTCTGGGTTTCGCTTGCATAGTGATAAAACCCTTTTGCATCTCTCCCTCCGTGCCTGGCTCCAGCCACACACTCCTCTTGGATTATCAAAGCAGCCTCCATTGGGAGGGGATTTGCCTTTGTGTGCTGGAGGAGCTGCTGAGCTCAGGCAGAAGGGTGAGAGGGTCATCACTGTTCCCCTAAGCATCCTTATGGATGTTACACAGAGGTAATGCGAATTGTGGTACTCAAAGATAGGCCGGATCACTGGAAATTTCCTCTCCTTTTTTAAGGAGAAAGGAGTTTGTGAACAGTCAGACAGAAGCAAGCTGTGCTGCTCAAGAGCACTTACAGTCCACGGGCCAGATCCCGGCTGAAGAGTGGGAGAGAGGGTTGGTTTTAGTTCCGAGCAAAGACAATACACAGGGTTGCATGAACTAGTAATTTAGGAGATTCAGTTACAAGGTCTGTGCAGTTAGTTGGATTTTAATTACATATTCCAGGACAGTGTTTGTAGCATGTGTGTGAATTTTGAGCATGTGTTTTGAGATCTAAATGCTGCAGCATTAGTGAGGTGATGTATGAGCTGTTCCTTTACAGAACCCATTTTATTTAGGTAAAACTACCATCAAAACAACTAATTGGCCATTGTGGGGTGATAGGACTGATCTTGACAAAGGATTTTGGGGAGTGATGTGCCTCTGTATTGTGCTTGTGTCAGGTTTGTGAGCCAGCTTGCTGTGCGTGTGACTGAATGCAACGGTGAGAAGATAATATCCACCCTTTTTCCCTCTTCCTGCCCCTCCTTCTTCCTACTGATAATTTATAGTCTTACTGGACAGGGAGGTAAATGTTACTGCCTTATTAATGGCAACAGTGCTCCTGTAATTTGAGCCTAAATGCTTTTTCTTCACTCATGCAAGACCAAAAACCCTGGAGACACTCATCCAGCACAAACCTTTGGTCAGATGTGTGTGCCAGCACAGGCTCATGCTTTTGGGCTGAGTGTGTGCAGGGAGGCAAACTGTGGCTCCATTTTTGTCTAAGAGTGGTGGTTTCTTCCCTAGGGAAGCAAGCCCAGCAAAGTAGGGGGAAAGAGGCATTGATTACTATTCATTCAGAGTAGAAAACAGGTATTAATCAGCTTGCAGACATTTCATATGGAGCCTGAGCAGAAGGCTGATGTGAGAACAGACACAATCTCAGGGTGCTGTGGTGTGGAGGTGCCCGGATCATTATTGTCTGTCTGCTGTGTTTCCACTGTCTCTTCCCTCTTGCATTTGGCAGTGGGAAAGCAAATGCATTTTTAACTCATCTGTAGGAGAAATAACTCATGTTTTAGTGATGAATATGCTCTCACTAAGTAGTATAGATTTCTTAGCACATCTAACCTGCCATAAGCTTCATTAATGTTATGTAAGTTGTCATGCTGTTTTTGTTTAAAATTTTCTTTTTTCATGCTCTCTCTCTATTGATGGGATTTTTTTGGCTTATGCATTAATGATTGACAAGCCTCATCTCTCAAAGAAATAAAGAAACAGTGCTGTTCATGTTTTTGCTCTCAGTTGTGAGCTGCGTATCCACCCTGCCACCACCCTGGTGAGCCAGCATGGGAGCTCCCAGGTGTCCCCCAGCTGAACTTCCAGCAGTGCGTCCTGCTGGAAAGGTGAAGGTGAGCTGGAGTGCTTTTAAGAGACCTCTAGCCTACTTAGGAAATAAACCCCCACTCTAGATGGCTTATTAGTTTAATTAGGATACACTTGACTTGCTCTTTTTCCTCCTCTGGGGAGAATTCCTTGCTACTGCTTGATAAGAGCAAAAGCCTTCGAGCTACCAGCAACAGCTTCCCCTCCTGCAGAATGTAATTAGAGAGGCTTTCAATGCCCTCTAATTAAATTTATGACTTAAGCATTTCCTGCCAGCATTTATGTTTACTTCTCTAGATGTTTGGGGATGCCATAAAGTAATGCCAAGCAAGGTGAAGGACAAGGAAAACACTTTACATGGTGTCTCTAAGGGCCGGTAAAACATCTGGAATTCACTTCCACTGTATAATGCAGGGTCATACCATGGACCAATGCAATGAGTATCTTCAGCTGCCCTGACCTGAAGTTGTGTGTCCATTAAAAAATACTTGCTGTGAGTCAGCTCAGGAGGCAGATTTCTTTCCAGATGATTTAAAGCGCATCTCAGGAGCCGAGGAGCTTGAAAAAATGTATTTGGGAAGGATCCTCAAGGAGAAGACTGGAGGTAGATGGACCATCCTTTTCTGATGGATTGAACGATCTTGCTCTCAGGTTTGAAAAAGTGGAAAGGAAAGGAGCTTTGGTTTATTAGTCAGAATTTCTGAGATCCTTTGCTCTGTGGATGGGCTTTGGCTGAAGCATGAGGCTCCCACCAGAGTGTGGTCAGCTGCCGTAGACCCAAACTTGCAGCAAGGGAGACAAGCTTAAAGTCCTGCTGTCCTTCAGGAGCCAAACACTGGGTCAGAGCTCTGAGCTCCTGGAATGTCTAAGCACCTCTGAAACCTTAACTGCAAAGGATGCAACCCTCAATTGTTGCCTTACTGAAAGCCAGTATTGCAATTCAGTAAAGAGCAGCGTAAAGTGCAGGTGCACTTGGTTTACTGAGCCCATTAGCCGAGAAGGACACTCAGTATGTTCTTCAGGTTAAATGCAATGAAAACAGGTGAGGAGTCCTCTAAATCTAACTGTGTGAGGTCTTGCCAGCGTCTGTTGTGACAGAGTTTGAAATGAATGTGTCCCCAGTGTCCACAGTTGAGCTGGTGGGGCTGGGTTGTGGCTTGCTTGGAGACACCTTGAAGTGTTCAGCCATTCTGGTCCACGATCCATGTGAAATGTTGCTGTCCAACTTTAGATTCCCTGCTTTTAAATTCCTTCACCCTCTGATCTCAGCACAGGTAGTATTTGCATAATAACCAGGAGGCATCTTCTTACAGGGGTAATAACCTTACACTGACCTGTATGAACATTCCTTTGCCATCCCTAAAAGTGTCGTAAGGATGTGGTGGGACAAAATCCTTGCCTGTGGTTGTGTGGAAGCAAGCAGAGACGCAGTTTATTGCAGATTACCAGCAAAGCTGACCTGAGAAGGTTTTTCTCTTCTTGGCTTTCTTTGCTGACACCCTGTCCACATTGGTTGGTTTCTTTGCTTGTTGGCTTTCCCCTCCCAGCCAAACTTGACCCTTCTGTCTCCTTCAGTTAGTTCTGATGTTTCCCTGTTTGCTGGGACCTGTGTGGCCACTGAACTGTGCAAATTCTTCTCTTGGTTTGTTTGTAATAAAACTGGATTTCATCAAATAAAATACTTAATTGTTTCTAACACAGTGCGCAAACATCCCTGTGGGCACCTGGGCTGCTTTAGGTACAGGACAAGTGTCTTCCTTTCCTACCTCCTCTGCCAAACATTTGTGGTCTTTTTTGGAAAGCTCTACTTGCTGTTACCTCTTTGTGTCCCTAATTCTGCTGCTCGTTTCCACAGGGCTCCTACTGAAATCCTCTGGTTGCTCTTTGTCCTCTTTTGTTCTGGTTTCTAGGTACCCGACGGAAGTTTCTTCAGCTAATATCTCTGATACTTGTCTTTATTCTAATTCTGGTTTGTGGCTCTTTTGGTGTAACCAAGCATTCCCTCATTTTCTTCCCTTTTCTAACCCTCTCCCTTCCCACCAGGATTTCTGGCAGGTACAAAGCAGACAGCATGTGCTTTGATTAGTTTGTGCTTCAGACCTCATAATACGCACTTTTCATGTGAAAGGGACAGTGTACGCTCACCTCTTCTCCCTGCTCCTCTAATAAATAATTCTGAGTGCTCTCCTTGATCCTCAGCCTGAAGGATTTATTTCAGAACACCTGAGTTTGACTTGTGGATAGAAGTCCTTAGGGTAGCCATTAATACCTGGCTGTATTAACAGGAATTGCTTTGAGCAGAACTCAAATGTGCGTTTCCCTGCCCTCCTGGTTTCACAGTGTCCTCTGAGGCTTCTGTCTTATTTTGCAGCTTGATGAGACTGTGATAGAGCTGGCTCTGCTGGAAAATGGTGTTTTCCCCTTGAGGCCACAAAGTTAGTTTGATTCCCTGGCCTAATGCTTTGGGGAAACATCATCTATTGGAAGGTGTGTAGGTTTGGGAAAGGTTACATTTGCAAGCTTCAGTTTTTCAAGTTATGGAATCATGTAGAGTGAACTGTACTAAAGAATATGTTAGGTAGAAGATATTTAGTTGTTATAGTTCATAAAATGTTTTGTAGGAAAAAGAACTAGGAACCAAAGGGGAGTTCATTCAATATTAGTAAGTAAAGAGGAAAGTATCTCTAAACACTTTGAGTTTGCCCTGTAGCTTTGTGACCTTAATGAAATCCATAGGGAAAGTTAGGGAAAAATAAACAACTTGGTAACATGCCCTCAGTGGGTGTGCGCAGTCTTTTAATCAAAAATGGTTTCTGGGGTATTTCTGCCTTTAATTTCTTTGATAGTTTTGCTGGTGTTAGCTTAATGCTTAATACTTGAGGGACACAAAAGTAAGCTCTGAGAACTCTGTCCTTGGGTGACATGGTGTTAGTAGGGAGAAGGGGTATGGATGGAGAGAGTGTCAGGGTATGTTTTAGGAGATGCTTGACCTCACTTGACTGCAAAAGGAGGGAAAATCTGGGTGGGAGAAGCAGGTGAAGGAAAAAAAAGGACTGAGAGTGGGAAAGAGAATTGGTGAATTGGAGAATTGGCAAGATTTTGGTGGGTGAGTACCAAGTGCACGGCCCCAACCTCATCAACTGAGCCAGTGTTTAATAATCACTTTTTATAGAGAATTATTATTTTCCTCCTCATGTCTTCTCTCACTGGGATTTCTGTCTGAGAGAAGGAGCAGTGCATTTTCCACACAATGAGTTCATCTTGGTAATGCAGGCTGAGATGAGGGAGAGCAGCATCCCAGTTTCCATCAGAGACCTAAACAGCCATTTAAATTCAAAGGTGGCAAAACTCAGCTCATTTCAGAAGCTTGATATGGGCCATCAAGGACCCTAATTTCAATCCTCCCCCATGAAATTTTGGTGCAAAATGCCCCTGTGGTCCTACAGACTGTGATTTCATTACCCTGCAGAGGGCTGAGGCGAGCACAGGTGTAGACTGTCCCTTTTCCAAGGCATTTCCTATTTGCTTTTCCAGCAGGGGTTTCTCCCTTGCATGAGTGGCTCCGCTGCCTGCCGAGGGTCGGGGAAGTCTGTGTCGTTGATCTTCTGGGTTGTACAGAATGCTGGCCTTGCATTTCAGGTGCCCGTTGTTTGAAAGGTGGTTTGAATATTTACAGCCTTGCTGGAAGGGAGGGAATGCAGATTTCTCTTTCCAGTCGCAGGAGTCCACCTGCAGTAATAATTGCTGTCTAAGTTTTCAGTCTCTGGACGTGCTCAAATTCGGAGTGAGAGAATATGCAGGACAACCTCACCCATGTCCTGCTCTGTATTTTTGTGCAGCTGTGTAGATAGATAAAATAACCCCCAAAACCAAAAGTTTTGAAGACCTTGATTAAAATATACTCTTGAAAGGTGTTATCTGCCAGTTATGCAGAATTATGTGCCAACAGTAAATTTTAAGCATTTTCTTAAGTCAGCACTCAGCCACCACAATTTGCCATGGAGAACCTGTTTGTGTTTCCTTGTGTTGGTGTACAGACTTCATAGTAAATGATCATTTCTAGTGGCTCCAGATAATGTGAGCTTTCCCACGGCTAAAAGAGGTTTATGAGTTTCAAAAGATCCTCGTGCTGTTTCCATCACAGCCTCAAACACTTTTTTCTTATTTAATGATACAGAAAAAGTGATATAAGTATGCCAGGCGGGGTATTTAAAATTACTTATTTTGCATCCACATTATAGAACTGGCTTTAAAAGCTCTTAAATCCCTCAGTTTTCCCCCAAGTCAATTTTTTGTCCATGTTTCATGGTGCAGAGGGACCTCCCCTATCTGTTTTTCCCTAAAGGACTTTTGAACATTTGGGCTGAAAGGCTCAGTTTTTAAATCTGATCCTGAAAACCTTTTTAGTTCTTTATTCAGTTTTCTTAAAGTGAGGTGCCTGAAATCTCTAGATACTTTAAAGTTTAAATCTTTTTAAAAAACCTTGGAACAACTTAAAATCTCCCTGTTTTCAGTGTTTTGATGCAGACAGAGTTGAAAGCATTCATATTTTTAATTACTACACCAAGCTGGTTTGCACTGGAATTTCTTAAGGGTTTTCCCTTGTCTGTTAACAAGTCTCTTAGTATATATTTCCCTGAATTTTCAACAGCCTTGCTTGGGAAAAAGCTGCAATAATCCATGCCTGTCCTGCTGGCAAATAGGACTTCTTTTCCTACCTGCCTGCAGTTAACCATGAAAGAAATACATTAATAGATGTCTTATTTTAATGTTTTCCATAACTGAAGGTGGTCAGTTGGGACTGAAAGAGAATTGCTTTGCATCCAGGTGGCTTGTCTCCACAGTCATGGGTTTGTATTTGCTCACACAATATTGATCACCTGGAAGTGTTTCTGTTCAAAAGGAACAAACCGAGTATGATGATGTTTGTCAATAAAAGGTGGTTTATTCTTCATCTAAAATCCCTTGGTAATTGACAAAATTGCTTCCTGGTTCGGGAGAAATACTCATTATCGCTCATGGATGTTTATTTTATTGTTGTTTTGGAAGGCATAAGTGGTCACATAACAGTGATAAATACCTGAGGCTTTGGTTCATGGAATGCAAAGGTGATGCTGAAACATAAGTTACAGGAATAAATATGCCCAAAGTGTCCTTTCCTTCCCCAGATGGAAACCCAAACTGGCAGCTCTGAGACACTTCCCAAGAATGTGTTCTTCACAAATTAAATGCTGTAGTTTCTGGAATGCCAGGTGAAGTGGAGCTGCCAGGATTTAGGTGGTCAGGCTTTTCTAGACCTGCATTAGGAATGGGAACACCAGCATCGTGTGTCCATCTCTGCCTCTGCAGAGAAGGCATCCTTCCATGTGTAAAAATACATCTTTATTTTTCAGATTTGCATAATTCAGTATTTCCATGTTTCATTCCTCACTCAGCCCTGGGAAAACAATTTTAAAATCCAAAATAAAGGTAATATTTGGTGAGGAACGTAAGGGTTCGGTGGGGTTTTTCCACCAAATCCTTTGTTACTTGGGAGCTGTCCTTGACTTAAGGGAGGCTCCAGCAGCAGATCAGTTTTGAGGTGGAATACGTGAAGTTTGTGATGTATCTTGGGGTGCTTTGCAGCTAGCCTGTACATAAAAAACTCCGGTGAGTTGCCTGCATGCAGCACACGACTTTTTCCTCCAGCACGTGGGTTTGGGGGAGCTTGGTCACTGCACTGTTCTGTTAAACCCACATCCTGGTGCTGTTTGAGCTTGGAGCCTGAGCTGGGAAGGGCAAACCAAGCTCTGTATCTTGAATTTGAGTTTGTTTTTTGACCTCTCCTCGATGTCTGGAACTGTAAGAGAATCTGCCTGAGCACCTGTCACAAGTTTTGTTCCACTGACACTGGACTGGTGGCTTCTCACTGAACTTACACATCCATGCTTGTGCGAAAAGCAGTGAGATATTTGAATTTATTTTTCTTTTCACGTGTTAATTTGGATGCCTGCTCATCTGTGTGCTTGTTAAATATGAATCTACTGCTTGATTAAAAAGTACATCATAATTGTAAACTGTTCCCCATGGCTTGCTCACTCATGAATGCTCGGGCTTAAATGTTTTTTTGGGGGTGTGCTGAATGATCTTAGCCAATTACTCTGGTTTTGGGAGTGGATTTAACATAGAAAAAAATGCTACGTGGAATACATTTGATTGTTTTAACTGAGCACTTTGAGAATTACCTTGTGCTCAGGTAAAAGGTTGTGGGTAATTAATTTGTGCAGATGACGTGTCTCTAAAAGAGGGTGGAGGTTTGGAAAGGGATTTTTCCCTGGGTGTTCTGATGCCAGGCATTACCCTTCTGGCTGAACGGGAGCGTGCTGGAAGGAAGGTGGGCTGTGAGAGAGGGTGGTTTGAGGTGTTAGTGAGGGCTGACTTTGGGTCAGCCAAACTTTGAGGGTTGACAACAGCCCACGTTGTGCTTTGTGAAGTAGGTAGATTGATTTATTTTATTTTATCTTTCCTGGAGGTTATATATGATTCCTTGCACTATACTGTTCCTGGTGGGGAACGACTCCTTGGAATGCTTTGAGCCTTTCCCATAGTGGGGTGAGCTTCCCACAAAGTTCATGGGAAGCAGTCAAACGCACAGCTTCTCATTGAGACAGAGGAAAATAAATGGGGGAATAGGGAATTTTTTTAAAGCTTCTGTTCTACTCTGGGAACCTGAAAATCTGATTCAGCAGGACAGTTGTTATTTTCTCTTAAGATCAGTGGGAGAAATTCCCTTTTTCACGAGCTATAGGCAGCTGAGCACTGTAGTTACAGCTTGTGTTCCCTGGGTTAGTGACAAGTAGATTTTAATATAAATAAATAACATTTTTTTATTTTGTTTGCTCAAAGTAAGGTGCAAGTGGGTAAATGCTTCTCCCTCCCATCTGTCTTTATATTTCAGAGAGCAACTAACTTAATATCCTTTTTCATTGTTAGTCTATGGATGTGCTTCCGTCTTATGAGGAATATTTTGAGCTGTTTGATTCTGACTATGAATTTTAAGTGCAGAAAAGAAACCCAAAAAAATTAATAAACCACCTTCTGGAACTTTTTCATGGGATTCTTCAAGCAAGATGCTAATAGCTAGTTTATGATAAATGCTGCCCCAGAGAGGCAATCAGAGGGAGAGGCAATAAATCACAGGAGCAGGTGAGATGCTGCTGGCAACACCTCCAGCAGCAGTCATGGGGAGCTGCTTTCTCCCCAGATCCTCCCTCTGGTTCAAAGGAAAACCAGATGTCGGTTGTTTGTTCTTCACATCACCATCAGTGTAATTTTTGCTTTGGATCCATCTCGACGGGAATGGAAGCAAAACCATTTCTGAGGAAATGATATTTCAGCCTGGTACCCCATAAGCATAAATGACTGTTACCTTGTATCAAATGAAGGTCATTAGCATTTTGTCTACTGGTAGTGACTCACCTCTTATTAAATTCCTGATGCTTTCCAGGTGGTGAAGGCAGAGTTACTGGGAACAGTTTTATGTGATCAGTAGAGCTGAACTATTTTTCCCTGGAAACTGTGGGGTTTTTGGTGATCTATATGATTATTTTTGTCTCTTTTCTTGTGGTTCCTGAGCCAGATACAGGTTAAATTTTCATCTATATTATTAGCTGAGCTCATCCCCACTCTGCAATCACATACAATGGTGAGTTCTCTCTCAAAAAGAAAAAACCAAGCAAAAAAACCCCCAAAAACCTGAGGTGGATGAGAGACATCAGCTGCAGACAGTGGAGAAGTTACGAGCTAATGCTTGCTGGGATATCTCTGTAGGCTTCCAGTCACAGAAACCACCTGGTTGCTCCAAACTTTCCTTGCTCTTGGCAAGCCTAACTGTTCAACGGGATGTGATGTTTTGCCTGGTTGTTTTATTGTTGGTTAACCAGTTTTCTTTCCTTTATCTTGTATATGATGGGATCTCCGCTAGACAGAGGTAACGGTGGGGGACAGTTGTGTAGCTGGACCCTCGTGTGGTGGTGTTTGTCGGTGGATTTTCCTAAAACCATTCCTAAATCCAGCCTTGCTTTCACCATGCCTGCGTGTGCTTGCATGGCCTGGTTTCCATGGAATAACCTCACCCACCCCTACTCTCCTGTGTATTAATTTAATTCTCCTCTGTGTGTGCGTGTGCCTCCTCCTACTGTGTCCTTAAAGTGGGTCACCAGTGTGGATTCCCTAACAGTTTTATGGATCCTTTTCAGCCTTTGGGGGTTCTGCAGATCAAAGGGACTCGAATTTTGAGCTTAGAAAGATTCTGTGAGCTGATAAATGGAAAAGAACTGCAGCAAGAGGGAGACTGAGTTTGGTTTCAGGCCTGGTCCTCCCTGTGAGCTTGCACACACACATGGTTTGCATAACTTTGATCAGACTTTACGTTCATGTCAAATAGTCCTTTCTTGACTCCTTTCTACATCAGAGTCTCACTAAAAAATTGTCATTGAAATACAACAATTTCCCTTTTGAATCCTGTATTAAAGTTTAATTTTTTTACCACTAATCTCAACAATTTTAAGCAAAATGGCCATAGTTTTATTTATGTGTATTTCAGCTGGGCTGAACCAACAAACAAATCCTGTGCAATTCCTTATCCCTCATTTGAGATGGGGAAGCTCCGATCTTTGCAGAACTGTTCTGAACAGATTCAAAGGCTGGAAAAGGTCCACTGGATATGGATAGAGCTAGTAGGGGTGTGTGTGTACCCATGGAATGGCTTGTTGGTGGTAAGGATACAAATAAAGCCTTCCATGCCTCTTATTTAATCTGTTGCTTTCTCTCCTCTCTTTGGGGTGTGGCTCGGGTACGTGAACAGAAGTTATCCCAGGAGAGGGAGAAGTTTGCTGACGAGGACAGCATTTTCTATGCGCTTGGAGAGTGTGGACTCATTTCTTTTTCCGACTACATCTTCCTCACCACGGTCCTTTCCAGTAAGTACAGCAGGGATTTCCCCTGCAATTCCTGGTTTTTACGTTTTCAGGGTTCACAAGCAATAGGTTTGCTATTGTTGACAGACATTTCCCTAAAAGGCCTTCCTGATTGCCTGCAACTCGAGCTGAGCAATCGCTGTTGCTTCCTCTGGTTTAGCCTGAGCTTCCAGTGCTTTGGGAAGACAAGCAGATCAATGGCTTCTGAAGATTTATTTCTCATTTTGAAATGTGACAAATTTTTTTTTAATCAGTCACTTGACCTGCTGTTCAGATATGTAAATGGAGATGTGTTCTTGAGCCATGTTCATGTGATATTCTTGTGTTTGGGTGAATGCTGATCTCCAGCCTTTCCCTGGTTTCACACCTCTCCAAACTCCCTTTTCCAGCTGTATTTTCACTTGGGTGAGCTCGGGTTTGTGAGTGATGTAATCCAATGAGGAGAGAAGTTAAGCTGTTTACATTTCAACAAGTATCATTAGATACCTTCTGTCTTTTCACCCCGCTGCACTTGACTTGCATTTGTGTTATTTCCATGATCTGCTAATCTGTTCCAGCAAAGTCATCTGCACTCTGAGTGCCAGCACTGAAAAGTTTGCTTTGCTGGCAAGAACCAGTGAAAATGAAGCCTTTGATAATATCAAATGGCATTTCTAGACTTTCTTCACGTGGAAGTCAAGCTCAAAACCTCATTTGCAGAGCTTCTCTGACTGCTTGGAAGGTGCTGTGTCATAAACATGAAAGTCAACAGCAGTTTTTCAGCCCCATTAGAAAATGTGCGGTAAGAGGGAATAAGCCACTGTCCAAATGAACTTGAGACATTTAATTTTCAGATTTAAAAAGAGAAAACTTGGCCATTTAATCTTGTAAGTATCTATTCCATGATGACCTGACTTGTGGAATTTAAAAACTGGATGCTTGCCAGTTAGCAGCAGAGCCCACTGCTGCCTGCACAGTGCTGCTCAGGAAGTCAGCTGGGTTAATCACTGATGTTTTGTCACAGCAACAGGTGCTTTATTCTGCCCCCATGTTCTTGCATGTTGTAACAGGAGACACAAGAGGCAGCTCCTCATTTACTGGGGATCTATTCCTGGGAAGCAGCAATGCTCAAGGTCTTGTTTGTTGTCAAATGGACGTGGTGGGGGCAGACTTGTGTGTGACCTTCATGTTGTGAAAACAGAGAGATAAAGCTGGTTCAAGACAGGGAATTTGTTGTATGACTTTAATCTGCCTTTTTTTTATTTGACTGAGTCTCAGAACCGGGTCTTAAGATCTTTGCTGTTCCTTTCTTACATTCATCTGGGCTGTGCCAAAATGATCTCAGGTATTCACTTGTGTAAGGAGGGCTTTTCATCTGAGCTTCCACAGATGACAATGAACTCTCAAACCTCTGGTATCACATTACTGAGTGTGGTTGGAAAACACTCTTGCCCTTGTTTTTATGGTTGTGCTGGTGGTAAACAACCCCCTAATCAAGTACCCAGGGCGCAAAATTAATTTCATGTGCTTCCACAGGCAGCAGTAAAAGAAATTGTTCTTGCTTTGCTTTAACTTCTTTGTTGTAAGAATAAAAGAAAAGGACCGCTCTGTGTTGGAGGAGCAGCCAGCCTTGTTTTGGAGGTTGTGAGGGAGGGACAGGGTTTTTTTCCTTTTTCTTGGGCTTTTAAGTGTGTCCACAATTACGGGGGAGTTAGATTAATGAGGAGACAGAACTGGGTGGTGTGTGCTTTGAGGAGCCATGTGAAGGGTGGGCAAGGCAGGAGCTTTCAAAAAGGAAAATTAAAAAGGGAGAAAAAAAAAATTCAGGGCTTTGAGGCTGACTTTTAGACATTTGAGGAGTTTGTTAAATGATTACTGCAGATGGAGGAGGAATGTCTCTGGAGCTCCTGTCAAACAGTGATTCCACAGAGGAAGAGTTTGGGTTTCATTTTTAAAGCATTTGCTTTTGCAAAATAAACTCCCAACCAAACCTTGCCCTGTGGCTAAATAGAAAACTCCCTGTTACACCACACTGGTTTGCTCTCTGACTAGTGAACATGACCTTGCAGGAATCTAGTAGTTCCTGACTGGTTTCTTTTCCCTAGGCAGTAAATAAAATAGAATAAGGAAAGTAAATCTTAAACGTGACAGTTCAGTATTGGTTTTCTCCCTGTGTTGTTTAAATAACCCGAACATTAAGGAGGTACCTGGACAAGGTGGAGCCGTAGATTACATCAAATAGGTAAAACCTAATAAATATTGGGAAAGGAAGGTGGCATATTGAGCACTAAGCAGGATAATCAGAAGGGGAGTGGGAGATTGGGTCTGGGGGTGGGAGGCAGGAGGGAGAGTAATGGGGAGAGATCCGTCCTGGTCTGGTCTGGTCTGGCTCACTGTCCTCCAAACTGATCAATGAGAGCTTGGGAAACAAGAAGCCCTGAGGGCTCTGTGTCGTTGTGCTCAGCCAGGCTTTGGGAGTGCTTTCCCCAAACCCTTCGTTTCAGCTGTCTTTGCAGCTTGACCTGAAGCTCCCTCCAGCTGAGTTCTGTGAAACGGGGAGGGAGAGGAGGGGGAGAGGGCTGGAGGCTTCATTTCATGTTGCTCGCGGGCAGCTGTTTGCACATTGCTCAGAAAACGAGTCTGTCACCGTATCTTATTTACGAGCCATTTCTCGCTCCAGCACTATCTGTTCTCATCGGTTGCCGTGTTTCTGTGAAAATTTATTTTTAAAACAACTAATAAAATAGCTTTTAGCTGCTTCAGAAAGTTAGCCTTCTGTTAAAGGTAATGAGAGCTGAGGGGCCTTGTGGAAACTCCACGGTTTCTGTTGCTTCAGCTGTTCCTCGTGTTTTGGGGCAGAGGTAGAAAGATGAGCAAATTCTGATGGAATTTCCCCTGGATCCTTCGAATGTCACACAAAAACAAAGACATGGCTCCCCTGACCAAAAAGGTTTTTGCTTTTGGACTTGGAAAACAAGTGGAGGAAGGCGAAAAAGAGCTTTTCCATTGCCAGTGGACTGCAGTTTCCAAGCAAATGGGGTCCATTGTCCAGGCACACTAATTAACAGGTACTGAAGGGAGCTGGGCATTAAAAGAATAAATTGGTGTTGTTTCCACAGTTGGACTGTTGCTGTGTCTGGATTTAATCCTCCTGGCAGGAGGGCTAAATAACATTGGCTGAAGCCACAGTAATTAGCCTTTTGCCAGGGCTCTCATAGCAGACCTGCAGCTCCTTCTCCCATCAGAGCAGGTAACTCTCACTTAGATCCACCTCAGTTATGTCTTTTCTGTCCTGTGTGTAGGGAATGAATCCCAAGCCATCTAACTCTGGAAATTATGTTCTGGCCAGATATTGAATTCTGTGCATGTCCCCATGATGGAGGGACATGCTCTTCCACACTGGGATCTCCAGGGTCTCTTTGGACCATCACCGTTCTGAATATTTATTCCTGGCTGACAGGAAAGTCTTCAGCCCCATCCCTGCCACGAGTGAAATCTGTTACGTCACCAGTGGTGGTTTAATCCTGCTGTGCCCTGTGCCTCAGGGCTTGTTTCCCCAAGAAAAGGTTGCTTTGAGTTTATAGGACTATTTTTGTTTGTAGTCCTGTTCATGTTATCTTCAGTCTTTCAAGACCCTGCATGGGTCCATCCCACCCACGCTATTTGGTGCAGGGATGTCTTCCTGCCTTTCTGCCAGCCCAGTCACTGCTGTGCAGCATTTCCAAGATGTATCTGAGCAGCATCTTCCCAGGAATATCTCAGCTTCCAAACACAAGCCTGGTTGCTTCCTGGCAGAGGGAGCACTCTCTGGCTTGGCATCCCACTTGTGCCATGCTGAAGGACAGAAGGACAGAAATGGGAATGATTTTTCACAATTGGCAGTTTGGGGGGTTCCCAGGTGATTTGAAAACTGAGATTAGGGCATGGGAGGCTCTGTCAGCCTGCATCCTTCACCTGATCTTCCTCTGTTCATCTCTTCGTCCCTTGGGTGTGGATGGTGTGATGGGCTGAGGGGTGGGATGGGGATCCCGGGATGGGGCAGCCACAGCTTCTCTGGGCAACCTGTGCCAGAGCTTCACCGCCCTCGCAGGGAAGAATTTCTCCCAATATCCCAAGATGATGCACTTGCATTATTTCAGAGTTAATGCTGATCCTTCTTTGTGAGAAGAAATAACCCATTTTCCTTTAGAACGGGTGATATGGTGGCCCAGTCTCTATACTGTGGGCTCAGTTTTTTAGCTGCTTGTTACTTACATTTCTGGATTGATTAACATTAAAAAACCACCAACTTGGTATGATTTGGATTCATTTTCTGAAATAGTGGAATGATTTGAAAGGAAAATATCTGCAACATTAAGTTTAATGGGTTTTTTCCCTATATTTACTGCAGCTGAGGCTCAGCCATCTATATTCTATGGATAGCTGTCTCTGCTTCAGGAGGACTGCGTTAATTTGGGACTGATTCACTTTCAGGCTACTGCGGCCTTTGCACATCTATTTTTCTTAATTTCAGGATAAATGAAAAGAAGCAACCAGAGGATATTTAACTCCAAATGACTGATTTTTCCCAGCTGAATTCTTGATCTTTCTTCCCATACTGGAATTGCTTGGGGAGTTATTAAGCCTTGGGAGTCATGAGCTGCCTTGTGTTTAAATTCCCACCAAAAGATGAGATATTCCAGTGTTTCCAAAGGAATAGCCAAAAGTTTTACTTCCTTTAAGTAACATCACCAAAAAATCACCCTGCTTTGGTAAAGAAATTCCCAGCTCCCATGAGAAGGGAGCAGTGGATATTCTCCAAAAGTGTGTTAAAACTGTAGCTTTCCTAAAATGCAGTTCCTCTGCTGGAGATCAGAGGGAAAGATGTGCTGAGAGGTGTCTCCAAGTGTGGAATGTTGAGATTTTAGGAAAGATAAGATCACAAATGAGCACAAAACCAGGGAAATGTGGCCTTTCTCACCAGCGAGCTTTTAATGTCTTTCAGAGTGCATTGCTTCTGCTGAGAGTACAGGGCAGTAAAGAGCAATTGAGTGCTGCAAATTGGTCCATTGACTAATTGAAAATAGTTTAAAATGGCATAATTGGCTTAAAGATGCCTGATCAACCGGTCTCATCCCTCGGAGCTTCCCGGGGGCTTTACCCTGATGGATCCGAGTAGGTTTTTTCCGTGTGGTCAGTGCTATGTTTGTTTTCTGCTTTTCTTGCTCTCTTTCTGTCCCCAAATATTTGATTGGAACAAATGAATCAAGAAAAATGTTAATTGCCCTTTGCACTAATTCACGGGTTAGTTAAAAAAGCAACTTGCTGTGGAGAGCTGCTGGAATTATGGATCCAAAGGATCATTTCAACCTGATTTTCCATATATCTCCAAGCTAGGAATTCACTGATAGTGGTGTGGGCTCCAGTACCTTGTTTTCACTCATGTTGGAAGGTGTCCCTGTCCATGGCAGGGGTTGGAAATAGGTGATTTCTAAGGTCCCTTTGACCCCAAACCATCCATGTTAATGATTTGGAGGATCCTCCTGAATGTCTAAAGATAGAAAAAAAGCTAAAAAAGAAACTGCAGTTGCCCTGACCAGTTTCTGCCTCATTGCCCAAGGGTTATCAGTCGCAATGAAATAGTCTTGATTTTTAATAATGTCAGAAAGGATGGTGAGGAGACAGCTCACACAATCAGAGAGAGCTGGGAATGCAGCAGAGCACTTGGGGAAAATCCACAGGTGGTTTTCCCTTATCAGGACAGGCATCATGCCATGTGAAAACCAAACAGTCCTTTAAATAGCTTTGGAAACCACTGCAGGAGGAATATTGGGTTTGCTTGGAGGCATCGTAATTAAGGAGGCAGCAGGGAAATTTAGAGATGCTGCAGTTGGGAATGGTAAAATTGAGGGGCAAAATAAAAGAGGGGGAGAAAGGCTACATTTAGCTGGGCAATCTGGTGTCTGCTGCTTTTATGGTCCATAAGTTTGAGGGATGTAAGTGCAGGAAGAGGAAGGGAAATGGGGGCTGTGCAGGTTGATGTAATGGGCAAGGGTGGGCACAGTGGGACTGGCCGCCGTCAGGGCAACTCTTCCCACATAAATCCTGGTCAGAAGCATCACAGCCAAGGGGAAAGGCAGAAATCATCTCACCCAGGCCCCATAAATCCAGTCCTGGACATCAGGGACATACATCTCTGATGAACATTCCTTCCTGAGCGGGAGTGGGATGAGCTAATTGTCTTCAGTGCCCTCCGGTTCCCCTGGCTCAGGGTCAGGCTGTTTGGATTGAAGTGTCATTACAGGTAATTGGAGCTGGATATGTAGATCAAAGGAAGAAACCAGCCATGGCATGTATTAGCTGAAGGAATGAAGTAATTGAATTTGCCAATTTAAAGCCACCCTTCCCTGTCCTTGGAAAATCTGACCCTGCAGATTTTTGATGCTGAACTGCTCATTTTAGTTTTGGAGGTGTTGTTCTCCTTTGGGGCTTTGATACACTGCTCCTGGAAATGTGTGTTTAGAGATGGAAAAGGAAAGAAATGGCCCTTGTGAGGGACAAGTGAGTATTTTGCTCTATTCACCATGTGTCTGCACGAATAGGATGTGGTATTATATATTTCCTTTAAAAAGGGGGGGGGACTGTTTTTCACAAGGAGTAACAGATTTTCCAATCTTTAAGTAAACATCATATACCCTGGCAGAGAAAATGGGGTAAGAAAGATGTATTGATTGCTCTTTATCTAGAACCTTATAACTAAATGAGAGTTTTGTCTGTTCCTCCTCTTCCTCCTAGAGGAAACATCTTTCCATGCAGTGCCAGATTTTGGGGCTAATCAGAAGAAATTTCCTCCAGGCTTTCGTGCAGTACTTGCAATTAAAGTGAATAAAATTGCACGTGTTATTGAAATATTAAGGGAGTAGTTGGAAGCTTGTTGCTCTTCAAGAAAATGAGAAATCAATCACTGGAGATGCTGGATGGATACAGAGGAGGCTTAATCCTGTAAATAAGATGTATCATTGGAGAGATTATGAAGGTGGTGCTGGAGACTGGCTGTCCCCAGGTCAATTAACACTGAGCTAACAAGGGACAGTGAAGGTCTCCCCATCCCAGCAGGCAGGAGGGAGGAGCTGTGTGGAGGCACAGCAGGGATGTGGGTGGAAGGGGGGATGACCCACCACGTGCTGCTGGCCGTGGCTGTGGTCACAGGAGACATTGCTCCTGCACGTGGTGTCTGGAATTCTAAGCCCGAGTAATTGGCAGGGGGAAATTGGAAGTGCAGGGATGATAAGAGCAGGACCACGTGTGCTGTGTATATCAAGCAGGCAGTGACAGGCTGTTCCTGCATCAGCCCCAATGCCCTTACTCATCTATTTTGGGCACAAAGATTTTGGGAAAAGGGGTCTCATTAACCTGTCTGCTGAATCTTTTCCTGATAAAGTGCTAATAGTTATTACAGCAAGGGGAAAACACAGTGTAAAAGTTTTGAACTGAAGCTGTGACTAACATCCAAAATCCAGTTCAGTTAATTCCATATTAATTTCCTTTTGTCTGAGCGACTCCTCTTTGTCTCCCCCCTCCCACCCCCATTTGGGAAGCGCCTTTCCACAGAAGGGTGGATGCAGAAACTCATTACTCTTTGAGCATCCACCAGAAATATTAGAAGTTGATTGCACAGATGAGGTTACAGAGGGATGAACCTCACCAGTGATCTACATTGGGAAATGAAAAAAGGAGCTACGTTTTAACTGATCATTTAGGACAGCCTTCACATTAGTTATAGCCCAGAGGATTCCGTAGAAATCCCAGCAAACACCACAATTCCTGTAGGAGGTGTGTATTTGAAAGTAGCAGAGCATGATAAATCCTCCTATATTAACTTAATTTGGGAAAAAATTGTGGCACTGCATTGTAGCTTCAAATGATGATGGGTTACAGAGCCCAAAATGGAAGTGTACTGAAATTCTGTGGTGGGATGCAGGGAAAAGAGCATGGTTGGCTGGGAAGTGGTGCTTTTGCAGAGTTCTGACTAAATAAACCGTGACAGCACAGGCTAAATGCAATGAAAAATGAGGTATGGCGGCGTCTCAGCTCGTGAGCTCCAGCCCACGCCTTATCTCAGTGTCATGGCTGGGCTGGGACAGGGTGGTCGTGATTTGTTTAAATTTGTGCAGTGAGGCAAGAGCTGAGAACTGCCCAAATTCCAGGTCTGCTCCTCACTCATGGGAAGCACAGAGAGTGCAGTGCCTGAGGAACATCCTCTTGCCAAACTGGTGTTCAACTGTATGGAACAGGCTGGAGTTCTTGCTGCAGCATCATTTTCTGTTAATTGTCATTAGAAATATCCAACTTTTTCCACCTGTAAATAGAACAAATGTTCCAGAAATATCTCTTCCTCCCAACTCCTTGTTAGGTCTTACCCAAGACCTTTGGTAAAAGGAGCACCATGAAACTCATAGCTAGAGGTTTCTAAGAGCTGCATTTCCTTACTAAAATTGCAAGAATTAGACAAAATTGCTTTTGGATAAAGTCATTCAGAATTTGTGCCTTTTTTTAAATTGAATTTTTGTATCTTTGTTAACTGGTTTTCGTGTTTTATTGTTGTTTCTTTTATATAGCTCCCCAGAGGAATTTTGAAATCGCCTTTAAGATGTTTGATCTGAACGGTGACGGCGAGGTGGACATGGAGGAGTTTGAGCAGGCAAGTTGAACAGTCAGTGCTGTGGCATCGCAGCCATAAGCACAGCATTCCTCTGTGATGTTACTGCCTTTTATATTAGTGTTTAGTGCTGGTTTACGCCTTCCCTTCTGTATTCTGCTGTGTTCCTTCAGTGCCTGCTGTTTGTTTCTTTAAACTGGATATTTCAAGACAAAGTTTTTCATTCAACTAGAACAACCATCAGTACCAACTCAGGTTTCCTGTGACTTTGTCACCAACATTCAAGGTTGGGTGGGGCTTGGAGCAACCTGGTCTAGTGGAAGGTGTCCCTGCCTATGGCAGGGGGTGGAACTGGATGAGCTTTAAGGTCCCTTCCAACCCAAACTATTCTGTGATTCTGTAACATTCCCTCACAAAAAGTCACCTTCAAAGTAGGCAAAGAACTTTTTTTCACTCTACCGATATAGTGGGATTTTGAGCCTACTTCCTTCAGAGCTTCTACTGCATTCCTTAATTTTATTTGTCTTCAGAGAATAGCCAAGGTAAGTCTGCTTCAGAGGAGAATTTATCCACTTATTCCAGTGTAATCCAAAAACGTGTTATTGAGAGCATATTTTCATTAGTCCTCTACTTCTTACAAGGCTTCATCAACAGGGACTTTGCTGCAGGTTTTTTAATGAGTTTAGCCTTCATGTCTGATACTGGTGAGCTCCTCCTATAACCTGCGATTCGTGGTTGTGTCCGAGTGAGAATAGATTGAAGGCTCGAGCTGTCAGTGGGGAAAAGATTTGCCCTCTCCAGGCAGAAGAGTGAGATTTTTCTTGTCTATTTCTAGCCTTAAGATATTGGGAACTTATAAACAACCTGAAATCACATCCTGAATCACCTGTGTGTGCTATTTATAAAAGGAAATTTAAATTACAAAGTGATACCTGAGAACAAACCAGCCCTGGAGAATCCAGGGACAGATTCTTACTCATCAGTTGGCTCAATGAGTAATTAACTGCAGAAGAGTCTCTACAAGGTTGTGCTTGGGGCACTTGCTATAAATGGGAAGAACTAATGGCAAAGGAGGTCTGTTGAATTACCCCCCCCTTCTAATCTTTTGCTGTCATCCTCCTTAAATTATTACCTGTGTGTATGATGTCATCATCACGAGCTTGCTCCAGAGCCAGGGAATATATCTGGGTAAGTGCAGGGTTTTAGATGCACACTTTGGACTATGAGGAGACTGGAGTGTGTTTATCTGCAGTCTGATATCACTTCACTTGACAGCTTGAAATGTAAACCTGGGGTTTTGTTCATTTTCCTTCCTTTCCCCAAGTAAAAATTGCTGGTTTTCCTTCTGTCTGCATAGTGCATGGAGATAGCACTCCACTGCAGCTATGTGATCATATTGAACAGTCCAAAAGGTGATTTATGGTAGTTGTAATGTTCTAGAATGAAATCAGTTATGGAGATAGGTGAATTTAAGAAAAGCAGAGAATGATTAACCTCCTACTAAAAATGCAGCGACACCAAGGTGCTAACGCAGGTGTCATGTTTGGCTTTTTCATTAGAGCCACGTTAAATGAAAAAGGAACATTCCTACAGGATGAATGTTTCCTAATCACTATGAAGATGAAGGTACAAAATTGAATTAAATGATTTCAAGTCATCCAGTAGGCCAGGGGAAGTTAAACGTGCATTAAGTCACATAAAAGCCCTTAGGAGTGGGATGGTATTTTTGTTAAGCTGGTTACATGTGTCAATGCCTGTATAGAAAAGAATAAAGTTCCTGGTTAGCATCAGAATATTTGGGTGAAGGCTGATCTTCCAGAGCTTGAGAGTCACAGGATGAAGGAGCTGTTTTGGAAAATGAGAAGATATCTGTGAAGATACTGATTTGCTGCAAGAACAAACACAGCTCCAGTGGGAGGCACATACATCCCGTTATGCACACATGTAACATTACAAACAATTGTTTATATGATAAATCCTCTTTTTCACTCCTCATGGAAATGCCTCAGGAAGAGCATGAAGGATGGCAGGGTTTGCAGCTCTGTCCTGTAAATCTTACCTGGCAAGAGCAGCTGGAACTGGCCCTCTCAGGGGATTATGCAGCAGTTTAAAAGAGCAACATCATTTTGGGGAGAATGGGTGGAAAAAGAAGGGGAAGAAAAGGATCATCAGGGAAGCATCATTCCATCCCTGCTGGCTGTGAGCATGTGGGAATGAACTTCCTACTCCTCCCTCACACATTGTTTTTGGAGGCAGCCAACAGCCTCTTCTCACTGATGTTTGAAAACCTCATCAGGAAAGAAAATTACTTCAGTAATTTAGCTAATATGTGACTAAGATGGAGGCTTTAATTACCTAGTAAAAAAATACTGCATTTCTTCAGGCCTTGCTGAAGAGTTTTTTAGAGTTCAGGATTTTATCCAGTTGGGGCATGTGGTTAGTGCTTGGTCCTGAATAATGTGGTGCCTGCATCAGTATTGTCTTCAATTCTTCATCCCTTCGCATGTAAATTGTTAGCTTGCTCTTCTGTTTTTAAATAAAAGCTGGCTGAAAAGTAGTGAACTCACAGGCAGTGTTACTGGTGATTTCTCTTTGAGTCTTTAACTATTTTAATTGATTTTTTTCCCCCTCATCTGGTACAAAAGATGAAACATCACAAACACTTAAACTGAAATATGAACAAAAAACAGCGGAGCATCTCAGGGCTCCACGTCCTTGTACGGTTGATGAGCTGTGGGTGAGGGCAGCTCCTTGCAGTGGTGCCTGCCTTTCTGGGCATTAAAAGGATTACCCAGAACAGGGACTGGTTAAATCATTTTGGCTCCAGTGCCCACAGGTGGATTTTCGATCTGTCCAACACTGGTTAGAGATGGGAGAGGAAAAGAGAGCTATAGGATTCCATATAAATAACACCCAGGAAAAGCTGCTCTGTGGAGCAGTCAGCAGTGTGGTATACACTTGTGTAGAAACAGGGGCAGTTTTCCAAGCTGGACATAAATTGCCTCGCTTCAGACAGTGTATAAATATTTGTCTCCAAAATGTGCTGCATGCAGAGCTCACAGTTAACAGTGGAGCACAAAGCAAACTAAGGAGCTTCTGTTTACAGTGCAAAAATCAGAGAATTCCTGAATGGTTTGGGTTGGAAGGGACCTTAAAGATCATCTTGTTCCAACCCCCTGCCATGGGCAGGGACACCTTCCACTATCCCAGGTGGCTCCAAGGTCTGTCCAGCTTGTCCTTGAACACTTCCAGGGATGGGGCAGCCACAGCTTCTCTGGGCAACCTCTGCCGTGGCCTCACCACCCATACAGAGAAGAATTTCCTCTTAATATCTAGACTAAAGCTCCTCTCTTGCAGTGTGAAGCCATTACCCCTTGTAAATAGTCTCTCTCCATGTTTCTTGCAGGCTCCCTTCAGGCACTGGAAGGCCACAATTAGGTCACCCCACACCCTTCCTCACATCACACTGACCAAAAAGCCTCAAAACCTCTTTTCTGTACCTTTTTCCTCTTGATTTTCCTTGTAGTGGAAGAACAGCCAGCAGTCTCTGGTTCAGATGCAGGATTTCCAGTAAGGTGAACCCAGCAGCAACAGCATAGCATTTTCCTCCAGAGCATCCCCTTTGGGGCTGTTCCAGCACTCACTCTCTCATTAGGAAAAAGTTGAACACGCTGAATACCACAGTAATGAGGTTCTGGCATCCCTGTGACAGCTGGAGCTCTTGGCAGCTGCTTTTCTTCCTCCCTTCCAACTTTTGTCGGCAGGGGAAGAGGCTGATGGCAAAGCAGCGGTGTTTGCTGGAGCTTTGGGAAGCCTCTCTTCTCAGGTGGCTTTTTTCCCCCCTCCTTTTTCAAACTTGTTGTCCTTAGCATGAATCCTTTTGTTGCCGTGTTGGAAGAGATCAGTTGCTACACAGAGAATAAGCCTGGCTTCCCATATCCCAGCAATAATCACTCAGATGGACTTGGGTAGTTCAGTGAGGTATTTGAGGATGGAGAGAGGAGATGACTGCATTTGGCTTGGCTGCCCCCTTCAATTTGCACAGAACCCTTAAAATAACACACTCTTGGATTTTCAGGCTGTCACATCCTTCAAGGTCAACCTTTTGGCATCTTTTATTGGGGAGGGAAGTCTTTTTGAAGAGCCTTTTGTGCTGGGTGGGACAGCCCCAGGGATGGAGAAACTTCCAGCTGTGACAGAGAGCAACAGGCAGCAAGGAGAAGGTGCCCTTGGGTTGGAAACCCCAGGATTTGTGCATAAGTGGGAAGGAAATGTGTTGTGAGCTAACTGGGGTTGGTGTGAGCTCACAAGGATGGGCCATAAAGGAGTGGAAGCTCGAAAACCTTTGAAGAGTTTTTTCTTCCCCACGATTGCTGCAGCTTTCTCACCTCCTGGGGTTTTGCTGGGAAGAAGCTGCTCTGCTGACCAGGGGTAGGATCAGCACTAGAATGTTTATCTGCAGATCGGGTGAATTGTTTCCCTAAACTCATTTTAAGCACTTGATTCTCTTCTTTCTTTTAAGTGGGCTGAAAAAAACAAGGCCTGGGTTGGCCGGAGAGGTTGTGGACTCCTCATCCTTGGAGGTGTTCAAGGCCAGGCTGGACAGGGCTTGGAGCAACCTGGTCTAGTGGAAAGTGTCCCTGCCCACGGAAGGGTTTTGGAACCAGATGGTCTTTAAGGTCACTTCCAGCCTGAATCGTTCTTTGATTCTCTTAAGTTCAGCCAAGTTGAGTTGTTGTGTCTTTTGAGAATTGTTTTAGGAGGAAAAGAAAGGAGGATGACACAGCTGAGCGTGGTGTACTTCATACTGGTACTTGGCTGGTATGGTTTTGATTGTGACATCCCCCATGTCGTTTTTAGGTGCAGAGCATCATCCGTTCCCAAACCAGCATGGGCATGCGCCACCGGGACCGCTCCACCACCGGGAACACCCTCAAAACCGGCTTCAACTCTGCGCTCACTACCTACTTCTTCGGGGCTGACCTGAAGGGCAAGCTGACCATCTCCCACTTCCTGGACTTCCAGCGCAAGCTGCAGCACGACATTCTAAAGCTCGAGGTTTGGGGTGGTTTTTTTGTGCAGGGGAGGGCAGTGCAGCATGGATTGTGCTGCAGGATAGGGCTTCTGGAGGAGGAGCAAGAGCCTGGGAAGGGTACAGAGGGAATTTCTACAGCTGTGACTCACAGATCCAACCTGGTAAATTCCTGATGAGCATTTCAGTGCCTGGGGCACTCCCCAAGGAACATCTCCAGCTCTTGTGGAGTTGGAGCAGCCAGCACATCCCGGGTGTGTGTCCCTCTAAATGCCTGGCTGTTGCCTTGGCACTGCCGATGGACATGATTGAGATGATTTAAGGGAAAAACAACAGAGGTTGTGAGTGGCCTGTTGCTACCTTGCTGAGGAAGGTTTGTCTCAGTCCTAATCAGTGAGCTGTGCCCTGAAGAACCAGGATTTATAACATTCCCAAAACTCTTCATCTCTGCTTTTGTCCCCACCTTTTCTGTTTGCTTCATTGTTCTGAATGTTTCTGCCGGGTGAGTGTTCAAGCCTTGTTTGAATCCCGCTAAATGGGTGGTCTCCATTATGTGGCTTCTGTTGTTCACTCCTGGATTAATATGTTTTATAAGAAATGTTGTCCATCTCTTCTGAATTTAGTCTCCTTTTTAATTTGCATTACCCTGAGTTTTAACAGCAGCTCCTAGCCTCCTGCTCCTAGTCACATAAACTGAATTTAAGCATCACCCTTCAAAATTTGGTTCTTTTGTGTAAAATCAGTACAAGGACAGCAACAGGGGACTTGTTGGTCTATGTAGAGCTGATTCAGTTGGAAATGGTGCCCATCACTGCATCAGGCTCCAAGGTTCAACCTGGCTTGAGCAAAGCCAGGCTTTTATTTGCATTGGAAATCGGGATTTATGTACAAGATCCCCCCCAGCCTATTAAGAGAAGAGTATTCAGAGCTCTGTTGCTGTAGTCTGGTGTATTATTGCTCACGTGCTCAGGTTGTGTGATCAGCATTTTATTAAGTTCTTATCAAGTCAGTCACTGCAATTTTAAACTGAATTTATTCCCTTTTTGATTTGGAGTTTACAAATCCAAATAAGAAACTGACCCAAGGACTGCTTATTTTATTTTTGCGAAGGCAATTGCCCAGGCCACTGCCTTCATTTCATGGTCATTAAAGCAGATGGTGTGGCCCTGCCTTTGCAGGGGGAATGGGCTGCCTGAAGACAGTGTTCTTTGTGAACTGGGTCAGTTCTTCAGTGCCTCTGCAAATTGAAATGAATAAAATACTTCTTAAGGTGAAGAAACATAAGCTGTAACTTGAATGTAAGGGCAAGAGAAACAGAGATTATTCTATCCTCTGGCTTTCCACTGCCATATTCACTCCAGGGGCAGGCACTGAAGCGTTCCTGACGCTCTGCTCCCTCCATGGGTCCCCACTTCCCTCATTAAGAAGCAATGGGGATTTTTTTTTTTCAGTTTCATGGTACTTCTTCTTTTCCTCCTGTGACAATTTAGTTTTTAATGATTTCAATCAATTGTGCGTCTTCCTGGCTAATAGTAGTTGCTTTTCTAACAGTTTAGTTATTAACTGGGGACAATAAAAGATATTTATGTCTGGGTGAGTTATTGAATATCATAAAGGCATCGTTACTGACTCCCTGCCAGCACCCTTGAGCACAGCACCAGGCTGTGCTTGGCATTCCTGATACTCGTTTCCACTGAAACATTGATGGGTCTATTCTGCCAAACTTAACTTTTCCCTGAGTTCATGCTCCTAAAGCCCTGATTTTTCTGTTCATAGCTCTCATTGATTTAGGCAAAACAGGCCTATTTCTGTCCTCAGCATTATGCAACGTGGCTTCTCTCCTCTTCAGCTTTTATCTCTTTTGACATGATCTCCCACCTTTTCTCCTTGCTTCATATTTGATGTGTTTGTTCACAGTTAAGGAGCTTTTCACACAAGTGTCTGGTGGGTTTGTGTTGTTCCTTTCCCAGGGAGTGCCGTAATGAACTCAGCCACTTAAAAAACGTGCTAATTTGTGAGGAGATGTCTCTTGAGAAGAGAAAGGTTTACCCTGACCCACGTGAACCAGGAAGATGTGAGAAGTGGTGCTCAGCTGAACTCGTTCCCTCATCTACTTATCCTTTGCTGGCTCAGTAAAACTGGAGCATGGTCTGAAGCTGGGATGTTGATTTGAAACCCAGTTCTTGTTCATGTTCAGAACTCCAGGGAACTCCTTGGGGAAATGCAGGTCTGAAAATCTCCTGTGGCTGCTGCAGCCCCCAGGTGACCCAGAGCCTCTGTTCTCAAACTGGGATGCTGGCTTTGTCTCTTCCTAAAGAAATCTGCTTTAATAAAAACCTTTTTTTAAAGCAGTTTTCCTTTCAGCTCAGGATCCAGGTATTTCTGCAGTTCATACACTTGAGAGCTGTTTTCTGATGACTGAAGGGGGAACAATAGTTTCTGACCATCGGAGCCCACTTTATCTTTCCTCTCACTGATTTTGGTTCATTTTTTTTAGTCAAAATATCCATGCATATTTCTTGCTAAGATTCAGCAGAAAGTCTCACAGAGGAATTAAACCAGAGAAAGCCCTGACCATTTCAATGTTCCTTACGGCTGAAGTGCTGACAGCAGGTTTAAGTAACCATGGCCTGGAGTTTTCTTCTCTTCTGCTTATTTTCTTTTTCAATGCAAGTATATTTTCCATCATTTTATGGAGACTCAGCAATCAACTCAATTGCAGGAAGGGAAGGATGAGGCAAGTAACCACAATCAGAGGTAGAGGAGAAGCCTTTAATGCCTTATTACAACTTTTTGGAGTTTGGCTCCTTGGAGAAAGCTGTGGTCAGTTTTTTGGGTTATGGGGTGGCCCTGCTTAGCTAAGGCTGAGCCACAGAAACCAGCCCAGCAAAAGGTCCTCACCTTTTCCTTACTGCATTCCCACCGCCTTGCCTTCATGCCTACAGCCAGAGTTCCTTTCTCCTTGTGGCTTATCCTGACAAACAGTGACAAGTTTGTCTGGACAGGCTCTGCAGCTGTGTCCCCTTGGGACAGGTGGTGTCGGGCTCATCTTGTGGTTTTGAGTGGAAGATCTCTGTGAGTCTGGAAGATGAATAGGACTTGACATCATCGTTTTTGCAATTTCTGCTTGTTAGTGGCTGTCCCAGATATTCCTGTGTCCTTGGTGAACCAAAAGGAGTCCCAGCCAGCCTGTGGGGCTCTTCCAGCCTAATTTTTTTAGGATTCTGGAAGTGCATTTAGAAGAGATGTGTGTGTCCTTTGTTCTCCATGCCTTTGTCACCCCTGCAAGGCAACCCAAAACCTGCTGATAGCACTGATTTAATCTCCATATTTTGTCGTCTTACCCAAGGATTAAGGGTGCCCCGATGTCCCTCCCAAGAAAAAGGTCTTCCAAGCAAAGTAAAATGGGATTCTGTAAGAATATGGCAAAGGTAGATCATTGCTGTCATCTGGAAAATTCCTTATTTTCTATCTGGAAAATTCCTTCTTTTCTGTGCCTGTTCTGTGATGTGGGAGTAACTTCTTTACCCTGGAAATTCCTGCTTTCATGGCCAATGCCAATACAGTTGCTGCCTGGTTTGGTTTTTATGAAGAAGGGGTGATGGATGCTCTTCCATCTGCACATACTTCATTAGGAAGTCCTGGATCCTTTGGGATCTCAGGCCTGTCTTAACAAATGCTCTGGTTTCAGAAGGCATTTCTGATGCTGCTCAGTTGGGTTTTAGGGTAATAACTTGAATCCGTAATTGCCTTTCTCTTCTAAGTCCCATTGTTGGGGTAGTTGGTATCTGAGTAATCCTGTACCAGGTATTAAAAACTGCTCTGTTGTTACCAGCTTACTCAAGATTTTTTGGGGTTCTGCCTTGTTTTTATATGGGCTGGTAGAGCAATACAGGTTTTCAGTGATTTGTTAACATAGACAACAAAGTTTGCAGTAATGAGTCACGTATCTTTGTTTCTGCTGCAGTCATTTAGGGGAAAAATGAGTAACTTAAGTAAATTGTTTTGAGTAGCCTGAAAAATGAGGTCTGACAGTGTCACATTAGCTGAGCTTTGTAAGGAAGGACCCAAAACTCTGACTTTTTAGAGGTCAATTTGCTACTGAACTTATACAAGACTTTTTATTTTTATTTTTAGTCACCTTTATGACAGTCTCTGTCATGATTATCTGTGTTGTCTCTCAAAGTTGTCCTTTACCTGCTGATCCCCTCACTTCAGCCTCACCACTGACCTGGCCCCTGTGGGAACAATGATGGGCAGTGTAACGTTCTCTCTTTTTCCTTATGAATTCTGTCTTTTCAGCAATCCTGTAATGGATTTTGTATACTTACATAGTTTTGTCAGTTCTGCACCTGGTTGTGTATCTATATCCTGTGTATCTGTAACTCCTGCTTTAGTCCCAGACTTGCTTTCTCTTCCTTCACATGATCCTTACATCTGAAAAGCCAAACCAGCTTTGAATTGCCTCTTCAGTGGGGCAATTGGTGACAGATACAAAAGTTGTTTGGGTTCTTTGTTAGTGATTTCCTCACCTGGCTGCAGGGGAAGGAGAGGAGGGTGGGCCGATGGCTAAATACAGAAAGCCTGAAGCGTGCCCGTGAGTCCTCTGTTTATCCCAGAGGATGAGTGATGTGTCTGTGTCACTGTTGTCATGCCCTGACTAGATAAAATGTATGTTGATAACTAATAACCTTTAAACAGCTCTGGAGGAAAAGAGGATCTGGATATGGAGGATTTTGCCCTCCAGAAGTACGTGCTAAAGTCAGAGATGGACAAAGCCATGATGCATTTAGTGGCAAGGAGAGGGGAGTTACCAGGAGACCCCGCAGACCTAGATATTCCTTCCTCTGTATTTCATGTGTTAGAAGTTTAGGGAACAGAAATGAGGCTGATGTCCCTGCCTTTGATGGATAGCCATGAAAGTGCGGTGGGTGACAGAATTTTGTGACATCTCCAGTTAAAAGTGGGATCATCCAACCACAGTGAATAGTTTCACATCAGGGAACTCTGTAACTAAGGAGGCACAGTCCAGCATATACATATGTAATCTGGAAATTTCTAGGCAGGCAGTGGAAGTGATCTGGACAGCTCATCCTGGTTTTGATGGCATTCAGAGCTGGCAGCCTGCTTTTGTCTTGGCGTGTGAGTGGAAAGGGTCACGTGAAGCTTTCAGGTTGACTGCACTATCTCAGTTAGGTTTGGGGAAAACCTGGCATTCAGTTCTTATCCAATGTCAGCCAAAGACTTGGGAAGAATTCAGAGTGGAACATTATTACAGAAAAAAAAAATCTGAGAATAGGGATAAGTTATGAGGCCATGGCAAGTGCATCTTAAAGGAAAGACAAAAGGGAGATGTAACTGTCTCAGTAAACACGAGGAGTCACCATAAAGGAGTCTGAGGCGAGTTATTTTCATCAATCAGGAACAGCAGAGCAGGTAATGAAATGCCTAAGTGTGCATCAGGGAAAGTTTGGCTGAAATCCAAGGCAGGTTGAATTACAGTCCCTTTTTCCATTAAGCAGGGGGAGTGCTGGTGGGTGGGGGTTTGCTGCCACGAGTGAGTTACCAAAAGATGGGCTTTGTGCCTCAGTCAGAAGATGCCACAAATGCTGTTCCTAAGTGATTCCTCCCTAGTCCAAGTGAGGAAGTTTGTGCCAGAGAAATCAAACCCTCCCAGTGCCTCACTCTGAAAGGCGGAGGAAGAGTCCGTGGGGTGGTTTGGGGGGGCCTCAGGATTATAAGAGCATATCAAGCATCTGCATGTCAGCTGTGAAATCACAGAATGTCCTGAGTTGACCCACAAGGATCATGGAGTCCAACTCCTGGCCCTGCACAGACACCCCAACAATCCCACCCTGTGCCTGAGAGCATTATCCAAACGCTCCTGGAGCTCTGGCAGCCGTGGGGCCGTGCCCATTCCCTGGGGAGCCTGTTCAATGCCTGATCACCCTCTGGGGGAAGAACCTTTTCCTGATATCCAACCTAAACTTCTCCTGACACAACTTCAGGCCATTCCCTTGAGTCCTGTCACTGGTCACCAAAATACCCAGTGGTCCAGGAGTGTGCCAGTGAGGCTGGCCTGGTGTGGCAGTATGTGTGCTGCAGCTGCTTGTGAGCATGCTGGGATAGGCTGGAACACAGAGGAGACAGCTGTGCCATCCTCTTGTTTGGGATGGAGGCTTCATGGGGCAGCTGCCTGGTGAGAAAACACCTGCTGCTGCCTTGCTTGTATTTGAACCAGGTGACATCAGTGTGGTTGATGCAGTGGCTCTGCAGGGGAAGCTGTGGAGGTTTTTATTGGAATTTCTATTTATTGCATCCTTAGCAGTAGTGGAAGGCTTTGCTCTTTACCAACAGGCTCCTTTGGTTTATGAAGGGTGTGTAAATCCACTGCCGAGCTCCCGCAGTGCAGCAGAGCCTGGTGCGGGACCCCTGCAAATAAAACCTCAGGAGTGCTATTTGGATTCATTACCTTGCCACAGGAGTGTGTGGAGGTTTGTGTCAGAGTCCATGAATTAGAAGATATAAGATATTTAGCATAGATGCTGCTGTGTTCATGTGTGCACAGCCAAGTTAACCAACAGCCAGGGAGTGTCAAAAGTTGGTGGGCAAGAGGTTGGGGATGTCTGTGTGAACATGTTCTTGTAGCAGGTACCTGACTTCTGCCTCCTCCTTCTGCTGGATGAACAAACACCTCAGTCTGCTTGCTCTTTCTCCCCTTTCAGGCTCTGAATTCAGAGCTGTTCTGCACCTCCACATGTCACTGGCTGTGCTTTGGCCCTGGCTTTGCTTCTGCTGATGGAGGAAGGACGTGGGAGCAGGACCTTATTCCCTCCTAGGCTGAATTAAACTCCTGCAAACTTACTCTTCTTGGGAAATTGAGCACCAAGGTCAAGCAGAAACAGCAGAAACTCTTAACAGGCAGCGAGGGATCTGTATTTCTTAATAAAGCTGTGTACAGCAGTTCCATGGAGACTTGGATATTGGTATTTTTCAGAGTAATGGCTTCACTCGGGTGCTTGCAGCTCTGCTGTCCTGTGTGTTTTCCTGCAGGAGGGTTGGGAGTTTGTTCTGCTTCTGAACTTTCCTCTTATTCAGGGAGCGTGTGGGATGGAAAAGCTGCTCTGTTCCTTGGTACCAGGAGCATTGTCAAGGGCAGGAATGGCAGTAACAGAGCCAGCTCTGGAGAGCAGACATGGGAGGAGGCTGCTCAACTCTTCCCCCTCTCCATCCCTTTAATTTATCAGACGTGTCCTTTTTCCTTAGCATTACTGATTCCTTTTCTTTAGGTTTCCTTCCTGTCATTCCCTCGCTGCACAGAATTTCAAAACACAGATCTCTTCAGAGCCTGCAGGAAGATATTTTCATTCATGGGGCTGAAGTTCAGGTGCAGCCTTTCTTTAATTGCTCACTAAATAACCTTTCTTTAATTGCTCACTAAAGCGGAACGAGTGGCTGGTGATGGGAATGGATTTTTCCCCCTTGCAGGCAGCAGTGGCTTGCCAAGGTCAATGAAATCTCCAGAGCTTCTCTCCAACATCAGGTCTGCTGGGATTGCACTGCTGGTGACAGATGGACATTTTTAACCTGGCTGCTACATATTCACTTAGGCAGAGGGGGGAAAGTGCGAACCAGAAAAGCGTTTGGAAGATTGGATTTTCCTCTTGTGAAAATCGCTCCCATTTCTTTCATTCCTTTATTATTTTTTAAGATAAAGAGAAGCGATGGTTCAGGCTGGGTTTGGCATTTCCTCCTTCCCATTTTCATTCCTCCTGCTGTTGTCAGCTCTGACCATCTTCAGAGCTGTGACTTTGAGTGGGTTTTACCAAATAATGCAGTAATTACACTTGGAGGCTCTTTGTAGGCTGTGTCCAGAGCAGGCTGAACTTCATCTTGCAAAAGCCAGTGCTTTAGATCCATGTCCACAGAAGAAACCTTTCAGCATAAATATCCCCCCCAAAAAAATAGTATTTTAAATTTTCAATCTTTCCAAACAAAAACTCTTTAGAAACTTTTGCCTTTCTTTTTTTTTTTTTTTTGGCAGTAAATTGGTGCCTGTGCAAACACTTCAGCTTACTCACAAATACATTAAATTTTTTTGGACAGATGAGGTTGCTAGGATTTAGGGAAATACATAGTGTTTTCCCCTTTGTTTTTCTTCCTGTCATAGTTGCATATGCAACTTGACAAGAGATCCTGGCAGCCTCCTTCTCCAGAACAGTAAACAGAGCCAGTGCTGCAGTAGTTTGCAGATAAATAATGTATTACAGCCTGTCAAATAAAGCTTTGAGCAAATACCACTTTAAAGGGTCATCATTACCCTACAAATCATTATTTCCCAGACCCTTTTGATTCCTTATTATGCACAGAGCAGCCCTGGGAACAGGTCACCTTTTTCAACTACCCCTAAACCTGACAGAATTAGTATTAGCAATATTTCTCCTCTGGATGTTTTTTTTTTAACCAGCAGAAAGAAGCTCATAAATCATCCCTCAACACTTCTCTCTCCATCCAAAAGTCCTTGAAGATGTATTTCTCTTTGCTATCTCAATTAGGAATGTGGCACACATACATTTATTTATTTAAGATCCTTGCTTTGAGATTGTAGAGAATACATCAACTGTTTGATTGGTTTTTAGGGGAAAACTTCCTAGAAATTTAAGAGCCTGCTAACATACAGATGGATATTTAGCTAATATGAGCGTTTGAAGTATATCCTTTTAGCATTGCTTTGGGAAAAGTCTGAGCTGTGTTTTCATCGTGCTGGGTCATGTTACAACTGGGTGTTTCTCTCTTGCACCGATGGGATTTGGTGGATCCTAAATGCTGTTTGTGCCTGTGCCAAGTGGAAGGGCCTGCAGGTTGTTTTAGCCATCTTCTTCTCCAGCAAACAAAGCAAGAGACACAAGCCACCAGTGTGTGTCTGGCCCAAAAATGCCAGCTTGGGAAGGAGGGGCATAATCTATCCTGCTTTTCCATGGGAGGTTTTTACATCCACTCGTGGTTGTCTGGTGAGGCTGAGCCCTCTCTGAGGGCTTTGGTGTCCCCTCCACAGTTGCAGAGCAGGGATTCCTCTCTTGGGCCCAGTTTGATCTGGTGGCAGCAATCACAAAACACTGCTCCACCTTTTTGAGCAGTTTTTTAAACTCCTGTTCTCTGCTTAGAGAGGATTTTAGCACTGGAGTTTTAGGTAGAATCTTGCCCTATTAATACTATTGGTTATGACAAATTTATTGAAGAAGGAGAGTCAGCTGGGAAGAGAAACCTTCCCCTGAAACGTGTGTGGCACCCACACTTGGCCTTTTTCTGAGGCTGTCGGAGCTGCTTCATTTCCCACCAGTGAGCCTTGCTGGCAGAAGGAGAGATGAGAGGAAACCAGTGTCTGCATTTAGGAAATTCCAGCAGGTTCTTTTTTTTTCCACCAGGATGTTGCTCGTGGTGGTGTCTCTGAATTGGTTTGGGCTGGATGCTCCTCAGAGCCTGGGATTTGATTTCCTGCAGGGGAAGGCGGATTGAGTTAGTGGAGGAAAACAACAGAGAAGCAAGGAAGAACAGATATTATGGGTCTGTTGTTTTATGATGGATCCTTGTATTGCCTTTCCATAAAGTTGTGCAATTAAGGAGATGTGGAAGCAGGGGAAATTGCTTATTTGTCCTCTGCTCTCCTCATATGAGGAAGCTTTTCTCTCAGAAGAAAGGAGAGTGGGGTTATTTGATTAAACCGGGCATTTCATCTTATAGACAAGCAGGAATATGCTCATCCTGTCAGTTTTGGGGGGAGTTTGGGACTATTTAACATGTGTTTAAGGTTATGGGTAATTTTTTAAATAGCAAAAAAATCAGGGAGTACCCTGCTGTGTATCTGGACTGGCTGCTGGGACTGGGCTAGCAAAGCTAGTGAAGTGAAGGGCTGCACCCCATTTCTCCTGCTTTCTTCCCCTCCCGCAGGATTCCAGAATGGCCTGGGTTGGAAGGGATCGTAAAGCTCATCTCATTCCAGCCCTGCCATGGGCAGGGACACGTTCCACTGTCCCAGGCTGCTCCAATGTCCCAATGTCCAGCCTGGCCTTGGACACTGCCAGGGATCCAGGAGCAGCCACAGCTTCTCTGGGGACCCTGTGCCAGGGCCTGCCCACCCTCCCAGGGAACAATTCCTTCCTAATATCCCATCTAAACCTCCCTTCTTTCAGTTTGAAACCATTCCCTGCTGTCCTGTCACTACAGTTCCTGGTGAACTGTTCCATAAACGCCTTGGATTTCCTTTCACGTCTCGTTGGCTTTTAATGAATTTCAAAACACGGCCTTTTATATTTCAAGCTAATTTCTTTAGCACCTCGGGTGTCCTGGCCTGCAGGAAGAACACTGGCCAGCATTACATCCCCTTCTCCTTGCCTTGTGCAGATGCGGTATCCACTGCTGGCACCAAGTGGCTGCGAGTGGAAGCTGCTCCGGAGGTGTTGGCCTCGCTGTCCGATTGCATGTGTAGATTTTGGGGCTGCAGTTTGGGACGGGGCAGCACCCCCCCGTCCTCTCTGTTTGTGCTGGCGGGGTGTTGGGAGCAGGAGCTGCTCCGTCCCCCTCTGGGCGGTCACAGCGATGCCAGCTCAGGGACTGCTTTGGCCCTGCTTTTCCTTCTCTAAGATCTATGAAAGGGAAAAAGGCTGTCAGAGGACTTAGTTGCCTCTAATGAGTCCCAGTGTGCTGTGCCCTGCATCCCCTCCTTGTAGGGTTTGGGGTTGTTTTCCCCCCCAAGTGACCAGAAAAATAACCTGTGCAGTGTCATCCTGTGCGTGGAGGCAAATAATTGTGATTACCTGGGAATGGGCACTATTTCCCCTGCCTTTTCAAATACCCAGAGGATTTTAATACCTAACACTGTTTGTAGGCTGTGTATTGAGTACTGAAAGAAAAATTCCTGTAGGCTTTGCACCCTCCTTCATTTCCAAGTGGTGAGTTGTGTTTGGCTAGAAGTCATTCCAGAGGATAGAGCAGCATGGATGTACCTCTGCTCCCAGGCAGGGAGGTAGGAAAGGGGGTGTCAGGGGTAGCTGGGGGTTTTCTTTCATCAGAAATCAATGGGTTTCCACTCACAAATCCTTTGAAGCCCGGTTTCTTTATGGATAAGCACAATCTCTGACATACCAGAAAAAATAAGCAGAATTCCCTCCCTGAAATTTGTCTACATTATCTTTAAATGACATGCCCTGCTTATCCCTTCTGTAATTAATTTAAATGCATCTGACAGTAGCTTGGAGGCAAGATTTGAACTTTCTTTATCCCTCACCGTGATGTTGTTGCTTTTTCTCAGTTCAGTGGTGCTTATATTGGAATTTGGGAACTGGATGTGGACCAGCTCTCATTTCCCAGCCCCTTTCTGGGCTGACCTTTGCAATGAGCACCACTGTACATGACAGCGGGCATCTGACTGTTCTGGTTTAATGTTAGAGATGTTCATTTTAAAGTGAGATAAATAATAAGCAGCATAAATTCCATCTTTTTTTTTGTTTGTTGAAAACAGTTGTGTGGTCTATCAGTAGAAAAATGAAGATGAAAAGTATTTTAATTTTTTGTTTCTGGTCTTTTTTTGCATCTGGTAGTGCAAAACTGACCACAATCTGAAGGTTTAGTTCCAAAAATACTGCAAGGAGCTGGTTCTTTTTTTCCCCATCTGCAGGGAGCTGTGCTTGCTTGTGTTACCCCATGGAGCTGCCCAGTGCCTGAGCCTTAATGCAGGGCAGGGGGAAAGGGGGTTAATGGGCTTTTAGAACCAACTTGAGATTTTCTAAGCATAGTCACCACTTAGGAGGTTGATTTGAGATATTTGGACCCGTTTCCTAGCCTTTAATTAAAGATGCTACCTAAAGCTCTGCTAAAACTCAGGGTATTTTAAGGCTGTTGGTAGAAAAATGCTGTTTTGTGTCTTTGGGGATGAAATTAGAAATATTACAGCAGAAGAAAGCATCAGTGCTGCTTTTGAAGCAGCACCAACGGCAAATTTTTGTGTCCCAGGGGCATTGTAAAACTTCTTTGCATTCTTCAGGCATGGCAGAAACTACTACTTCTGCTTTTTAATGAAGAATGTTTCCTCCAAATGAGTTTTCCTTCTCCTTTCCCCAGCACAGGAGAATGGGAGAGGTCCACATTTTGCATCATGAGTGATCCCCAAAGCCTGTATCAGATGACAGTAAAAACCAAGATCTTTTCCCCAAAACTGTGTGGGCCACTCAGGTGAAAGCACAAGGGGGCTGAGGAGCAGAATTTCTCCATTTGGGATCTGCCTCCTGCCAGAGTCACCCATACAATTCCCTCCAGCCTTGGCGCTTCACTTATCAGGAATTCCTTTGTGTCCCACTGGGAAAAGCAGCCAAAATCTGGTTGGTATGGTAATAATTAAAAATTTATTAGCACTGAAGAACAGCTGAGGCAGGAATGGTGAACTCAGCAGGCAGCAGAATGTCAATCACTGGTACCAAGTTGTTCCCCATGAGTATAAAAATTAATTTTATTGTTAAATGTCATTGTCTGGCTTGTGATCAGCTGGAGTGTTGGTCTTGTGTTTCCTGATAAGTGTGAAGGGATATAATCTGTCCTAAATAAGGGAACCCGAGTGCTGAGATCTGTGAAACTGGGTGAAGTCTAATGTTGATGCTTGTAGATTCACTGAGGTGAGGAAAAAGGAAAGGATGAAATCCCCATTATTCAATGGGCAGAGACCTGGTGTTCCAACCCAGCACCTTCCCAAGCTGGGGAATGGCTCTTCCCTCCTTCCCTGCAGTGAAAAGTCAGGAGATAAACTACTGCTGGAGAGATGCATTAGTGGAGAAAACCCTTCTCTGCCCAAGGGCTTTTTAGAAGCTCTGCAGGGGCCTCAGAGCAGCTTTTGTAAGAGTCAGGGACTGGAAGGGTCTGAGGATGAGGAGAACTTGGGGAAGGTGAAGTCTGGAGGCATCCATAAACCTTCCCTTGCTGGGACATTGGTACAGGTCTTGGAGCAGAGAAGAGTAAAATTAGAAGACTTTTGCAAGACTTCTCTTTGGTTTATTAACCACTGTCCCTGTTTAGAGCAACCGTGGAACTACTCATTAGCTCAGTCCTGTGGGATAAAACTGGGAGGGCAAGATACAAAGGCTTCTCCCAGGAGCTGTCCAAGGAATTGCACGTAGGGAGAATGTTGAGAGACAATCCTGGGGAAAGCAGATATTGGAGCACATCAGGATTTCTCCTTCACCAGTGTTTCCTGCAATGTTAATTTTTTATGGTGCCTTTTTTATGCTTCATACCTTGGCTGGAGCTTTCTGCTGCTCCCTGTTTTCACCTCCCTGTTTTCCTTTCCCTTCCAGTTCGAGCGGCACGACCCAGTGGATGGGCGGATCACAGAGCGGCAGTTCGGGAGCATGCTGCTGGCATACAGCGGGGTGCAGTCCAAGAAACTCACTGTCATGCTCAAACAGCTCAAGAAGCACTTCCAGGATGGAGAGGTCAGTGGTGTTAATGAAAAATTTGGGACAATTTCTCAGCTCCAGGCCAGGCTGAGAAATGAATTAAGCAATCCCCGTCTTCTTCGGAAAAGCATCCGCTCCGTGTTAAGCCCTGGTGGAGAGAGGGAAGAGCTGGGAATGCAGTGGTCAGTGGCCAGTGCAGGCTGTAGGTTCATTCCTTATGAAAACAGATGCTGTAATTTTAAAAATTCAATTTGCTGAATGGCACCCTGGGTCTGGAGTCAGAACAAACACTGAAGCCATGCTCCCAGTTCCTGGCTCAACCTTGGATTCATTAGCTGCTGTGACCAGGCAGTTTATTATTTAGTTATTAACTTCTTGGAAAAATTACCCACAATTTAGAGAGGAGTAAGTTTGCAGACCCTGCATTCATTAATTCAGTGAGAGACCTTGGAATAAGATATCCATACCACAAGATGTGCTTTATCAGGTAAGGCAAGTATGGGCTGAGACGTTATTGAGCATTAGAATTTTACATCTGCTCCTATGATGGATGTTCTTTTATTAAGCTGGAATGTGCTTTTATTAACTAGGATATAAACAAGCAATTCATCAAAGTGAGAATGGATGGAAAGTCTTTGGCTGGCTGTTTTAGAGCTGCTTTCTTCTGACATCAGAACCGGAGTTTATTTCTTAACTGGTTTAGATGCCAAGTATGTTATAAAACAAAAGTTTTGACCAGGGTCTGCTCCTTTTTTTGTTCCTTATGGGATTCCTACATTGACAGCAATAATTTGATTTCTCCAGGAAAAAGTGCTTAAATGCAATGTGTGTCTAATAAAAAATGTCAGCACTGTTGTTAAAGTTTGCAAATTGTTGATTCCTTTGCTGTGATTTTTGGGGTGTGTATATATATATATATGTATGTATGTATAGATACTACTGAACAGTAGCTGGATATATGAGAAAAGAGACAGAGGGATTTATTTTCGAAGGTTTCTTGCAGCAGATGTTTTCTTCCTTTCATGTGTAAGCCAAGACCCTGACATCTGTGCCAGAGGAAGAACTTCTTGTTCTTACCTTATTCCTCATCCCCAAATCAGCCAGATTGTCTTTCTATTTACAGCCAGCCAGATTCAGAGCAAGTCTTTATCTTTCTTTATTCCAAGGCCTTTCAAGGAGAGAAAATGGGCAATAGGACAAAAAAAATTATATTTGCAAGGAACGGAATTGGTGGAAAATTCATGATTCCTTACACTGGTGAGGATGAAATGCCCAGAAACTGTCTCAAACTCACCCAGTAAGGCTTTCCCTTGGAAGTGCAGTTCCCTTGTGAGAGCTTTCTTATGGAATCTGCCAAACCTTGTCTTCCTTGTCTGATGCAATTACCTTGGCTGCACAAGGCAACCCTGTCCACCTCCAAAATGATAAAACTCTGGATTTAGTCTAATCTTTAGCTGATTTCCACTGCTGTTATTCTGCATTCCTGCTTTTGGGAGTGGTACGTTTTCTTGTATTAATTGCTAATCTGCTTTCATTATTTTTATTTTTCTTGAGGAAAAATCCCATCCTACCCTGGATAGGTGAACTTTGCCTATTCAGCAGAGGTGCCACATTCTGTTTTGTTTAACGTTGCTTATGATTGTCCTCCTCAAGTTGTACTTACACAGCTGCTTTTCTCCTCGTAAAAAAGGACCTGACTCATCAGTAATATTCACAAGCAAGGTATCCCTTGGTTTATGCCCCCCTAACTGCTAGAAAACCAAGCCATCTCTTCAGGAACTTGTGATTCATGTCATCTTCTACACATGCTTTGGGGGCTGGCTGGGATAATTTTCTGTGGAGATGGCAGGGGGTGGCAGTGAGGTGAAATTCCTGGCTGAACCTGGCTTCCCAGGTGGAAAGCCCTAATTTTTGCAGGAGGTGTTTGAGCGGTTGTGTTACAAGCAGGTTAAGTGCTTCTGGAGTCTCCCTGCTTATGTTTTGTGAGGTTTACTTGGGTGATGAAGGGATTCAGGCTTATGAATCAACAGCTGGAGCTACAAATGCCATGAAAGAGGTGATCAGTCATCTCTTGACTTGTCTGAGGCTGTCCCAGTCTCTGATTTTTATTTTATTTTGGTAGCTGGAACAGAGTTAATGCTGATGCCAGCCTCACCTACAGGATTTCTCAAAAAAATATTAAATGTCATTAAATTAAATACTGATGGTATTCTTGCTACAGACATTCAGTGGTTTTGTCCACTTGAAAGCCAGGATTTGTAGGATTACACGTGTGTCACTGGTTTTGCTTTTCCAGCTGGTGAAAGGACCACAAAGGCCAGGTTGGATGGGGCTTGGAGCAGCGTGGGATAGTGGAAGGTGTCCCTGCCCATGGCAGGGGGTGTAATGAGATGGGCTTTGAGGTCCCTTCCCACCCAGACCATTCTGGGATTCCAAACAAGGGTCCATTTTGCACAGACAGCAGTGCTGCTTGCCTTGGCATCTGCCATTTTGTGAATTCCAGGAAAAGATGAGGGTTATGGCTGTTTGCTTGGAACACTGCAAACCTCAGATGTCCCAAACAGAGCAGGCAGATCACAGCACAGTGTCTTCTGCTGGCCTGGAAGTGGCCACACACCTCGTGGTTCCTCCAGGCTTTCTGCACTTTCAGTGCCCTGCTCCCAGGCAGGGAGGCATCGTGATAATTGCAAAGATATTTTCTCTTGTAGAACCATTGTACAAAGCAGAGGGATCTTTGCAGTGCTTCCTGCAGAAGTACCTGATTTATTGGATTATTTTTTTCCTAGGACAGTATTTAATTTAATTGTTCTGTGCATCCTAGCGTTCCTCTCGGGAAGAGGAGCAGGCAAACATTCAAGGAAAGCTCCCCGCAGAGTCACCAGGAATTTCTCTCTTCAGTCAGCTCTGCTGTCCACACGTGCTCTCCCATTTGGCCATCTCATCCTTTTTGGCCCAGATCCATGAATCCAGGGCTGGCAAAGCTGCTGTTGCACGTGTCAGTGCACGCGTAGATCATCAGTGCAGTGCCACATACTCACAGCAAAGATAGGAACGAGCTGCAAATGTCTGTATGGGAAGACCTTAAAAATGTTCTTTATCTTTTAAAAGACTGGTGGCTTCTTCTCTGATTAGAGGTTGTGTGAGCAGAGTTACAGCAGATTGTGTAAATTTATATTTGACAGTACCTGCTGAACACGTCCCATTAGTGGAGCTGTGCCGTGTTCTGCAGTTAGGAATTTTAGTATCTTGCTCTATCAATCTGTCGTGCCCGGCAGGATAGGAGGAGCCTGAACCTGAACTGCTCTTGACAAGCTGATTTATCTCTCCCAGAGAGGGAGTCTGAGTGGTTATTACTGTGGTGATGATTCACCTCCTCCCTTGGCTCCGTGCCGTGGCTGTGTTGGAGGAGTTGGAGGCTCCAGCTCTTGTCCCAGCACTGCTGTGGTTGTGCTGGAGCTGAACAGGGTGATAAGATCAGGTGTAGTGTAACCAGGTGGGGTTCCCAGAGCTGTGCTCATCAGCACTTCCTCTCCTGGGGATCTCAGGATGTTTTCCATGACTATCCCAGAGCGTGGCTGTCGGCGCTCACCGAGCACACACTCACCTGACCCAGGTAAGTGGAGCAGACAGGGATCCTGCCTCCAGCAGCAAAGCAAACTGGGACACTTCTGTGCTTTGCAGTGTCACCTTCTGTCACACTGGGTAAGACATGGATGCCCCCAGGGATCCCTGAGTCTCTTGGGAGAGACCTTGCAGTGCACAGTTTCATATTGTCATTGCAAGTGTGCAGGCTTCAAAAAAAATTTTAAGTTCACTTGTTTGCAGTGGTCTCCTGCATCCCAACTACAGGCTGGTGGTGTGTCTGCTCACCTGGGAAATGGTTTTCAGTCCCTTCCCATTGCAGGACTGGTGGGGGCCAGGAGGGAAGCAGGAGGGGAACAAAAGTACAGGTCACAACCCACATCCTCAAGTGCCATGGCTGAGTTTTTGGAGTGTGCAGATGAATTCCCTTCTGGCTACAACTTTGGGCCAGTGAGTCACTTTGTCATTTCCAGGCAGTGTCTGTGACCTCCGTTTCCCATCACCACATTGAGTGTCTTTTCTCTGTCCTAGGGGCTGACATTTGAGGAGGTGGAGAACTTCTTCACTTTTCTGAAGAACATAAACGATGTGGACACGGCTTTGAGCTTCTACCACATGGCTGGAGCTTCTCTTGATAAAGGTATTAAAACCTGTGGGATGTTCAGGTGCTGAAAGCCTGAGGGAGCACAACTCATGCCATGTCTTTGGAGTTGGGAAGATGTCAAACAAGCCCGCACTGACAGGTTAAAAGTGTACCCAAACTGCAATTCCTCCCTGTAACGAGGTGCTTAGCTCGCTACATCCATGCATAAAGAGGGATTTCAGGTTTTATACTTGACAGTTTTAGATACAGGGAGAAGAAAGGCTGACATGTAGCCTGAATGGATGAGGAAGCAGTTATTTTGTGGTAGTACCTTCAGCAGGCCCATTCTGCTGTGTGCAGAGGCAAGGTGACCTGATGAGTGTGCCACAGGCTCTGGCTCCAGATCCCAGGGACACCGGTGTTTCTTCTTCATCCCCATCTTCTGAAGTGACCTTCTTTTCTCCTTATAAAAAGGACTTCAAAAATGAGCGTAAAAAATTTCTTGCAGACTTACCTTCTGTGAAGGTCTCTGTTGCACGTGGCAGAGGCACACCAGCAGTGGGGCTGGTGGTAGGAACTGCTTGACCCCTGTTCTGTTTCAGCTTTGCTCAAAAATCTGAGACTTTGCCTAGAAATAAGGGCTGGATGCTGCATTTCTGATTGGAAATCCAAGCAGTGGCAAACACCTTTGGAGCTCCTGGGAGTGCTGGAGGGAAAGAGGGGGAGCACTGAAAGGCCACTGAGGTCCCAGACTGAGCATTAAAGTCTGTCCAGAGACTCTATTTCAGATAACCCACAGTCCAGAGGAGTGGACTGAATAAACCTCAGAGCTGGTGTTTCCTGTGGACCTTGATAATAATGAGGTTTATTGATCAGACCAATTCATATCCTCCTCCTTCTCATCATGTTTCCTTCTCTGTGCTGGTCTGTCTCAGGCATGTTCTTAGATCTGACATGCTGTTGTAAAAAAAAAAGCCAAAAAACCCCCAAAACACATTTCAAACCAAAGTCCCACTCTGCTGCCAGGATCTGTCACAAGTGTGTGCTTTGCTCTTCTGGATTTTTTTAAGAGGGCTTTTTGTTTTTTTAAACAGACTGAGAATATAAAAAAAAGATGGCAAACTCATTAAAAGATTTTTAGGCTAAGTGGAAACTCTTGTCTACTACAAAGTTAAAGCTGATTTATTTATGCAGCTGCAGAATTAAACATTGTGGAAGTCAGCTATTCCAGCTGCTGCTGTTGTCGGAATATTAAGGCATTAATAGGTTTTGGGGCAGTGGAATTACAGAGGGAAACAAACGTGTCACATCTCTTCTAGAGTGTGTCAGCAGCCCTTCTCATCTTAAATTTTTTTGGGGGTAAATCATCTGTACTCTTTGGTTTAGATCATCATCACCTTAAGACTTTCTTTTGAACCTGATAGGATTTTCTTTCATTTAAAAGTAAAATACCAAGTCTGGGTGTGCTGCTGCTGCTCTGAGCCCTTTCTGCAGCATCCCAGAGGAGGTAATAGCCCAGCAAATCCAATTTACTCAGTGCCTACAGGAAATTAGTGTTTGTCCTGTCATGGAATGTCTGTGTGCAGTTGGTAAATCAGTGTGATTGCTGTTTAATTATGTGCCATTAATGAGCTCGTGCAGCCTCTGAGATGGGAGTGTTTGGCCGGGGTAAGGGAACCTTCCTTGGGCAGGAACCAGATTTAAATCAAATAAACCATAAATGGGGTGTGCCCTCCCAAAAGTCGAGCTTTCACAAGGTTGCTTGTTACAAACTAACAAATGCAAAAATTACTTGTGGGATAGGGACTAGGAAGAGGTTAGTTTGTGTAATAATTTGCTGCTAACAATGCAGCAAACATTATTATGATTTTAGAAGGGCTGTTTAAAATTTCAGAGGGGAGAAAATGGCCGGTACCAAACAGCCAGAGCTTGACAGCCTGTTTTCTGTGCTGAGTTAAAGTTGCTTCTTCTTCTAAAAAGGATCATAAACCTGTGTTTTAATGACCCATTTAAAAACACCCAGATTATTTGTTAGCTCATCTTTCATTTTCCCAGCAACATAATAGCTGTCATTCTCCTAAATCACAAGCATTCCTTAGAAGACTTCCCCAGCCTGGGCTCACAGCTGGAAGCAGGACAGGAACTGAATTTGGTGCTTATTCCCTTTTCAGGAGGGTGTGAATTGCACTTTTCCTGGCACTGTGGGCAGCCAGGCTTTCCAAGCAGCCCTTCTGCCGGCAGAGAACCATGGGATAACTCCTCTGGGGTTCAGGGCAAGGCATGGATGGGCCAAAAGCACGGGGAGACGCCTGAGCCCACTGCTGATCCGTGGCTTGGAGCAGGGCTGGAGCCCCAGAGAGGTTCATGGAAAATCATTTTATTTGAATTATGCTGCTTGAAACGGCTGCAGAGTTGACAGGGAATCGGGAAGGAGGCAGAGGTGAGCTTGGAATGCAGTCAGGGAATTGCTGCTTTCTTTGCTCTGCCTTGGAGATGGATGGAAGAAGTCAGTCCCCCTGGAAGCACAGCTGGGATTGCTCCTCTGGAATAATGGCAGTGCTGGTGGTTGGGAGGGGAAGACTTGTGAGGGGTCTCTGGAGACCCTCATATCCAACAGGATCCCCTACAGCCACTCGCCCTGGGCCACCTGCAGTCAGGTTTGGGATATCTCCAATGAATCTCTTTTCTTTACATATTTATGGCTGCGGATATTGCACAAACAGGGGGTTGGCTCTGCCTTTGGTCTGGGAGCTCTGCTTTTTTCTCCCTGATCTCTGTGACTTTCTGTCATGCCCCCTTTGATGTCAAAACAGCTTCTGCTCAGCTGCAGGGCTGCAGCCTCACAGTTTGAGGAGACAAAGGAAAATGTGCTGGGCCCACAGGATTGCATAAGGCTTATCCATGTCTTTCCTGGATGGGTGTTCCAGCATGCATGCATGCAAATGATTTGTAAAAAGTTAAACAGATTTTGGTAGCTCTACTGTCAGTGATAGCATCCAACATTTTCAACTGGGAGCCTTGAAATGAAATGTGTGCATCAATGTGAGACTGATTTCTGGGAGCCCAAGACACATGTGTCCTGCCTTTCCATCCTGGAATGGCCCAGGGCAGGGAGCTCTGCTCCCATCACCCCGAGTGCCATTTGGAAAACAAAGGCAGCAGCCCAGCCGTCCCTTCTTTCGGCCAAATGTGTGATTAATCTCAAGTTGGAGGAAAAAGTGAAGTTTGCCATCTGGCGAGGCTCTGGCCTGGAGCGAAGCCCCGTTTGCAGGCACTCGGTGAGGCATTGCTCACGGTGCAGTTCTGGGAATCAGAGCGGAAAAAAAGGATAACTGTGTCAGACACTAAACTTGCACAATATAACTCAGATGGCTCATTAAAGGAACCAGTGGGAGATACCAATGCATGAAATTTTAGAAGCTTTTTCAGATAGACATGTGGAACTCATTTTTGATGATATGAAATCCAGGAAAATTTCTGTCCCAGAGCCCCAAACCTGGACAGGCTTTGTTTTAAGAGATGTTCCCCAGAAGCATCTATTTCATTTTGTGAAATGGTAAAGAAATTACTCCAGCAGATTTACTTCAATTTTATTTGCCTCCCTGAGCTACCTTGTAGTCTGGAGCATGGAAATGGAAAGCAGAGACGTTTTCCCTCTTGCCTATGATTCCTTAAAAACCAGCACAGCCCTAACGGAGCACAGCACAGTCATGCAGCCCCTGTGAAGTCATTTTGGCATCAAGCAAGAACGATGGGATGGAGCTGACTCTTGTGCAGTTGGAGTAATAAGAGAGGAAGCAGGAACTGGTGGCCATGAGTACAAGTTCCAGCTGGGAAAACTGTGGCCGTGAAAAATAAATAGGAGAGGAGGGATGAGGAGAATCCCTGCAGAGATGGAAGGAGGGGGTGAAATCTCAGCAGAAAACCATGACTTATAATTAAAGGAATTAGGACAAGGGGCAATGGTTTTAAACTGAAAGGGGAGATTTAGATTTGGTGTTGGGGAGAAATTGTTCCCTGGGAGGGTGGGCAGGCCCTGGCACACGGTGCACAGAGAAGCTGTGGCTGCCCCTGGATCCCTGGCAGTGTCCAAGGCCAGGCTGGGGCTTGGAGCAGCCTGGGACAGTGGAAGGTGTCCCTGCCCATGGCAGGGGTGGGGCTGGATGGGCTTTGAGGTCCCTTCCCACCCAAACCATTCTGGAATTCTGTGATCTAGGAAATCATTCTAACTTCTTCTTTACATGTAAGGCTACAGCAATAGGGTACCTAGGGCACCAGGAGGGGAGGATGGCATCAAGGTGAAGTACCTTGAGAGAAGTTGTACATTTGCAACAAATTAAATTAAATTTGGTGTTGCTGTCTGAGGAAATACAGAGTAATGACTGTTGACTGGAGCTATGTCACTCATGGTTTTTCATTCAGAGGAATTTCACTCAAGAAGAATAATTATGTGGGAAAAGCAGGGTCCTACTTGAGATTATATATATTTCACATATATATAATGTGTAATTTCAATTTTCTCCTGCATTATTTAGTAAACGGAGAGGTTTTGTGGGGAAAAAAAAGGACCTGATGGTGGCTAGCAATTCCTCTCAGAATTTCACTCAGGGGAGCAGAAATGGGGTGGAAGGTACCAATAATGTAAACATTCATTTTAAAAAATCCTATTAGAAATATTTTTTGCAGTTTGTAATTAATCCAGTTACGGTCTATACTGGATGATTATTTTTTCCTTTCTGACACAGTTAACTCTCCAAAATTCCTGAAGGACTGGGGGTGCAGAAACCCATAAGGATGCTGTGGAGGAAAGCAGAGGCTGGTTTTGGTTTCAGTCTGGTTTTGTGGTGCATCCCTTCCCTCTTTTCCCTTGCTCCACAGCTAAGCATTGATCCCAGTTGCTGGGGATGGCATTTCCTTGGGTCAGGCTTTGTAGGGAAGCAATTTAAATACACTCACACCAGCCTAGTGAGGGCTTTTTCTTTCCTATTTGTGCAGCAAAATCAACTGCCTGACCCTGCCAGATTGACAGCTCCATGGATTGCCCTTTTCTAAAGGTGGGAATAAAACTTCTGCTCGCTTCTCTGCTGCCAGGCTGGAGAGAAAAGGGAAATAATTCCTTATAACTCTTTATTTTATTGCAGGGTTAACCTGGTCTGCTCCCCGCAGGAGGGTGGGTAGGTTCATTCGGCAGTTACTGGGTTGCATGAGGAAAAGCAGTTTTTGTAATTCCCAGCCTGCTGGCATAGGTGCTTGATAGAGTATCATCTTTGGAATGCTGTCAGAAGGAGCTGCCTCGTTGATCGAGCTTATTCCAGGCCTCTCTGAAAACACAAAGACCGTTTTCCACGGAGGAACAGGAGTCTCCCGCTGCGGTCAGCACATCCTGACCCCTCTGTGACCCTGTGCCCTCCCTCTGTTGCAGTGACCATGCAGCAGGTGGCCAGGACAGTGGCCAAGGTGGAGCTCTCGGACCACGTGTGCGACGTGGTGTTCGCGCTCTTCGACTGCGACGGTGAGTGACCACCCCAACCTCAGCCAGGCCGGGAGAGAGTCAATCCAGGGGAAAAACACAGGGGAAGAGGGCTCTTCTTGCCATGCTCTTTGTCCCTGCATCCGTGGTGATCCCCCCACCCTTTTGGAAAGGGTATCCAGTGTACCCACCTTGTGAGATGTGGGTCTTGGAGCACGGATGGGAGAGTTTGGTGTGCACACTTTGCTCCTTTCTTCCCCCCCCAGAACTCCAGTTTGCTTAACAAAATGAGCTATTGTGTTCCAGTGTTGGAAACGAGCCGGTCTGGGGCTTTCTCTCCAGAGTGTCCTAGACAAATCTCAGCTTAATTTTTAATTAATTAATGGCAGCTCTGTGCCCTGCTGGGAAGCTCGTGGCTCTGCAGAGGATGCGAGCGCTCTGGGGTAGTCATTGCCACACTGAAGCACTCCCGGCCTGATTTAATGGGAGTTACCGGAGTCTCTGCCAGATGGCAGCGATTCCGACTTGGAAATCCTGCATTTGCCCAAAACTGCCAAGCCAAAATCAGAGTCCTGGCTGGCACCCTGCTTCTCCAGCACAGTCACCAGCATCTGGCAGCTCTGAGTGTCAGCATAAGTATGAACATTAACAAATGTATTTCACTATTCTATTCCTTGTTGTCCCTCTCGCTTTCAGCCCCACCTGCTCCTTTGCAACTTTCTAAGGTCACATCTCCTGTTTTATTTTCCTCTGTGCTTCACTGCCACTGTTCTGATACAATCTTCAAGCCAGATGATCAGGCTGGAGATTAGTGTGTGCTGAAGTGTATCCAAATATTCCCTGTTTGCCTTTTCTCAGAGGAGAATCTCCTAAATATTTTGATAGCAAATCTTTGGGGGGAAAGACTGTGGTTGCCAGAGGAGTCCCTCAAGGAAGAAATCAAGTAGAAAAGCAGGCACAGACCTATTTTTTAATTATTATTTTGTTGTTTTCATTCCATCAGTGATGACAAACATTAAAAACCTGCAGCACTGGAGGGAATTTTGCTCACCCCTTGATTGTTTGCTGGAATTTTGCTGCCCAGTGGTAGCATTCTCCAGTAACCTCATTCATCAGATCAACAAATCTTTCCTTCTACTCCATTAAGAAAAATCTGTGCACCCATAATTTCCTAAATCACTTAAAGCAGTGTTTCCTGTGAGGACACGGACATTTGATTTGCATTTGCTTTTCTGCCTCCTGCAAGCATCCACACAGTTGGGATTCAAACTCTGTGGCTCAGGAACCCTTGCTCAGCAGGATATTTTGGGAGGTGGGAGCCAAATGTGGTCTCAGTCTCTGCAGGAAAGGACACTCATGGCTGCTGCCCTTTAAAGTTATCATTTCAAGGAGGTTGCTGGTGGGTCTCTGATTATTTTTCCTCCTTTTCGCAGGGAACGGGGAGCTGAGCAACAAGGAGTTTGTTGCCATCATGAAGCAGCGGCTGATGAGGGGCCTGGAGAAGCCCAAGGACATGGGCTTCACCCGGCTCATGAGGGCCATGTGGAAGTGTGCCCAGGAGACCGCGTGGGACTTCACGGCTCCCAAGCAGCAGTAGGGGGGTCAGGAAGGAGCACCCCCATTCCCTGGATCAGCCCTGACACAGCCTGTGGGCACCGGTGGGGTGGCACCAGGCTCTGGAGAGCCCAGGCTGTCTGTAAACAGGAGGGTTTTGTAAATCCGAGTTAGAAATCCACGCCTGTTGTATTTGCTTGCTCCTGGCTCCTTAATGTTCCTCTCTTTCAGGAACAAGGAAAGGAATTTTACTGCCACCACCTCCGCAGCGTGATGTGCCCTGCTCGAGAGCTGGGCCCAAAATCACCTTTATTTAATGCTATGAAGAAATGGCATGGGGATTATTTTGATTCTCAGACTGCTCCTCAGAAAAGTCCTGCGATTCCTGGATCCCAGACCAGGATTTCAGCCAGCCAAAAGCTCCGTGCTGCACCTGCTGCAGGAGGGCAGAGGTGCTGCCTCTGGGGAAGAGCAGCTGAAAGTAGTGGAGCAACTGGCTCTCCTGCCCTTCCTACTGTGCACAAGCATCCTGCTGCAGGAGCTCCCTAAATTAATTTCCTAAATGGAGAGCCCTCTCCGTGGGGACTTGTACCAGGAAGGGGCTGGCAGGCGTTGGTTGCCGGGTGCTGTCCTCTGTAAAATACCATGTAAAGTTGTTGCTCACAACAATCTGGCTGTGTCTCTCCATTGCTCCAGGTCTTCATCCAAGCCTGGGGCTGGGCCACTGAAGGTGGGGCGTTTTGGAAAGCGGGGTAAAAACCCCGTGACTTTCCAGAGCTGGAAAGACAAAGGGGATAAATCACTCCTAGAATACTTTCCTTCCTCAGCACAGGAAGGACCTGGAGCTGCTGGAGCAGGTCCAGAGGAGACCACCAAGATGATCAGAGGGATGGAGCAGCTCTGCTGGGAGGAAAGGCTGGGAGAGCTGGGATTGTTCAGCCTGGAGAGAAACTCCAGGGTGACCTAACTCTGGCCTTCCAGGGCCTGAAGGAGGTGACAAGAAACATGGAGAGGGGAATATTTACAAGGGCCTTGAGTGCCAGGACAAGGGGAAATGGCTTCCCACTGCCAGAGGGCGGGGATAGATGGGATATTGGGAAGGAATTGGGCCCTGGGAGGGTGGGCAGGCCCTGGCACAGGGTGCCCAGAGCAGCTGTGGCTGCCCCTGGATCCCTGGCAGTGCCCAAGGCCAGGCTGGACATTGGGGCTTGGAGCAGCCTGGGACAGTGGAAGGTGTCCCTGCCCATGGCAGGGGTGGGACTGGATGGGCTTTGAGGTCCCTTCCAACCCAAACCATTTTAGGATTCCATGGTTCATACGGGCATATTGATCCTGATCAACCCAGCTAGAGTCATCTTCCTCCCCTCCCTTGTTTCCCAGCCAGAACCTACTCCTTTGGGGTGTTCTGGGTCCCTGTGCTGTCACACGTCACACCCCACAGACCACTGTGGGGAGGGCACGTTTGGCCCTTCCTGGCTGCAGCTGTTCTTCCCTGTCTCCTGCCTGCTCCCTATGGCAGCCTTCAGGGATCTTGTCACCTGTCTCTGAATTCTCTCGTTTGGAAGGAAGGCCGTTCCCGCCATCCCTCGTGCGGCTGAATGTGAAACAGCCCCGAGCAGCCTCAGCCCCTCCCGGGCACGGTTCCTGCAGTCAGGACCTCTTTCAAAGGCAGGAAGCTCGGTAAGGAGGGAGGACTCTACTCTGAAGGAATTCCTGAAGGGGTTAATCCTTCCCTTCTGAGCCCCCTCCGGCAGCAGAATGCTGGGGTGCCCTTTGGCGTCCCCTCCCGCTCCCCCCAGGAGCCCCCAAAATCCCGCTCCCTCCCNGCATTGGTATTGCGCTGGCCGCCGTCAAGGCCAACCAGCCCGACAAGGCCCGCCGCTTCCTGGAGAAGGCGCAGCGCTTGTACCCCTCGCAGCGGGTCCGCGGTGAGCGTCGGGCCGGGGGCGCGGCGGGGGGCCCGGGGGAGCGCGGCCTGAGCGGCAGCCGCCAAGCCTGACCTCTCACCCTCACCGCGCCTGCGCAATGCGCGCGGGGCACGCCGGGAAAGCGAGTTCCTCGGGGGTCCCGGGGGGTGCTCTGGGGTCTCGGGCTGTGGTACCGCCTAGGACCGGGTATCCCCTGAGCCCAGGTACCGCCTGGGACCGGGTACCGACGGGCTGGGATCGGGTACCGTCGGCCCGCGGCCTCTGTCTTTAACGGGGGCTCCCAGTGAGGAGGGGGCCGGGAAGGGGGACCGGCTCCCCGGCTCCGCGCTGCTGTGGGACCCTTGAGCCGAGGGCACAACACCCGCTGCTGGTGGAGCAGCGCTGAGGGGAGGGAAGGAGCTTGGCAAGGAGAGTGAGAAGTTCTCGGGGGTCTGCGAAAAGCCCTTCTCCCCCTATCCCTCCTTTCCTATTCCTCGTGTCCTCCTCCTGTTAATCTTATATTCCACCTTTCCCTCTCCTATTCCTCCTTTCCTGTTCTTCCTCTCCTCCTCCGGTTCCTATTCCTTTCCTCCTGTTTCTGTCCCTCTCCTCCTCCTGTTCCTTTCGTCCTCCTCCTCCGCCTGTTTCTCTCCTATTCCTCTCCTCTTCCTGTTTTTCTCCTCCTCTTATTCCTGTTCCTCTCCTCCTCCCATTCCTCCCCTCCCTCTCCTATTCCTCTCCTTCCTGTTCCTGCATTCTCCCTTGTATTCCTTCTCTCCTCCTATTTCTCTATTCCTCCTCCTCTCCTTCTCTTATTCGTCTTCTCCTTCTCATCCTTCCTCCTCTCCTTCTCCTGTTCCTCCTCCTTTCCTCCTCCCATTCCTCCTCCTCTCCCGCTCCTCTTCCTGTCCCTCCTGTTTTCATCATATTCCTCCTCTCCTTCTCTAGTTCTTCCTCCAGCAGTTTCTCACTGTTTGCAGACAGCCAGGCCGTGGCTGAGCTCACACTCTCACACGTGTAACAAAATAATCTTCCATGAAGACTTTCTGCCAGATTTATGATTGTTTTTCTAATTTCCTGGAAGCTTTAGTTAATATGGGATGTGGTTTGTGAAAGCAGCCAAACACAATTCTTTCCCTGCACGTTCTTACATTGCAGAATTTTATGCAAAGGGCTGTACGTTTAATTTTTTTTCGCTTTGACCTCATCTGAGTTTGGATTCTTTGGCTGAGTTTTGCGGCTTGTTTGTCCCAAGGCTTCCTGTAATCCTCTTTTTGGTTGCACCAGGCCTCTTCCCCGTTCGTCAAACACAGCGTGTTGTGCGTGTGGTGTGGTTTTCCTTCCCTCCCTTTCCTTCAGGATTTATACTTTGGTGAAATTACTGGGTAGGAAAAGTGACTTTTGGAGGAAGGCAGAGGCCGGGGGGGGCAGCAGGGCGGGTTAATGTTAAACACAACGTGCTAATTTGTGGCCAGACCCAACCAAGTTTCTCATCCAAGGACCCTTTGCTTGCTGTCCTGCTGGGTCTGGAGTTGGGAAGTGCTGCCAGAGATCCCATGGTGGTCACTGAGTCCCTGTGGAGCTCCTGGGACATCTCTTTCCTGGGAGTTACACAGGGTTTGGTAACACTCAGCGACACGGCCCTTGTGCAGCCAGTGCTGCAATCTCTGACCCTGGCTGGGATTTTTGAGATCAGGGAAGGGTTTTGCAAGGAGATTGCAGCAAAAATCTGTGTCAGGGCACGTTGGCAGAGGCATGGTCACATGCTGGTCACCTTTAAGTGGGAGTTGGGGGAAAATTCATTGGAAGTTGGGCAAATGTTGGCTAATAAGGGAGGAAGAGAGCTCCGTGGCACATGCTGGGGAGGAACCGAGTTGGCAGAACTGAAACCGAATTCTTCATTCTCTGCTTCGGTAATCCCTGAATTTGTGCTGTGCTGGGGCTGCACGCAGGATTCAGAAAGCAACAGGATTGGGGCTGTAGGGCAGAATGGGACTGACCCGTGGCCATCTGTGGATTTCTATGGTTGGGTTTGGGAAGTGCACTTTGGGCAGCAGGGGAGGGGGGGATTCTGCCTCTGCCCCACTCAGGTGAGACCCACCTGCAGAGCTGCCTCCAGCCCTGGGGCCCAGCACAGGAAGGATGTGGAGCTGCTGGAGAGAGGCCGGAGGAGGCCACTGAGTTGCTGAGGGGACTGGAGCACCTCCCCTGTGGAGCCAGGCTGGGAGAGCTGAGGCTGCTCAGCCTGGAGAAGAGAAGGTTGTGTGGAGAGCTCACAGCTCCTTCCAGGGTCTGAAGGGGCTACAAGAAAATTTGAGAGGGATTTCATCAGGAACTGGAGTGGCAGGACAAGGGGCAGTGGCTTCCCACTGCCAGAGGGCAGGGATGGATGGGATATTGGGAAGGAATTGTTCCCTGGGAGGGTGGGCAGGCCCTGGCACAGGGTGCCCAGAGAAGCTGTGGCTGCCCCTGGATCCCTGGAAGTGCCTAAGGCCAGGCTGGATGGGGCTTGGAGCAATCTGATCTACTGGAAGGTGTCCCTGCCCATGGCAGGGGCTGGCACTGGATGGGCTTTGAGATCTCTTCCAACCCAAACTGTTCTGGGATCAGAATCTCCTGGTAAGCTGTAGGGAACTAAGCCCAAAGCAGCAGGAAGGGGGGTAGGTGGGGGAACAGCCTCGTGAGGTGAAATTTAAAATCACCTACCAGATTGCTCCAGGTCTGGAAGGAGCAAAACCCATGACTGTAATTCAGTGAGCACTGGAAGTGTGGTGAGTATGAGGAAGGGAAGGATTTATTTTTCTAAAATAAATTATTTTTAAATTTGTGAAGCCCCCAAGCCCAAAAGCTCATTCAGTGAGTTACTGCCCCTTAGCCCACTGTCTTTTTTATCCCTCATCCCGTATTGGCTTTTGGATTACCGAGTGGATTTTTTTTGCCCCTCCAAGCTCTGGGGCCAGATAGGATATCTTGGCTCATCTCTTGGCCTGCAAGTGTTGTTTGCACTTGCCTAAAGAAGGTGATGCCCCCATAGTGCAAGGTCTGCAATGTGCAATCCATGGGAGGAGGTGGAACGTCCTTCCCAGTTCTGGGTCTGGATAAAAGACTGCAAGCTCAGGATACTGGGGCCTGTGTAAATATCCTTGGCTGGGTTTCACTGTAGCACGTGTGCCTGTTCTTTTTAATGGGGGTGAAGAAATCAGTCTGATGCTTGGTTTAAAAAACAGTTTTAAAAGATGGTGCTATCCAGCTGCCAGGGAAACGCATGATGGAAAGATGCTGGGAGTCTCCCTGCATTGTGTCACCTGTGTGGTTAGGCCAGGCCTGCATGTTTGGCCCCCCTCGGCTGGAGAGGATGGAGACAGTGCCTGAGCCTTGCAAGGAGGAAAAGAAAAGGGAAAGTGAATTTATCCACATCAGCAATTGAGAGGGAAGATGGTTCTCACAGCTGCTCCGAATCCGTAGGTAGAGACAGGAGAACAAAGCGCCCGTGTGACTCGTGTGAGGAGCTGGCAGCCATCGGTGCTGCAGTTCTGTCCCCAAAAGGGGAGTGTCCCCGTGGGATTGGCAGCCCACGGAATTATTTTTCTAAGCTCTCTAAAGATGTGGCATCGTCACATCGCTTCCCCTGCACTGTAGGCTCTCAAAGGCAGGAGATAAAGAATAATACACTTTATAATGTGCTAGAGGACAAATTTGGACATGCTTTGCTGTCAAGGAGAGGTGGAAGGGAAAAAAGGACAGGGACACACACTGCTTTGGTGATCTGCTGTGGCTCCTGGGCTGTCTGTCTGGGTGGTCCTGGGATTTTTATGGAGGTTGTGTGTGTTGGGAGAAGCAGAATATGTTCAGGAGTAGCCCTCACACCTGGGTGAGAAGCAGCAGGAAAGGTGAGGGTCTTCCTGAGGAAGGATGGGAGGGTCTTGGAACGGTGGCAGAGATGAAGAGGGGTCTCTTCATAGGAGAGCTGGAAGGGCAGGTTGAGCTTGGTGCTTTCTTCTCTATGTTTTTCTTTCTCTTGTTTCAGTTCTGCTGGAGTCACTCAACAAGAACGAGCAGTCGGCCAATGGCCAGTCCCAACCCAGGGAGTCCACAAACCCTCAGTTCAGGAAAATGAGCGGCGATTTCCCGTCGGCCAATGGAGAGGCTGGAGGGGAGGCCCCCAAGGGCTACACTCAGGACCAGCTGGATGCAGTGAAGAGGTTTGTGCACAGTGGGCATTTGTTTGACTTTATCACGTGATACCCGTCTGCTTTTCACAGTATTTTAAAGATTTCAGCTTTGAACCATATGGAATAGCATTAAGAACATGCCCAGGAGGATTTATAGCTCCAGCAGCCTTGGTAGGCAGCTGGGTTGGGTCTGTTCATTTTCCAAACTCTGTTTCAAGCTTCTCTTTACTCCTTTCTCCCATTTACCCATCCTGGAAGCTAAAGGACTGAATTGCAGGTGCAGTCACTTGGTAAACTTTGTTTAAGGTTATGGGCACAGCCTGAATTGCGCAAGAACAGCTCTAAGGGACTTGCAGGAATGTTTGTTACTGTCATCCACTTCTCCAAAATCCCAGCCTGCTGGATTCTGTCTCTGTCACGTGACTTGCAGAAGCCGTGGCTGGGCTGTGAGTGTGCCCAGGAAGAACTGGGCTGCACGCTCTGGGCAGCTCCCTCCTTCCTCCTCTGGAATTCAGCTGATGCAGGTTTTAGACCTGGGAATTGGCTGAGGAGAAAGTGGGGGGTGAAGGCCGATATCCTTCAGGTCCTGTAGTCCTTCCCAAACAGCCTCCAAAACGTGAGCACAATGAGTGTGAAGTTTATTTGCCAATCACATTCCTGTGTGGGTCTAAGGAGAGGCCCCTCCACCCCCACTGGCCCAACTCGTTCTGTGCTGGTCATGCCAGCACAGCCGGAGTGAGTCAGTGAAAACAACTAGGTCACCCTCTGAGCAGCGAGGGCTGAGTAATCCAGAGATCCCTGAGCAACATCCATCGGAACCGTGCTGCGTGAGGAGTCTCAGAGCTGACGAGCATTCAAGACAAAGAGATTTTCACTCCTGGAACTCAGTGTCCCTGTTTTCTCCCCTCTCCCTTGGCAGGGTAAAGCAGTGCAAAGATTACTATGAAATTCTGGGAGTGAATAGAGAAGCTTCCGATGAGGATCTGAAAAAGGCCTACAGGAAACTGGCGCTGAAGTTCCACCCGGACAAGAACCACGCGCCGGGGGCCACGGAAGCGTTCAAAGGTAAAGCCAGCTCCAGATTTGTGGCCAGCCCCCGACTCTCACTGAGCTGGGCTAGTGAGAACCCTTAAAAACAACCCCACGAGTCAGGCAGAGTGAGATAAAGCTGCTCTGTGTGAAGTTGTCTCCCTTCAGAGCTGATTGTGTCATGAACAAAGTATGAGCTTAAAATAATAAACACAGGTTGGCACGGGTAGGATTCACCTCTGTTGGTTGGATAAGGAGAAGTGTTCCTTCTCTTTCTCCCAGCAGCCCTTCCTGTGTGTTGCTCCAGCCTCCTGGCACGCTGCTCAGGAGGGAATTCTGTTAGGATTAATCCAGTTAAGTTGTGCAGCACCAGAGGCAGCTGTTGGGTTCACAAACCCCTCAGGAGAAACATTCCAGGAAACACCCAACCACTGGTGGGTGGAACTGGTGGATAGAAATCCTGGGTGGAAGTTTCGAGGGTGAAACTGCAGCAGCCATACAAGCTCAGCCTCAGAAAAGGAGCTGTAGCTCTGCTGCAAAGAGCCCAATTCTCAGAGCCTCTCTAGAAATGCAGCAGGGATGTTTCCTGGGTAATAAGATACCTTAAAGCTGGAGTAATTTTCCAAGAGAAATGCTATTGCTTGGACCATATAACCACATTTTCCCCTGCAAATTGTGGAGGTTTGATTATTATCGAGTTAAACACAGAACTCCTTGGTGACAGTCGTACAGCCCTGGTTTGGAAGCCATTTAAATAGTCTGATTCTGGCCACTTTTTAGGGAGAAATTCTTTACTCAAGACAGTGCTGAGGCTCTGGCACAGGCTGCCCAGAGAAGCTGTGGCTGCCCCGTCCCTGGAAGTTTTCTAGGCCAGGTTGGATGGGGCTGGGATATTGGAAGGTGTCCCTGTCCATGGCAGGGGGTGGAACGAGAGGGTCTTTAAGGTACCTTCGACCCCAAAGCAGTCTGATTTTGGGAGTGAAATGCATGAGACCTGTGCTGGAGCAGGGAGCAGGGCTGGCCTGGTGTGAGTGTACTGACACAGTATTCAGGGGAGCTCCTCACAGACACGAATTCAGCAGTAAAAGTCTTAGGTAAGGTCTGTCCAAGCCTTTTAAGACTTAAATCCTTCCCTGCTAAGTGTTAGCAAATAGTGACTGATCCCCAGCTGCTTGGGAGAGCCTCCGTTGGTGTGGGGGCAGATGAAAGAGCATCTGCACACAGGTATCAGCTCTGCCTGTGCAGAGCTGCTGCTCCATGGCTCATCCTTGGATCCCTCAGTGGCCAAAGGCAGGTTTCCTCACCTGTAATCTTGAATAATGATGTTTGCCCAAGGCCTTGGCAGGAGTTACATGCCAGAAGTGGAGCGTTAAGCAAGGTGCCCTTTATCCCCCACTGTGGGGTTATCTCCTCCAGGCCTTGCTTCCATGGCTTCCTGTCCTTCAGCCCCTGAGCTGAGCTGAAGTCCAGCTGTTTGGTTCCAGAGGGTGAAGGGGGAAACGTGCCCTGCTGTGAGGATATGAGTTAATTTTTCCTTACGTTGATGTATTAGCTGAAGTCTTGGCATTTGCCTTCCCAGTGACCGCTGATAAGATGCTGTGTCTTGTGCTGAGCCCGTGTCTCAGTGTACAGTTCCAGCTGGCTGCAGGCTGTCTTGTGGCAGGTCTGCATCACTGCCTGTCTGCTCTTGAAAAAAGCATTGAGCCTGGCTACTTGGAGCTAAAATCCTGCTTTGGAGTGAGGTGTTTTTTGGGCTTTGTCAGCACAAAGTCAGACAGCGAACAAACCCTGAGCCACTCTGCTGTCATTGCTTCCCTTGTTCTTCCCAGCTGTGTGGTTGATACACCCTGAGTCAGTCCTTGTCCACCAGCTTCCCTGCCTGGCTCTAGAAACGTTTGCTCTGGGTGCACTAATTATAACCAAGAAGGAGAAGGAGTGTATTGACATCACATCCTCTGCCCTCCAAATCTCCACTCCAAGAGGAAACTGTACACCTCCATCTGACCATGGGGAAAATGTTGAATCTTGGAGCTGATCTCCTCCAAAAGGGCACGTTCTCCGCCTTTTCCATCCCTTCTGCCCCTGCCTTTTACACGCCAGGCAGCCGCTGCCATGGGTGTTTTGGCTCCTTGCAACACAGGGAGGCCTGGGGAGGGTTGGTACAGAGGAAGGTGGGAAGCTGGAATGTGTCGAGAGGTGAGTACAGAAACAGGAGGGTGGCAGGCAGACGTTGTGGGAGAAGGGCTTAAACTCCTGAGGCTGGAAGGAGAGCGACCTGGGGACCTGGCAGGGGTTTAGCTCCAGTACATTTTCACCCTCACAGGCACAGGTTAACAGTTCTTGTAATTATGCACCTTGCATGTGGCATCTGGAAATACAGAAACTCATAGCTGACAGATGGAGCTTCTGGCTAATGTTTCCTTAGCAGCTTTTATGGAAAGTTTTAAAGTCTCTTTCAGGGATTTAGCCCATATTTAAATTCTTTGCAGTTTTAGTTTTAGGCTCTGGCATTGAATTCCCTTAATGCCACTTTTGAATAAAATTTATCGACTAAAATTTTATTTCCCTACACAGCTGCCTACAGCTGAAGGGTTTCTCTGAGGACATGCACCAAATCCTTATCAGTCATATCATAACTTTTTCATTTGAATTAATTAAGGAATTTTTCACTGAGTGTGGTTTCCTCCCGTCTGGATTTGCCAGAGACATGTGCCAGGTACCTGTTGCAAAGATGTGGGTAGCTGAGACTCTTGGGTTGTATGATGAGAAAGGCAAATCCTGGCAGTTTGCAGGGCTGTCTGTGGGAGAAAGGAGCTAACTGCTCCCTCATTGTCCGTGTTGCAGCCATCGGGAACGCGTACGCGGTACTGAGCAACCCGGAGAAGAGGAAGCAGTACGACCAGTTCGGAGACGAGAAACTGAACCCCGCCCGGCACGGACACAGCCACTCGGACTTCCACCGCGGCTTTGAGGCCGACATCTCCCCCGAGGACCTCTTCAACATGTTCTTTGGGGGCGGTTTTCCTTCTAGTAAGCACCTTAAACCTTAATTCCTTGAGTGGGGCCTCATCCTTTTGGCATTGGAACAGTGCAGTTGGGATTTATTGGGCCATGCAAGGGTTGCTGGGCTTGGTGAGGGGGAGTTCTCCTTCATGTGTGGCCTCAACACCTCGAGTTTCTTAAATTGTTCATCTTGGAGAACTCAGCAACCATCAGAGCTGGACCTCTGCCCAGCCTCAGGTGTTTGTTTGCATGCTGGCAGCATCAGCTGCTGTTAGGTTGGGTTGAATGCTAGAACAAAAAGTGGCTTGTTTTAAGGGTCGTTGTCAAAAATAACCCTGTTTTGAGGAAGGCTTTTCTGCCTTCTGGTGGTTTTGGAATTTAAATCTACTTATCAGAGCAAACTGTGGTAACACCTGGGCCTTGTTCTTGATTCTGTCTGCTCTGCCACACAGCTGGAGCAGGTTCTCCAAGATCAGTGGCCACTTCCTTCTCTCCCCTGTGTCCCATGAAAAAAAAAGGAAAATAATATTTCTACAGCATAATTTAGACCTTGTGAATTGAAAAATAAATCTGCATCCTGTCTGTCCACAGTGCTGATCATGGCTTGGGGAGCAATAAGGAATCAGGCACCTGTTCCTTTACTTTCTCAAAAGACACAGATTCCATGTCAGGATAAGAGTATTTTGGAAGGCTGCTTTCTACTTGCTCCAGTCATATCTGACTGGAAGTGGATGCAGGGCTCTTTGACCTCTGTGGACCAACTTGAAAAAAATAATTTGGTTTCAGTTAAGAAAATTTACTCTGGTAGCTCTTTCCTGTCTGGAATCTACAAACACCCTAACACCAATGCCTCTCAAAGGCATCTGGAAGCCTTTTGCAGCATTCGTGCTCTGCCTGGCAGGGAGGCCAGGCTACTCCTGCATAAACAGCACGTTGGTATTTTAGCTCAGTCTTTTTTTCCCTTTCCTCACTGTCCCGAGAGAATTGAGGGCTGCTCTCTCAGCCTGGCTCCTTTGCAGCTGTAGCTTTGACATTTAAAACAAGACGTGGAAGAGCTTTGTGTGCAGGGTGGGAAAAACACCAGAATTATTTCTGTTTGTAACTGGTTTTAATTATTCTATCAGAAGGGAGAAGGCCTGTGCAAGGTGTTCTCTCCCTGTAGCTGACCCTGCTTTGGGCAGGAGGTTGAACTTCCTGAGGTCACTTCCAAGCTGAGTTTTCATATGATCCTGCAAAATCTTACAGAAGGGTCTCTGTGCCCACTCTGCACTCAAGCCACTTTAGGAATACTCCTGTTGCAGCCTGGAAGCAGGTGACATGGGTCACAGCCACCTCTTGCAGTCCCTCCCTGGCCAGCCACCAGCACCTTCCACACTGTGACTTTGGAGTAAGAGTTGTGTTCTTCCTGCAGGTAATGTTCACGTGTACAGCAATGGCAGGATGAGATACACCTACCACCAGAGGCAGGACAGGCGGGAGCACCAGGGCGACGTAAGTGGAAAATGCGCTGGGATCTAGGAGGCTGGGGGCTTTCCCAACATGTGGACTGGGAGCTGGTTCCTGTGGCTGGCTCATGAAGCAGTCCTGCTTGTTGCCACCCCCCTGAACAGAAAGCTGGAGTCAGGGTTATGGCTGTTTTCTGGGCACAGCCAATGTTATTGTAAAAAACAAACAAGACCTTCCTGAATATTTTTTTCTCAAGCTTAAAGGTGGAACTGGAGGGAGCTCAGGAGGTGAGGGAGAGGGGGAATTACCTTCATCCATCCAGCACTGAAAAGGGGAGAAGGCCATCCGTAAAACCAACCCTGCTCACTAGTTTGCTCTAGAAAAACTAAGTGTGGGCATGAAGCTTTTGGAATTCCCTTCCAAGGTTCCCCCTGGCAGTCCCCTCTGCCCATTGTCACATCCAGAGAAGGGCCAGGGAGTTTGGACATTTGGAGTCACACTGTCCTGTGGGCTGCTGGGTGCCCCCCAGCTATTTTGGGTTCCTCCCTGTAAAAAGCAGGAGAGAGAAGGTTGTGTTGGAGCACTGAGAGGGAGGGAGAGCGGTGCCATGGGGTCCTTGTCCAGGTGTATGGGTGGCACTCCACTGTGTGTTTCTGTTCCCTCAGGGTGGCCTAGGGCTGTTCGTCCAGCTGATGCCCATCCTCATCCTGATCATTGTGTCTGCTCTCAGCCAGATGATGGTCTCCAGCCCACCCTACAGTTTGAGCCACAGGCTGTTAGTACCCATTCATCTAAGACTTATCCGCATGGGGAGGGGCTGGGCTCTGGAGGGGCATGATGGGGCAGGGATCTTGCCTCTGTTTTTCCTGGCTTTCTTTGGTTTTTCTGCTTTATCTGCTGACCCCATTGCTCCTGCTGCCAGTGAAGTCCTCCTGGTTCTCAAACAGGTGTGAGATTCAAGGTGCAGGGAAAGTTGAAAGGTGCTCACTTCCCTAATGGAGAGAGTGAGTTCTTTGACAGGGACCTTCTGCAGTCCATACCCACAGCTGTGTCTGTCATGGAAAGGAACAAAATGGTTTTGGGAGGCTAGAGCCCAGCAGTGAGATCCCATATGGAACAAATTGAAGTGTAGAGTTAAATTAGTGTGAAAAACAAAAGGCATGTTCTTCATGAAAGCCTCAGGATGAAGCAGTAGGGGAAGAGGATCATGAATAAAAGACACTCCCAGAGAAATCCCCTGTTTCTGAACTCTCATCTTGCCATGAAATAGCTTTGCCAGACATTTAGGATGCGAAAGTGAAACTGTTCTGTTGTAGATCCTGTGGAAATGCCCCGGTCTGCTCCCTCCGGTGACTAATAGAGCGTGTCCTTACTCTTAGTCACTTTGCCATGCCAACAAAGAGTGGGAAAACAGGCTTGATTTCTGCCTGCTTGCATCATTCTTGACAAAAGCCTAATACGTGTTCAGTGCAAGTTCCTTATGTGCATTTAGAGAGGGCAGACCTGGTTGCAGCCCAGGATTCCTGCTTATTTTCATAGGTAGCAAGGTTTGCATTGATCGTAGAATCCCAGAAGGGTTTGGATTGGAAGGGACCTTAAAATTATTGTGTTCCACCCCCTTGCCATGGCCATGGACACCTTCCACTAGACCAGGTTGCTCCAAGCCCCATCTAAGCTGGCCTTGAACAATTCCAGGGGTGGGGCATGATGTTAAATACTATAAAACCCAGCTTAGCTTTCAGATTCAGGGTAAAAACTGTGATGTTAGTGCTTGGGACCAAAAGATGGAATGGTTTTGGCACAGTTAAGGGTTATCCTGAGAGGGTGAAGGGTGTTGAGCTGGGATTTCAGCAGCTGATACCAGCACTGTAGAATTAAGTGTTATACACATACACCAGTTTGGTTTACTCTGGTGAAGAGTTTGTGGGGTGAGAAGACACTGAAGAGAGGGCAGCGTTTAAGTGGGCAGGGATTTGCTTCCAGCCTTGCCAGCTGCCAGAGGAAGCCATCCCTGAGCCCCAGATGTTTCTCTGCTGCCCCATTCCCTGTTCCCTGTGCTGTCCCTGTCTCTGCATGCTCAGGTAGCAGCAAGCAACCCGATTTCCAGGCCTGGATTTGGGCAAGGGTGGCAGATGAGCTCATCCAGTCCTCCCACATCCTTCCCGAGCAGCCAGGGTGCTTGAGCTGGAATGAGGTGATGCAGTGCCGGCAGGAGGAGCTGCCGGATCACTCACTGCCAGCTCCTCTGCCTGGAGTGAAGGCAGAGCTGTGCCTGAGCTCAGCAAGCAGAAGCTTTGAACCTGGAGATTTAAATGCCACCTCTCCATAGTGAAGCTGTTACTGAGCAGGGCAGAGTCCTAAAGAACCATTTGTCACTGTTACCTTTGTAAATCTCTTCCAAAAATGATCTTCCTGCTGGAAGAACTGCCTGGCTGTGGGCCTGATTGTTACTGCTCAGGAACACCTCACGGAATTGGCCTGACGTAATTGCATGTCTGACTGCAAGGTGACAGGTTTCTTGTGCCCTGATTTTCATGCTTCACACCCGAGTGTCCTGCTGCAGCCTTGCCACTCCCAGTCCTTCTCCTGTGAGGGCACACTCTGTAGTCCATCTTTATCCAGGAGAGGAATCTGAAAGACAAAGCTCAGGACTTTGTCTTAATAGGGAAAATACTGAGCTGGGCTTTTTCCAGGCTGCACCTCTGCCTTGAGAAATCCCAGCAGAGCTTTTTGCTGCTGTTCAGTCCATCCAGTTACCCACCACTGGGCCTTGGTGAAACGTGCAGGAGTCTTGGGATCCCTCCTGTAAACCCTGACAACAGACTGAAGGGCAAGCTGGATGAGTTAATGTTTATACCTGGCTTAAGAATCAGGGTGGTTTTTAATGCAGCCGCAGCTGGTATTTATTATGGGGAACTTCGGGCACGTCTCCAGGTGGAGCCGTTCCTGGCAAATCCAGCATCTGGGCCCAGCTCCTGCGTTACAGCTCACACACACGCCCTAGGGAGGGTCTCTAGGTTTGCTGGGGTGTCAGGGGAAGCAAGAGCAGGGCTTTGTCTGAAATGCAAATCCACGGGGCCAGGGGAGGAAGAGATTTCCTTCTGGAAAGTGCTTTCTGTGCTGGTTGATGCAGGCTGGGGCACATAGTGGGTCTCATTTTGGGAATGGAGGAAATCACAGATTTAATAATTTAATGCAAATTCCAAGGAACGTTTTATTTTAAGTGGGTTTAGGCCCAGGGCAATGTGCCTTGGAGTTATGTCTGTATACAGAGCTTTGCCCACCTTGCTGGAGGCTTGGCAGCTTCTCTCTCACTGTGTTGGTGGTTCTGGTTTCCACCAGAAATGCTGCTCCCTTCCACCCCTCCGAGCCTGTGGCTGGTGAGGGGTGAAGGATGTTTCCAGCCGTTTGGCATCACATCACCTGAGCTGGGGGCTTTGCTGTGCCCTTGCAATGTGTCCTAGACTGTTGTGCTCTTGTCCCTGCACCAGGTCTGTGGGTCACACACACAGGAGGGTCACAGAGCACTTGAAAGTCCCCTACTACGTGTCCGAGAACTTTGCCGAGGAATACACGGGCACAAACCTGAAGAACGTTGAGCGGAGCGTGGAGGACGACTACATTGCAAACCTTCGGAATAACTGCTGGAAAGAGAAGCAGCAGAGTGAGTTGTGAGGGGTCAGGAGCTGTTCCGTAGTGGGGCTTCGGAAAGGTCTCTGACTGAGGACTAAGTTGTGCTAAAGTTATACTTTAACACGGTGCCAGCACATTTCCTGTGTTGTTGGCTTTGTTTTTTTTGTTCTATGACTTCATGACAGGCCCGGTATGTGGGGGTTTTTTGTTTTGTTTTGCTTTTTAATGCTGCTGCAGAACTGGTCAGACGAGAGCCGTGCCCCAGAGGTTCCCCTGCCGTGTCAGCAGGATATCTCTGATTTCCAGTGGAGGGGGAAGGTAGAACCTCTGGGATCACTGATAGCCCTGTGTAATATTTCAGTTGGCCAAGGACGCTGTTGGAAAGTCCACTGCCCATGGTGTCATGCATCCCACATCCCACCCTTGTTCCGAGGGCTGTGGAGGCTGCCCAGGCAGACGATCCAGCCAAATACCCTGGCAGCAGAGGGTAGTGAGGGCAGCGAGTCCAGGGGCAACCTATGTGCTCTGGCAGCATGTGATGGTCACGGCTCTGGGAGCAGTAGCCAGGGAAGGATTTCAGCACTGGAATGCCAGAGGGGCTGTGACCCCTGGGTGGTGCCAAGTGAGGCTGGTGCACAGAGGTAACCCTGCTGGGGTAACCTTTGTTGGGCTGCCCGTGCTCCTCCTGGGACCGGAGATGGGTTCCCTTGGCTTTTCCCAGGATGGCTGAGCTGTCTGCAGCTCTGACGCCCATCCTGTCCTGAAGGGCGCGGGGCATTTCCTCATCCTGTGCTTCACTGGAGGTGCCTCCTGTTCCCAGCAGAGCCCGTGGGGGAGCAGGGCCTGGCGGAGGGGTCTCTTCCATGGGCATTCCTAACGCTGGGCTTTTCCCTTTGCAGAGGAAGGCTTGTTGTACCGGGCACGCTACTTCGGGGACTCGGATCTGTACCAGCGGGCACAGAAGATGGGCACCCCCAGCTGTAGCAGACTGTCAGACGTCCAGGCCTCCCTGCACTGATAGTCCCCGCCCAAGTACGAGCCGGGAGCAGGGAACCGTAGTGCTGTTATCACTGGCATCCCTGACTGAGACACAGACCTCCGGGAGTCTCCTTGGGGTGCACATGCAGGCCTCCCCTCCACCAAGCGCTCCCTCGTTAATCAGGAATTAATCGGGTTTAGTTTGCATGTCAGCACCCTCGGCTCTCTCCAGGCTCCCTGTTTTCTCTGGCCTCTAGGAACAGGGCAGAATCCCTTGGTGAGGTTGGAAGTTTCTTACTGGCTGTGGCATCCAGCCACCACATTTTAATGAACCCTTTTTTTTGGTTGCTTTGTTGCCTGTTTTACTGGGAAAGCCATTATCCCTGGCACGTGAAGTGACAGCATGACAGGGAATGGAGTCCCACCCAACAGATGTTCCTTGTGCCCCCTTCCGTTGCCTTCCCATTCAAGGAGAACAAAGCAAATGTTCCCAGCAGGTTGCAGAAGTAACTTACTGGGTTAAACTGGGAATCAAAGTAAAAGCAGCTGAGGAAGGGGGTCTGGAAAATCTGAGGGTTGGAGAGCTTGGATTAAGGAGAGCCCAGATAACACATGTGAGGCCAGATGTGCTGGGAGAACTGCCCCAAAATGATGAAAAAAATTGCTACAGGGTTTGGAGTCCTTTTCCTGCATAAATTTTTGGGCTGATTTCACCTACTGGGTACTGCTGGGCTGGCTGTGAAATGTGCAGGTCCCACTACCCCAAAAATATCTGAACACAGGATTTCTATAGAAAAGCTCCTGGGTGAAGCTTGTGCGAGGTGTTGTGTGGACACCATTCCGGCTCACAGGGACTCCTTGAGGATGTTGGCCATTGAGCTGCTTGATTTGCACTTTCGGGGGTTATTTTCCTTGGCGTCTGAAAGTTTGGCCTTTAAAGCAAATCCTCTGGGCCACATGGGGCTTTTTTTCGGGTATATCCTGGTTTTGGATCCATTCTTACCTTGATCCGCCCGCTCTCTGGTTTGGACAACTGCACCTCTTGTGGTGTTAATTACCTGCTTTCCTTTCATTCCCTCCCTGCACCCGTGGTCTGGAAAGAGCCTGGAAAAGCTGCTGCCTGTGCTGTGGGGTGGGGAAGGAAGGGGGAGTCACAGATTGTCTGGAGACTGACACCACTGCCGCTTTTGTTCCCAGAGCGTTGAAATGCCTGAAGACTTGGGGAAGTGCACTGAGCTGAGGTGACAGACTTTGCTATTTAAAAAGAATCAAAACTTATCTTAAAAATGGAATTGGAGAATTAGCAACGCACAACTGCCCCTCTTTCTTCTTTCTGCCTCTCTCTGACGATCGCAGGCAGCGCTTGGGACAGGAAATCCAGCTCTCCGTCTTCCTCCTCCCCTTCCAACACTACTGGCGTGATCCCGGGGTCCCACAAGGATCCCACAACCCCTGGAACAGACACTAAGAGTGTAAAATAACCCAAACTAACTGCAGAAGCCATGAAGCAGAAGGAGACCCTTCGCCACTGCCATCGGAGAGAGAAGTGGGACGATTTGTTGATGACAGAAGACACTACAGAAAAAGAAGATATAATCTATTTAGCATTAATTTATAGCTGTATATATGTTGCACTTTTAAACTATGCTGGGGTTGGATGATTAAATTATTCTGGTTTCTGCCCATTTTGGGGAGCTAGGGAGTGGGAAGCCTCTTCCCAGGGTGTCTCTGTCCGCATCACTTTCCTGCCTGGACAACAGGAATCACTTTGCAGTTGCTGTGCTTTGCTCCCGGGAGGGTGTTCTGCGGTCTGGGATGTCCACACACCTGCTCCTGGGGTTTTGATAAAGCCAAATCCCAAACGTGCAGGGGGTCATGGGGAACGGGGGGAGCCCGTCCGGAGCCGTGGCGTGGATTTGCAGCGTCGGCAGAAGCTGCAGGGTCAGCTGAGCGCCGGCGTCGCACTCGGGACGGGAAGGATTGTCCTGGATGGATTTTGCTCGTCAGTCTGGTTAATTTGTGCACGTAACTCCTTTTTCTGCCGAGTCTGCTCGATTTCTGCCTGGTAATCAGCGCACTCCGTGTGGAGAGGGCTTTCCATCGGCCTTGCCCTTTGTTGGGGGGTATTGTGCGTGTCCCACGCCCGGGTTCCTCACCCCCCCACCAGCGCTCCCGGGTGCAGCCTGGCCCTGGCCTTCGCACCCCATCTCGTGTTTCCTGGAGGACACCTGGAAAATACCACAAATCCATTGGGAACAAAGTGTTCCATTGCTTCTGTTGGAAGAAGTTCTGCTGGGCAAGATCAGGGGGTGCCTCATCTGCCCTCTGCCCCCCCCACCACGGGCAGGACCACTGTGAGGCTGCTCCAGGTGAGGATCCATCTGTTGGAAGCAAAGCCACCTCCCATGGAATAAACTGGATTACTTTTAATTTTTTTTTTTTTGCTGCTCGGCAGCTCATTTGTGTCTAAGGACATTTCCAGTGAAAACCATCCCCTGGCACAGTCAGGGGAGTGAATCAGGAGCACAGCAGCTCCCCGGGTGGGCTGGCAGAGGTGGTTTTATCCCGTTGTCCTTAGGAATCCATATGCTCTGTCTTCGGCTGTTTATTTATTTTGTGAAATCTCAGCTTCCCGTTGGCTGCAAGCCCTGTTATCCCACAGCCACCGTGGCTTGGACCTGATTTAAAGGGGTTTTAATTTTTTTTTTAATGATTCCTCCACCTTCAGAAGAAATTGGGTGGAAGTTCAGGATTGGAAATGGCGCTCGATAGAGGCACAGGGATGATGGGGACGGGGTCAAACCAAAATCCTGCTCACAGAAGGAGCTGGATGTGTTGCCCAGTGGCATTCCCAGCCCGGAGCCTGCCCACCAAAACCTTTGGGTTGTTTTTGCTGGTAGATACCCACGGATCATAAGGAGGGAGAAGGCGTCAATCCCAGTGGATGCTCACAGAGGCTGTATCTCTCGATTTAGAGTTAATTATACAATTGTACATCTATAAATAAATGTTTATAATGTGAAAGGCTCTGGCTGGGTTGGTGTCCTGTGCATCCGTGCTCCAGCCAGCTCTGGTTTTGCAGCTTCTCGGCGGTGGATGGAATTTGGGGTGTTTGCCATCCCAATGGCTGAGAGCTCTGGCTCTGCAGGGGCTGCCCTGGGGTGGGAGTGGGAAGGACGGGGACAGGATGGAGAGGAGGTGGTGCCCCTGTGAGTCCTGGCAAGGGGACAGCGAACACCCAGCAGGGTGTTCCCAGAAGGGCCTTCCTCCCTTCCTGTTAGCCCCACATCCTCTGGCTGAGCTCTTTTGGGGGATGCCTTCCTATCATCCTAGGATGCCGCCGGCCTGGCAGCATTATCCTGGCATTTGAAGGTGCCCTTTGGACACGGTCCCCATCAGGTGGGCAGGAAGGCTCGGGCTGCCTTTGTCCCTGGCAGAGATGCTGCCTGGGGGGCACTTCCTGCTGGCAGCGGCTTGGGAACTGCCGGCTGCTGGCCCCAAAGCCTCGGGGTTGGATTTGGGATGGGTCTCTTTTCCTCACATCCCCCTCCCTGGGGCAGGACGAGGCTGAGGCAAGCTGGACCCCTCTGGCACCTCCCTCTTCCTCCCCAGGCCCATGCACCAAAGCACTGGAGGTTTTGGGTGGAATTTCCCCCTTTTCCGTTTTTTTCCCCTTCTCTCAGAGGCCAAGGGTCACGTCCCTTCCATCCCTTCCGTTTCCCCTCAGCGGCGGTGAGTCAGCCCTGCTGGCACGGGGCACATCCACAGCCCAGGTTTTGAGATGGTTTTGCTGCATTTCAGATCATTCCCAGCCCGGAGCAATGGGAGACGCTCTTGAATTTCAGGGTGTGCTGGTCCCTGCCCACTCACCAAAGGTGTGGGTGGTTTGAGCTGCCCATTAGCTCGTTAGCCCAAGCTTTTAACTGGAGCGGCTGCCAAAGGCAGGGAGGCATCAAAGGAAGGCAGGTGCTCCAGGAACATCTTCCTCTGGCAGGTAGGGAGCCAAGGGGATCCCTCTTCCCCCATCATTGTTTTTGGTAGCAAAACATGAGGGTTTAGTATTATGCTGGGATTTAAATCCTCATTTGCCTCATTGCTGCTGATGCCCCCAAAAATCTGCCTTTCCTCTCCTGGCACCTGGCATCCCTGGGCTGATGCTGGTGCCACAAATAGCCCCATCGACACTTCCCGGGTCCCAAAATACCCCTTTGCCTAACCCCCTGCTCTCCAAGTGGGAGACACTTGATCCAGCCTTGCTGAAAGCTTCTGCACCTCTCAGGGAGCTGCCAAACCCCAGGGACCTTGAGACACCCCCAAATTTCTCATGGAAAGGCCATTTTGCTATAAATAAAAGCAAAGTTTCACCTTCATAGCTGTGACTTGGGCGTTCCAGGGGCACGTGGTCCCACATGGAAGGTTTAGCTGGGCACCCCCAGGACAGAGACTGTGCCATCGCTCTGTGTTGGCTTTGGGGAGTTTCAGTGGGGTTTTTGTGTTTTCTTGGTATGATAATTTATAAAAAATGGGATGCGGAGCCCCTCGCCTTCCCTGCGAGTGGCTGGTGGGGGACGAGCGGGGGTCATGCTGCTGCTGGCAGCACAGGAGCAGGCCCCTGTGTTCGATAGGGGTTCGATATTTGAAAATCCACGTATTTATGGAGCTATAAATACCGCTCCCAGACTCAGGAAGCCTCAGCAGGGCTGACGGCACAGCCCCATCTGAGCCGCCGGCAGTGCTGCCGTCACCGTGCCATAAATCTCCAGCTGCGCCCTGGGATCAGCGTGCTGCTTCCAGCCTGGGCTGGCAGTGCTTCCACCCTGGCCAAGGAACTTCGGGTCTGGAGTTCCCTTTCTGCCCCTCTCAGTGTCTCCGGGGGTGGTTTTGTGCTGGATGACCCCACAGGGGATGCCCCTCACGTGAAGGGGGGATGCTCTGGCATGTGACCCTTTGAGAAATGCTCCAGACCCCAGAATTTTAAGGGAAACCCCCCCCCTTTGCACAACGTGGGTGTGTAAAGGTGCATTTCCCACTGTGCCAGCCTGGCACTGCTTGTTGCCCTGACTGCTCCGAGGTGGTATTTACACCAGTGAGCAATCTCTGCTCCCGACACTCTGGTTATGGGGCATTCATGTCAAAAGCAAGGTTTTTATGGTGAAAATTCTCATCAAAAAGTCACTGTTTGTCCACAGAGGAATTAAAA